>JACGZH010000006.1:1200000-1775000 GCA_014706385.1 Phaffia rhodozyma
CTTATATGCCAGCACGAGACACGACGATCAAAGAAGGTGGTCTGTCTAAACGAGTGAGTGAGTGGATGGGATGAGTGTGTATGGTGATCTGTTGGATGTCTGTTGGATGGAACCCACGAAAAGACGAGCACTGAAATGATTAGAGAAGGTTTGTAGTAAGTGTACTAGGACGTTCTATTGGACAAGTTTCATTAGAGACCTGCGTAATGGGCTCATTAGGAAGTCGTAGTACGAAAGTGTAGTAAGGTGTTTTATTAGGAAAATCCGTTGTAGGTCGACTACACGAGTACTACAAAAGATTTGAAAATGACTAGGACCCTAGTCTGACTATCGATATCTGCACATCGTTTGCTTCCTTTCTGAACAGCACATCATCGATAGCAAGAGCATAGTGTACATACAGACGACAAACGAAACAAAGCGCTCATCATCCTACGGCAAGAGAGGCTGACGGACGAGAGGAAGGAGACTATAAGAGAAGAAAAAAGACGACCATCGTTGTAATTTCTTCGTAACTAGATTAGTGAGAAATCGGTCGGAAGTCAACACCGTCTAATCGATCTCGTCCATCTCGTCCGTCTCGTCCATCTCATTCACCCCCACGATCACCTTGCTTTGTACATTCTGTATCAGTTGTATCCAAACACTCAGTTGCCATCAACCAAAAGAGTCCTCAGGAAGGTCTTGTAGAAATAATATTCACTCTTCAAGGTTTCATCCTCAGTGAGTTGGATCCACGCCATCCAATCGGCTGATCGTCAATATTTAGATATTGACAACTTCTGGTCTTTCTTCTTAAATCATTTCGATCCGAAGGAACGATCAACCTATCTCTTGATTATCTGTACCTATACACTATGAGACCATCTCCAACCGCTCTTGCTCAGCGAATCGCTCAACCATTCTCTCGCTCTCGTTCGCACCTTGTCCCCGGCAGCAGTAGCCGTTCAGTCCGTTCACTGTCCATCTGGCTGACGAAACCCAATCAGTTAGACCGTCCTCTCTCTCACCCGGTCAACCAGCTGTTCCGTCGTCATAATGCTCAGGATGTGCTTGGCCAAGCGATGGATCTTTTTCGTTCAGGAGATTCAAATGTGATAATGATCAACCCTTACGAAAACAAGACATACAGAGACGGAAGGATAAAGACGTTGACGGTGGCCGAAAGAGAGATCGCTTTGGCAGATTATCAGGCAGGACTGAACAGAGGAGAACTACCGACGGCCGAGACAGTTCTACCACTCATTAAAGCATACTGTCTCAACCCGGAGCAAGACCCAGACGTCCCCATGGCGATGGACCTTTATGGTGATTTCCTTCGAGCGGAGGAGAAGCGCGAGCGATCAACTCAACCATCCGTCGTGACCGAACGCGCAAAGGCACCGGCGTGTGATGGACCGTCGGTCGAGTTGTACGATGCTCTTCTCCTTGGAATCTCTCGGTCGCCGACAATAAAGAATCATGATTTCGCTTGGAAGCTACTGCAAGACATGAAGATCCGAAATGTTCATTTCGATACGCCGACCACACTCGCTCACATCCAAACCTACATGTCGTTCTCTCGTACACACAAATATGCTTTTTCGGTGTACGACCGATTTTACAAGCTTCATCCACCAGCTTTGGGAGCGAGCGAGGAAGCTTACCTGACGATCGTTCAGACCTTTTTGTTCTCTCAGTACGAAAAAAGTCTAACTCCGAGTCCGAGATATCTGTTTGAGATGATTCATGACATGAGACGACAAGGGATCGAAGCAAGTCATCCCATCGTTGTCACCGCGCTTTCATACTATGCCAAACTAGCTTACTCCGGAGGTCTGTCCTCCCAAAGGGAAAACAACGAGAAAATTATGAAGGATATAAGGTATCATGTGGACATGTTAATTGCTTGGTGTCGACTCGATCCGTTCATTCCTGTTCGTGATTTCTCCTTTGTCTTATGAAACACCCGGCTCTCGATCTGACAACTGCAAACTCTCTTTCTATGTGTCTCGAATTCTCATCATCAGATGGACACCTTGTTAGTAAACTCGATGATGAATGCGACCTGCCGAACAGGTGGTCTCAAAGAAACCTACTCGATGTGGTTAGAGATTTCGGAGACTGAGGATCCGAATTTGGCCGCCAATAACGCTTCTGTCTCGATCGTCCGTATCCTCTTTCTCAGCTCGTGTCTTGTCCTTTGTATTTTCTCTCTTCTCCACATCCTTATGTTGAGCTTTGAAACTGACCTTACATTCATCTGTTTGTCAACCCATCAGATGTTTGATAGTATAGGACTTCACTCCACCGCCTTCGCCGCTCATCATCTATTCAAATGGCTCCGATCCGGCTCGTTCCCACTCACACTCTCTAACTATCATTCTTACCTGACATCCCTGCTCCGAACCGGCTGGCCAGAACAAGCGTTGGACGAGCTGACGATCGAGATGAAACGGAACTTGGGTTCACCAAAAGCGCCTAGCCCGACCTGGGAGACCGTCAGGATCTTGATGGACTGGCAGGATCAGTTTGGAGATCTCACAAAATCCCGGATCAGGGCTGTGATCGAGAAGGAGTTCCCAGAATTTTGGGTACGAGGACCTGGAGGCGAGGAAGGTCAAGGCCTGAAGGACCGGAAGGGACTAACGATGTGGGAGATTGAGATGGATGAAGAAGAGAGAGACCTGGTGGATTTGCTGAGTCCTCTGGACCACGAGCACGAGCAGGACCATGAGCATGAACTCGGAGACCGAGAAACAAACAGAGCGTCGAATGGGTTCGCGCATGGAGAGTTTGAAGCTGCCGAGGAAGGAGGTAGATTCGCCGATGACGATCCAGATGCAGATCGAGACTTGGATCAGTCCGATCGCCCACACTCATCCACAGAAGCAGGCCGACGAGGTCAACAGGAAAAGTATTAAATCAAATGAATGTCGCCTCAAATCTTTGCACAGTCCACTCGCTTTGAAGAGAACACACACACACACACACACACACACACACACACACACACACACACATTCATAAAGACTTTTATAACCCGAAAAAGATTTAAGAACAAGAGGAGGGAAGAGAAAGAAAGGTAATGAACAGCATAAGATGACAAGAGACAAAACTACTACAATTGGGAAGGTTTCTTTTCAGAAAACATGTAAAAGGGATACAAGAGAAACATGCTCCAAGATGCCGATGAAAACCAGATAGAAGAAAAAGAGAGGGTATCCATCTAAAGCTCATCGATCTTTGCAGAAGCACATCAATTACAAGTCTCCTTTGACGGTCTTGGAGACGCTATCCGCAAAGTACTCGATGTTGCTCGAGTTCAACCCGGCCATTGAGATCCGACCGTCCGCGGTCATGTAGATGTGGGCCTTCTGAGCGAGCTCGACCGTGTGCTCCTTGGACAGACCAGTGAAGGAGAACATTCCGATCTGGTTCTTGATGTGCGTCCAGTCTCCAGGGGTGTGCCTGGTGACCAAGCCCTCGTATAGAGCCTCACGCATCTCGATAATCCTGTCGGCCATTCCCTTGACCTCGGTCAACCACTGGGCGTTCATCTTCTCGTTCCCCAAGATTGTGGCCGCCAACCGGGCACCATGAGTGGGCGGGTTCGAGTAGAGCGGCCGGATGATGATCTTGAGCTGCGAGTCCACCCGAGCCTTTTCCTCTGGATCAGCGCATACAACCGAGAACGCTCCGGTTCGCTCTCCGTACAGGCCCATGTTTTTGGCGAAACTCTGAGAGAGCACAATTTGATGACCTTCCTCAACGAAGTGTCGGACGGCGAAGGCGTCATAGTCGGTATCACCAGAGGCGAAGCCTTGGTAGGCCATGTCGAAGAACGGGAAGTGCTTCTTCTCTTTAATCAGCTTGGAAAGCTCCCTCCACTGCTCATGTGTGGGGTCCACACCAGTTGGGTTGTGAGCACAGGCGTGCAACATGATGACTGATCCGCTTGGGGCGGCCTCGATGTCTCTGACCATACCCTGGAAGTCTAGTCCGACAGTGTCCTTGTCAAAGTAAGAGTACTGCTTGACCTCGAGACCAGCATCTTTGGAAATCGGGATATGGTTTCCCCCTTTTGTGTGTCGAACATAGCATACAGTGAATCAGTATGGGCACGAGCTGCAGATAGCCGGAAAGATTCGCGAAAAGAGCTCACAGGTGGGAGTAGGCAAGTAGATCTGCTTAGCTCCTGGGTAATGTCGGGCAAGGAAGGCGGTTCCGATTCGGAGTGCTCCGGTTCCAGAGATAGATTGAGTGATAGCAATCTAATGTGAGCTTGAGTGTCAGCATCAAGGTCCGAGATGGTGAGTATGTTCCGAAAAAAGGACCCACTCGGTTCTCCTTCAGAGGGGCAGAGTCAGCACCGTAGGCTAGTTTGGCGGCAAGCTTAGTAAAGTCTCTGTATATACGACCAAGGAGATATGTGTTTAGGATTGCTTGCTGAGATGCTTGGAAGGAAACAAAGCTGCTGACCCTAGACCGGTGATGGGTAGGTATTCCTTGTCATGCTTGCCGTTGTAGATGACCTCCTCGGCCTTGTGTGGCGATGAATAGTGAGACAGCAAATTATCGAAGGATGAGCATGATTTTCCGGAGATAAGCAACGGGGGCATGCTTACCTTGAGGACAGAAGGCAAGACGTAAGGCTTTCCGTTGGCGTCTCGCTAACCGGTTTTATCCGATGAAGGTCGGATGGGATGAGGAAAAGAAAGAGCACGCGAGATGAAATTGAATCTCGTGTAGGTTAGCGATGATACCCGAGCTGAGATCAAACGTATCATGATATCCGAAAAGATGTTCTACGAACGTAAGCACCTAAGAGAGCAGAATGGATCAGAAAGAGAACATCATCAGCCATCAGCGACTGGTTTGATAGAACAGATAAACATAGAATCGTCGGAGAAAGAAGATGAGAAGAGCAGTCTCGGCTGAAACGTTCGATCGGTCCGAGTAATCGGACGTTTAAGCGACGATTTAAAAAAGAGTACACTTACCGACACCAAGGTTGATTTTCTTTGAGCTCGTGTCGGCCTTGAAGGCTTCGGAGACACCTGTGAAGGAACAAAAGGACAAGAGGACGGAAGAGAATCATTCAGTACGATTGAGATGCAGAGCAGACTGTGACAGAGCGAAAGGCAGAGGGAGAACGCCAAGGAGAAACGTACCAAGGATGGGATCGGGAGGACCGGCCTTGACGTTTGCCCAGACTGAGACGTGTCTGGTAAGCATGGTAGGTCCTCTGGAAGTCTTGTTGGCGAGTGATCTGATGGAAAGCATGATGGTGTTGATTTGAGATAGAGAGTATGTGTGGTGGATCGGATCGTAAAGCGTTCAGAAGGGTGATGGCTGATGGGAAGAGAAGAGAAAGAAGGCCAAATGTTATGAGGCAGATGTTTTTCTTGTCTCGGTCCTTTTGTGTTCGCCTAGTCATTTGCCTAGTCATTTGTATAGTCATTTGTATAGTCACTTGTGTAGTCGTTTGCCTATTCACTTGTCTAGTACATCGCCTAGTCACTTCTCTAGTTGGTCTTGTAGTCAACCACCTAATCGAATTTACAGTCGGCTTTGTAGTCTTCTTTGTAGTGCACATTCCCTAATACATCTTTTTATCACACACTTCCTAATACATCCCCTATCTCTCATTACACTTTCTGACCACACACTACACCAAACATTCCCTTCACCCACCATGCCGACCATCTGGAATACCTCGAGCTTTCTCTCAGCAGCCTCAAACTCAAGTACAGAATCCTCCAAGGCACTCATCGTTCTAAATCTGCCGATAACAAAGCCAGAGATCTTCTACAGAGTATGGCGATCATGTGAGTAAGTCATAGTCAACTCGGTAGGGTTGAGTCCTGTCCAAATCTCTTGACTCACCATCATTTCTAGATCTTCCTCCTTCTTCTCACAGGTCAGATTCGATATTGTGCGGACGGAGGAGCAAACCGGCTGTACGACTTTTTTGATTCCGACAAGGAAAGACGCCAGTGAGTGAGGTGTCCATTCGTCTCATCAACCATGTTTCGTTCAACTGATTCTTATCCTTCTCCCTTCTTCCCTCAGGTTTCTTCCTGACTTGATCAAAGGAGATCTCGACTCTCTCCGATCAGACGTCCGTTCATGGTACGAACAAGCCGTATGTTCTTCTTCTCTCTCATTCCCTCTATACGTTACTCTTCTTGCTCATCCGATCATCTCTTAACAACTGCGCAGGGCGTTCGAGTCGTTGAAGATCCGGATCAATATTCGACAGATCTCATGAAATGTATCTCTTCCATTCAAGCTCACGAAAAGGCCATCTCTGCCAATGTGAGCATATTCCCTTCTTCTCCTTCTTCTCAGCAGCCCATCACATAACTTACTCTAACTTCCGCCTTTCGTTTTGTGTATAGTTGGATATCATCCTCTTTGGAGGTCTTACTGGCAGATTGGATCAAACGATCCATACCCTTCATTATCTTCACAAGTTACGCACCGAACGAGACAAAGTCTGGGTCGTAAGCGACGACGAGGTCGCCTGGTGTCTCGATGCTGTTCGTCCTTCTTCAAATTGCTTTTTCTATCGAGTTCAACTCTATATCCTTTCTCACCGCGCATCTATTTGGGCCGTCTAGGGTGAACATGAGATCCCGATTGATCATGGTATCCTTGGACCGACTTGTGGGATTCTTCCGTTGGGTGTGACAGACGCGGTGATTTCCACCAAAGGACTCCGATGGGACGTCGGTTAGTCTTCCATCATTTCTCTCCTCTGCAATGCTTCTGTCCTTCCCCTCTTATACCAATGTATTTATCCTTCAACCTTTCTTCCTGACAGAAAACTGGGAAACGTCATTTTCGACCCAAATCTCGACGTCCAATCAACTCGTCTCGACAGAGCCTGTCGTCAAAATAACGACAAACAGACCAGTCTGGTGGAACGTGGCCATTCAAGATTTAGCCGTGTCGAAATAGACGCTGTCCTATGTTATTTCTATTCCGATTTGCTTGTTTATTTGTTTTTCTATAGATGCACACTTCAAGGTATGTCTCGCCGCAGACAATTTCGAACGATCTTCATCCTGTATTGTAAAACAGAGCATAGCACAGCGCAATATGAAGCAAGCAAAAGGAATCAAGCAAGATACAACAACCTTAGCATACAAAGTCCTACGATTCTCTTCTGGCCCTCATATTTTCTTCGTTCCATCTGTGTTCCATATCTGCGATCTTACCATTCTGATTTGACTTGGCTTAGAAAAGCAAATCGGGATACTCGCCAGCGATCTTGATCACGGCTTCTGCAAAGTACGAATTGGCCCAAGCAAACCACTGTCTGGTATAATCTGAGGAATTATGGATGTTGACCTGTGTTTTGGAAGACGTTATTGATGATTGAAGGCGCAATATAAATAAGGATACAACTTTAGGATCAGAGTCGAGCGATATTGAGATAAGGGTAAAGGGAACGAAAACTGACAGATTCGTGGATCAGGCCTAGTCCGCCGGTCGAGTTTCTGGCACAACGATATCCAAAAAGAAAGAAAAAACCTTGTGAGCAAGAGAGGACAAAAGAAGATCATAGAAGACTGGACAACGAAAGAGATCAGACGAACGTCAACCAGGCTAGTGTGTTCTTAATCTCTTCTTTATCGTCACTTGTCACCATCACACTGACCAAGTTCATCGGCCACGGTTTGGTCACATCTACATGTGGCCCTCCAATTCCCTACAAGATTCAGCGAGTAAAGACAAAGAATCAGAAAAGCAATAATCTTCGTAGTTCTGGAACCATACAGATCAATCAGGAAACGCACGTAAAATTCTTTCCCTCTCACAAAGCTAGAAGACATGGCATTAAACACTATGAGTACTCGAGACAAGCACGTAGGAAGTCAAATGTTGATAGAAAAACAAATCCTTACTATGGGTTTCCCTGTGTCGACGTCAACATCTTTCGAGTATTCTTGTAAACTCCGTTCTCCGCGTCTGGTCATATGAGAAGAACCCCCAAGAAAAGATATTCAGTCGTCAAACCAAATAGCCCCTGTGCCAGAAGAGTAATCAAAAACAACATATAAAGAAATTAATGCGCACCCAAGAATCCAAGGTAGGGAAGCGACATCAAACTTGGCACGTTCGCATCGTCCATGAAAACTCTTCCTCCGAACCCATCGATCTCGTACCTGCAATATTTTTTTGATGGATGCAAAATCAACATTCATCTCCAGTCAGATTCGTTCTGTTGACTTTCACTGATCGAGGCAAAGAACATACGCAAATACATAACCAAACTCGGGGTGGTCAAAGACTCCGTGATCCCAGATGGCTCGTTCGACCCTATCGGCTATTTCGGTTGCCTTCGTGACCAGATCGTCCCGCAAGCCCTCGGTTTTTAGAATCTTGGCGACTCTGTGTGATATACGATATTTTTTTCAATATATGCCAACCAGTGAGTACTAGCATGAGGAGAAGAAGAGGTTGTGATGCTATGAAAAGAACGGACCCTCGAAGCTCCACTGTGAGAAGAGCGTTGTCAGGAATATGGAATCCATAGATGACAAGATCATCCGAGGCTATTCGATATAGTTGTCCATCACAATCCGCACGTTCACCATCAGCCCACATCTTTAACGCCAAGGAACATCTTGAGGGACCAGGAAAAGTAAACGCTTACGCCTGAAAGAGGTCCTGATCATACCAGTCTCTTTAACCGGGTGTCCTACTCCTCCGTTGACGACAGGGATTTTATCCGAGTCGAAAGAGTATGTCGCGTGGACTTCACCATTTTCGTCCACTGTCGAGACCGTTTGATTATCTAGAAGCTCAAAAATGGTGTCCAACGTGTTGAACCCTTTATTGATATGATCGACAAGAAGATGTCAACTTAAGATAACGGTCCAGAAAGCTAGTCAGGTGAAAAGTCGAAGAGGAAAAAAAACATTCGCGCACAAGTGGAGGTAAGGTATGAAGAGTCGTTTTGATATTCGTAATATTGTCTCGATAACTTCATGAAGCCTGCGATCGAGTCCAACTCGTACTGTGAACCCATCAAAAAAGTGATCAACTTCGTGTGCCAGCCTTCAAAAGTCTGAAATTCAGTCACGCTATTAGAAAGACAGAAAAAAAAACGAACCTTGCACTCAAATACTGTCTGATTGTCGACTGTGAAAGGGTACTCGACCCCGTACGCCCACTCGTTGAATGTCGGAGCCAATCCCGAGGCAGCAGGAGGCTGGAATGCTCCACAATATGGGTACTCTCCAAGATAGTCGGCTTGAATGGCCTGATCGTATAAGAAGTCAACTTGAGCTTGATGAGCCCAAAGTGATAATAAGTTGAGACTCAAAAAGAGAAAATGATACCAACGATGGCTCCCTTGATCAATCGCCGTAAAGCAGAATCGTTGACGGCCAGGGGTTGGTAGGTTGCAAGCTCTACAGATGTGGCTTACACAACGTCATCAGCATCTCTGTAGTAATCAAGAGCGGAGGTATGAGAAACTGACGGTTGCAAGAATCTCTGATCCACATGGCCTCAATGTCGCCTGTGACGATGAAGCTTGATGGCTCCTGGTCTTCATCAGACTGCCATCGGACCGTGGTGTCTAAACATTACATGGATCGGACGTATATTCAGTGACACTCGTGAGTCTTTAGGAAGAGACATGTGAGCTTCTGAACGAACCAAGCGTATTGGGCAAAGCATTGGTGAAAAGCATGGCTAGGTCACGATCCTTCATTCGAGGGGTATAGTCGTTGAGCAGATCTTCGACTGCAGTAGATGTGAATGTCCTAAGATATATCTCAGAAGTCAGCATGATATGCAAATTAAAACAGGAAGAATAAGGGCAGACGATACAGACCTGCATCCTTCATCAGGTCGCATGGTTGGAAGGCCCAATGGCCCACCGGACGCAGGTTCATGAGGAACTGTGGAATATTCAGAATAGATTGGACAGCTCTCGTTGACAGTAGCGATAGTCTGTCTTTCAGAGAAGACGAAGAACTTGGGCGGGAGCGCATGTGCAACAAACGATTGTATGGCAGCTGTACCAAGGAGAAGAGTCAGACTTAGAGGAGGCATCTTCTGTTCCTGAATTGAGAAAAGAAGACTTGTCGATATTAGACTAAAGGAGAGGATCAAGAAGAGCAGGAGGAGAAGATATCTGGGGTTTCTCGAGAGCACAGGAGAATCGGTCGCCTTTATGAGCATCTTGGCTGGGCGCTTCAGAGTGTCAAATGATCAGTCTATCCGGACCGAATAGCCGGTTGATGAAAACAGGGGTTAGAAGCACCAACCAGGTATTGATCAGAGAAGGTGAGAAGGGCTTTATTCAAAAAGAAAAGTATAATTTCTCCGAGTGGAGTAAAACATCAGGAGGCTGTGGGTCAACAAGTATACGCTGATGTTTAACATCAAGTTTGCCCAGAATTGGTAGTATCCGTCGTCTTTTAGTATATTGACGGTGAGGTATATAAACGCATTGATCATCAACTGTTAATATATTCTTTATCCGATGGTTTCCTTGTTTGCGATAATCAACTTTTCATCCGATGTCACCGATGCTATTAGTCCCAATTCCAACGTACACGCTACCTCACACGATACAATTTCTCCGAGCGTCTTCTAATTTGTCCGTGTCTCTTCATCTACTTCGGAGTTAGCCGATACATGATGGATTTCATGACGTAAGCTCACTAACTCCGAAGCCATAGGGTCAATGCTAAGAACGGAAGCTGGGCGGGTAACGGAAGATTTACAGTTGAGGTAATCACACAAGGCTTTTATGTCTCAGAGAGAAGTCCAGGCTCTTTCAGATGGGAAAAGGAATCAATAAAACTACTAGAACGAGAACAAGAGAACTAGGACAAGGGAAGGACTGAACGAGAAGTAACAAAGAGTCTGAGCTTGGGATTTCCATCTAAAAGTGGTCGTGCATGGTCAGATTGTTGCTTGGGGGTCTTGAAGAAGATAGCTTCCTTCCTGTTCGAGTTATGCTCGACTCAGGCTTCCAGATAAACATTGTTCATGAAGGTCTGGAAAGTGGCTGGTACGTTGGTTGGTCCGAAGGGCATGACGAGGGTTTCGAAACGGCCGTACTGAATTCAAAAGGCTGTTTCTCATTCATCGCCTTTTTTGAGTCGCACCAGAATCTACTTCCGCAGATCCTACAACCCGGTAGGAATCAAAGGAGGTGATCAAAGAAAGACCGCTTTCCGAACTCGGTACGGCCATTTCGAAACCCGCGTTATGCCTTTTGAACTCAATAAAGCACCAGCCACGTTGCAAACATTCATGAATGATATTTGTTTAAGAGCCTGAGTCGAGCAGAACTCAATCGGAGACAGAGTCATTCTCTTTCTGAAATGTGGTTCAGAAAAAATTCACTATTTAGACACTTGCATTTGGGAGTCATCGCTCAAAGAGGTCAATTCCATAGGGTTACCCGCAGAGGGAAGAGCGATTCGTTCACTGGGCGCGCGGCAGATAGAAGACATAGGATAAATGGGGGACATAGTGTCAACAAGAGAATCAGATAAAGTGGAAGGCATTGATGAGATGGGACACTTATTATAGAGACGGAACGGAAGAAACATCAGAATGAGACGATGAAGGAGAGGCCTAACGCGTGGAAACCGTATCTTGATCACTTGGCCTGGTCGCAGTAGACAAGGGACAGCTTAGTAGAGAACTTCGTACTGAGCTCTGTCTTTAGCCGAAGCGTTTGTATGTTCGGAGGCCGAGGTCGAGGTCGAGGTAGAGTCCGTATGGAGTTCGGATATTCTAGCGGTTCGGGGGTTTTGCGGCCGGACAGGGCAACTCACCCAGATGTGACCGGGTTCAGCGTAATACAGGCACAATCTCAGTCGGTAGCATCGATCTCGTTCCTGAGCGGATAATCGTGCTCAAGGAGTATAGACAGTATCTGAATCCATAAGAAAACCAGTCTATCAGCCGACGGGACTTACGAAGTTGGTCGTGTGAGTCGAGGAGTGCAAGGTAGGTAGAGGACAGATTGTCTGTGATTCGGACCAAGCTCCTGCGATGATATAAGATCCTTCGGGCTGTGGGCCGCGCAACTTTCCGATCAGAGCTGCCAACTATTAGAACGATCACCCAACGTTGCACGTTTCCCTTCTCGAGGAACACCATAGGAATATAAAACCGGCTCGACAAAGGTCTCCGCCTTCTCCTATCTTATAGACAGAACATGGTTTGGGAATAGTTCCAGAACAGGTTATTAACTCTTGGATCTATAGGGGGAAGCACAAATACCTGGTTCGATCAAAGATCTATATTCTAACTGCGACATCTAGATCCCTTGTGATAATTTACCTGACGACAACTCTGCTATCACCGAGTTTCACGTCAAGATCTCAAACGCGCCTAACGATCCAATCTGAGAAGAAGCCAGCCGAACCCACATTCTTCAAATCATCAGAGCCTGACCACGTTCACAATTTTACTGGTCCTTCCACTTAGCCTGGAGGGGGAAATGCTGTCAGAAACGTGACCTGAGTGTTGAACACCTGCAACCTTCTCCTGCTTCTTCGTTCCTTATGCCCTCTCATTACCTCAACATGCGTGTATATAGTTCTCCAGCGCAGGTGCTTTTAGCACCATCTTTAATTTATTTTTTATGCATACTCATTGGAATCTGAGGATGACACATAGGAAGGGCTTCCTATGCCACCCATAGCACAGTCTCCCAAGCCTGGATACTTTGTTACCCCCTAGTACTCTTATGCCCAGTGTGATCTCAACCTTGTTATGTCAGTCTCTTCGCATGGCGCCCTCGTTACAACTACTTGAGCAAGAGAGCCTGAACTTCCTCTTTGCCAGTCGTATTTCCTGTCTGGTTACGACCTTCGTAATTTCCCCGCTACCACCCGAATCTTGTGTAAGGCTCGGTGATCGGGGTTTAATCAAGGTTTATTAGCTTGGAACAAAAATGAACACTTAGTTTCTGTAGGGAACACCTGAAGCATACCAGACTACTAAAAACTTACTCGATATAGGAGGTCTCGACAAGAATTCTGCTTGAGAAGTTTTTCGAATCAAGAAGGCGCGAGAGCGTCCCCTTATATATCGGAACGTCTCGCGCATTCGATCTGCAACTATAGATATCCATATGGCGAAGCCAGACGGGCTCGCGATCACGAGAGCTGAGAACGAAGCACGAGCCATGCAAACTAGAACATGATGTATAATGAATGAAGAGGCATAAAGAAGCAGATAGAAAGAACAACCTGAAAGGTGACCCACGCTTCGGAACACGTGATACTCAACCCGCATACCAGGGTTGTAACCTGAATTACACTTCTTATTTCTCATTTTCAGAGATCAACTCGGAACGATTACCTCAACAATGCTTCGATCACTCAGAATCGCTTCGTCCAGATCTTTCCGGGCAGCTCTGCCTGTTCGATCAGCCCTTCCGTCTCTTCGCAGGCATGATTCTTCACAAGTGGATAGGACACTGGCGTCGATCCCTAACTTCCGAGAGGAGGTAGAGCGTAAGAGAAAGGCCTTCGAGGCAAAGTATGGAGACAAACTGAAGAAAAAGGTGGAAGAGTCAGTTTCTCTCCTCCTTATTTTCCATTGAGATTAGGGGTTGGCGTGCTGATCGTGTTCATCTCAAAACATCTTCAGGGAAGGCGTCGGCTCGTTGGAGGAGCTTAAGCTGAAGAAAAAGCCAGTACCTTTGGTGAAGAAGGCCCCTATCAAGATCTCATCAGATATGGCATCTGCTAACTCATCCTCGGCTGCTAAACAATCTCCGACCTTGCCTTCCTCCAAGAGCGCAAAGACTAAAACCACCTCTAGCTCCCCAATCATGGTTTGTTCGCCAAGCTTCTTCTTCGTCACCCTTCTGTCCGCTTCTTCAATACTAACCATCACCTCTTTGTCATCCGAAATAGCCCTTGTCTTCTATCCTTAATCTCACTCCATTGCTAGAGACCCCCCATCCTCCAACTACGTTGGCAACTCTCTGGCAAACATTGCACCTCGCCAAATCGATCTCAACCCCAAACCGATATGTTTCTGCTACGATTCCGACCCCGGTGTACAAGAAGATTCTTGCGACCGCCCACGCCCACCCACAATTCATTCTGCCTCTTCCTCGCTCGAACGGAGGCCAAGAATTCTTCTTTCTACAATGGCAACACTTTCCGGGTGGAGAAAGCACTATCGTATTTACCTCTCTTGAAGAGTACAAAATCAAAGGCGAATGGGCTCGGGTGTTTCTCACAGTCACCCACTGGAGTGATTTGAGCCGAATGGGTGAGGGTTCTCCTGAAGCAGAGGCAGAAGGAGTGGTTCTGATGAGGGGAGAGATCACGTCGACTTCTCCACCGATCAAGACCGATATCAACACTGCCCAGGGTGAAAAGTACCTGCTCACATTGGAGGAAGCTCAGTTGCTGCTTCTCGGCCTTCAAAGGTTTTACAACGTAGACAGTGGTGAGGCGTCCACAAGGGAGGACAGAAAACGAGTCCTTGAGGGTTTCTCAAAAGGCACTTGGGAAGAGAAGGAGTGGACCGGCTTGGCAGAGCTCGCAGTAGGTGGATTGAGCGGAGCCCTTTAATGAAAAAGACAAACAACGTCGAAATGATCATCCGTGTACATATTCCATGGATGGCTCTTATTGTTGGTTTACTCGATGATGAAGATAGCCGAGAAGATCAGTCTGACAAACCGGTAGGGGTTGCATAAATCATTGATGACACAACTGAGTATGATCATCGCTGGCGACTCATTCGCTCAAGAGCGCGGCTCTAAACAAGTAACAGGTTTTGAACTCTACATTATTTCTCTTGAGATCATTATTATATATACACGTAGACACGATCCGTTCTTGTCCTTTTTCGACCCATTCATTACTCTCTATCTAAGTCTTGCATGATCGCCTCCATCTTCTTCTTCCTCTCTGCATTCTTTGTCTTTGCTTCCTGTCGATGGTTTTGTGTGCGTGCAACTCTCTGCGTTTGAAGAGGGTACATGTAAAATGGGGAACCAGAACGGGATGGTCAGCCATCTTGAGGTATAGTTAAGAAATTATTTTGAAAACTGAGAAGTTGCTGAAACAGGAAGGTTCTGTATCGCTCTTCTGCAAGTTTCTCTTCAGAGGGGTGGTAGAACTCTCAATTCTTCAAGCAGGCTCATGTGACCTGCTCAATGGTCTTGGTGAGAGTACAAGATTAATCTCAGACAGCGTCCTAGGACATAGTGCTCTTTCTTCTTGCGTCGAGTTCCGGAAAGAAGTGTATTCTACCACAAGGGAAGAGAAAAAACTCACTTCGGCCCTTAAGCAAAGCGTGACGTCGACCTTGTTCTGATTACAACCACCCCACCATTTCTTCATTGTGGCATGACACTCCTCAAGGGCTTTGATCACATCCTCACAAGCTAGTTCGATCAAGTGTGTTCCAAGCAAGGACAGGATGAGCGATAGACGGTCATAGAGAGTTAAGTAAAATCGAAGAATATAAGAAATCTAAGAAGAGAATACAAGAACGAACCGG
The DNA here is from genome assembly GCA_014706385.1 of Phaffia rhodozyma. Lineage (NCBI taxonomy): Eukaryota > Fungi > Basidiomycota > Tremellomycetes > Cystofilobasidiales > Mrakiaceae > Phaffia > Phaffia rhodozyma. The sequence goes on from JACGZH010000006.1 coordinate 1,215,502, forward strand.
TCATGTTACTGGGTTTATGTAAAGGAGGATGCATCTTGGGTGACTAGTCTGAGCCTATATGTGGTTGTCTGCAAAACAAAAGGTTTGTCAAGAATGGAGAGAGTGATCAGAAAATGAATTTTGTCGGTAGGAAAGTGGAAATCGGATATACCGGACAGCTCCGTCTGTTGGAATCGTCCGCCTATTTTACTCTACATCCGGTCGACAATCTATAGGCTTTGTACCCTCATCCACCTTCATCTGATCAACCAGTTGTCTCAGCATGTCAAAACCTGTACGATGATTTTCGTCTCGATCATTCTCTCTTCCCCATCAATGACTCATCGAATTACTCATATCTTTTCTTTATACATACATGAAAGATATCAGAATGGGTCCGAGTGGTCTCCTCCGATCAGTTTACTTTCATTGTCCAGAGAGAAACTGCCAATCTAAGCGGTACACTTAAGAGCTCATTCGACCCGGACTGTACGTCCGATCTTTGTCCTCATCAAACGGTCTCTGCTTCTGTTGTTGGACATAGAAGCTAATGGCTGAGTGGATTATCTTATGGTACGGTGGCGATTTCTAGCCGGATTTATGGAAGTGGGAAATAACACATGCGAGATTCCTCATCGGTCAGTAATCTGCCCTATCTTCCTCCGTAATCTCTGGCACATGGAACACTCACGTCTTGTTCGTTTTGATGCTGTTCGTTTTTATCACCAGTGGGTAAGTCATGGTAGTCTGAAATATGAGTGCCGTGGACATCGCGAACGTGTTTGAACTTTCTGTGATCTAACGAAGAGTGCGCTGACAGTTTGGTTTGAGTGTCGATAATAAAGGGTAATCGTTGCCAAAGTGTTGGAATATCTCGCTTTCAAAGCCCAGTACTCTGTTCGTTCATCCGTCCTGATCCTTAACTTGCCAAGTCAACCATCACAAAACTAAGCATGCTTCGTCGATCTCATCATCTCGTTTGCCCGTCAGGGTGCCACCGCAAAAGATTTCGTTCCTGATTTTACGGAACGTTTGGTTCGTTCTCGTTAGCCATCTGAATAAATTTCTCTGTTGATATAGTCGAGAGAATCTAACAGTATATTTGTACCGGAATTTTTGCTTATCATACGAAACTTATATATGTAGGAACCAGAGATCGCGCTGGAGGTGTAAGTCCTATATAAATTCTTCTTATTCTCATGTCTATCGATTGCTAAGACTTTCTTCCTTTATATCCTCCTGTTTGTCTTCGTTTAGGTTGATGGCCGCTGATTATCTGGATGGTTCGTAAAGCTCTTTCAACGTAATACGTCTTACCTCACCTTCACAGATCGTAACAAATCCTTCTTTTGCCCTTTTTCTCCTGTAATCTGTTTTGGACCCATTCAGCATAAGCAATCTAGCGTCTATTTAAAACCCTTATATTCCCTCTGAGCCTCAATCAGACGAGACTTGAGAAGAACCACTCAAGTTCAACCTGTCGTCATCAGCCCCAGATGTGAAAATCTCATCGCATCTCCAAAAGAAGAAAAGGATGAACATATGTAATTTTTTCCTTTGGAAATATAAAAGAGATGAAACCTTTGAACGTTTTGTGGTTTTCTAAGAACCAGATATGAGAAAATTGTGAGACTTTGGTCAAAAGCGAGCAAACAGGCAGGTATATGTGGAGAGAAATAACTGGAAATACGGATACAGAGACAGCGAGCTGATGAAGCTAGTGTATCGAAGAACAACGATCCGGGAACGGAACAGAAGCGGAGAGTGGTGCGATGGTATATGTGAATGGAATGTAACCAATGTGGTTGTCCAGAGAGGCATGAACTGATGGAGCGGAAAATCTTATGTCTGGGATGTGGTTTAATGGTTCATATCGAAATCTTTCTATGGCGAAAACGTAAAGAAAGAACAAAGTAAGCTTGTGTTCATGTACTGAAACGAACAAAAAAGATTTTTATGACATGCTTACATCTCTCTTGAATCTATAAGAGATTGACCAAGAAAATTCAATCAAACAAGAAGAAACGCAAAGTATGTGAGTGTCAATTCATGACGTCGCCTGATTGTGCTCCTCAACCGTTTTTCTCTACTTGCGCAGAGAAAGACTATAAAGCAATGAATTTAGAAGACCTACAGCAAGATATGAGGCTCAGGTTGATGTCGGAGGTACATCTCCCAACCAAGACTCTGTCTGATACCACACGATCGCCAAGTTGCTTCGTCTAGAATCCCATCTGGGATGAACTTAAGGAGACCTTTGGGAAGGGTGACATGTCTGTTTCGCGCGCGAGAAGTACACAATGACAAACAGCGGATAAGATTAGTTGGTGCAAAGAAGATGGAGTCGACATAGTATGCGTGTCTTTAGAAGGACGTGTTCACCTGTACTCGTACTGATCGTCTGTGAAGGTGAATTTATTTGATAACAAAAGAAAATACACATCAGTTTGTGCATATTGAAAGTGATTGTTTGACCCATATAGGTGGCCATTTAAGAAAAGGAGAGAGAACAATGAATCTGTGGTATGTTATGTAGAGAGCAAACGTACCGGAATATCGCTCAGAGTAAGTGATATGATCTGCGTACTTCTCGATCGCTCGTTGCTGTCGTTCATGAGATTTCATCGATATGTCCAAACACGTTTTCAGCCCACGCATTTTGATAAGCAAAAATTCGATTGAGGGACGCGTCCGAGAAGAACCTCGTTCTCAGCACTTGAGTATGTAAAGATATACTGACCTTGTCTGCCTATGTTGTGGAACGCAGGATAGACGACAACGACGAGATTGCAAGGGAAGTCAAAATATGGCAATGTTTTGAATCAGGGTGAAGGATTATGATCGCAGAAGAGAGAAAAGATGAAAAGAAGCAGAAAGAGGTCAGCAGCGAGTACCGAGCGAGAGCCACAAATGTAGAAGAAAATAAACAGTACAGTACCTCTGTGTAGCTCATTGTATAGATCGCACTGGGTAAAGGAGGAAGAGTTCAAAAGATGGTAAGAGTAGGAAGGAGATATGTATGGTCGTGCTTCTGTTTTGTGGGTGAGTGAATGAGATCAGAAGTGCGTTAGCATAAAAAGGTCTATCAGGTATACCAAGCAAGAGCAGAACGATCACCTCGGCAACGACAATATACACACAGCAAACAAAAAAACGAACCCTGGATCTTCCCGAACGAGCAACAAAAATAAATTAATAATAATAATAATAATAATATCATGAGAATCATCAAACGAAGTTGAATGATCAACATTCCAAGTTGTTGACTGACGCGTGAGGGTCGTACGCATCACGTGACTTGAACGCGTATGTCCAAGGTGATCTACCTTGTTGTCTAAGTATTTCATTTATGATCGCTTCCAACCACAACATACATATCTTGGGTCGACAATTCCCCTTGCTGCATTCAGAGACTTCTGCCGATCAGCTCAACCTCTCTCTTCAACCACTTCATATTCTGTCCTCTTTTCTCCCTTCCACCTCTAACCGGTCACCTACATATAGCCAGAGATGAGCTTGGAAAACTACACGAAACTCGAGAAGATTGGAGAAGGTTTGACCCATCTCTTCTCATCATCTCTTTGGGCATTGTTCAAAGTTTCTCTCTGTTTTGTCTTTCTGACACAAGATATATTCACAAGTCGGGTCCAAGAGACAAGTTAACTGATCATATTCTTAACGATTCTTTCAATCATTCATTCGCTGCTATGCTTCTGGATATTCAACCAATAAATCTATGGTCAAACTCCCTCTAACCCATCAAACAAACAACAATGAACAGGCACCTACGGAGTCGTTTACAAGGCGAAGGATGTGACGACAAATACCTATGTGGCGCTCAAGAAGATTCGATTGGAGGCTGAGGACGAGGGGGTCCCGAGTACGGCCATCAGAGAGATCAGTCTGTTGAAAGAGCTCAAAGATGAAAACATTGTCGGGTGAGCTTCGTCCTTTCGTTTGTTGTTCAATCTCGCTTTCGTGTCCTCTTTCTGCTTGTGTTGTTTGAGTGTTGTTTGCTGGACCGAGGACGTTGTACGTGTAGAGATAGAAATCCACAGTGCTGGGTTTCTCTCAAGAGTAAATCGAGGAGAATGTCCGAATTGCCGTCTAGCTTCTGGAGTGATGTGCATGCTACAAATCGTGACTTCTGGTATTTATATCAGGCGTTCCCAGAAATCAGCTAGATAATGCCGTCATTTCTGAAAGTATCGGTCTCTATCGACTTTCTTTGTTGTTTCTCTCATTTTATTCTATCTCCTTTGGTGTCTTTTCATTCTCTATTGCCAAACAAACTTGATTCTGACAATTTTGTTCTACGACCACTAGTTTACTGGATATTGTACACTCGGACTCAAAGTTGTTCCTCGTCTTTGAATTCCTCGATATGGACCTCAAGAAATATATGGATACCATCGGGCACGATGAGGGATTGGGACCTGCGCTCGTCAAGGTTTGTTCGAGATGACCTTTCTTCATGTGTAACACGCATTTTTCGAAATGACCGAGGAGATTTAAAGGCAGAGAGTGCGGAACCATGCATGTGTTGCTGACATGTCTGATTTTTGATCATCATCGCTCTATCCCTTCGTTGGCCGACATCACAACAACACCACAGAGATTTACTCTCCAACTTATCAAAGGACTTTACTACTGTCATGCCCACCGAATCCTTCATCGAGACCTTAAGCCTCAGAACTTGCTTATTAACAAGGAAGGAAATCTCAAGCTTGCAGATTTTGGACTAGCCAGAGCGTTTGGAATTCCGCTCAGAACATACACCCACGAGGTTCGCTCACTTTCTTCTATTGTGAAAGCATCTATGTGAATGCAAGAATATTGAGAAATTCACTCATCTATCTCAAACACATCTGTGCCATTTAAAACAAATCGGCCCTGTGCGTGTCATCCGATCGTTTTCAAAATGTGCAGGTAGTGACGCTCTGGTATCGAGCTCCTGAGGTTCTTCTCGGATCCAGACACTACAGCACCGCGCTCGACATGTGGTCGGTAGGGTGCATCTTTGCAGAGATGGTTATGCGACAGCCGCTTTTCCCAGGTGACTCTGAGATCGACGAGATCTTCAGAATTTTTCGGTGCGCATCGTGTCTCTATGATCTGCCTGTGCTTGTGTTGTATATTGCATAGAGGATGTGTCTTCAGCAGCTCATCAATCACATCTAAATTTCTGGTAAATCCACATGGATTCGCTGGTGCATGGCAAACCTAGGTTACTCGGTACGCCTGACGAGACCATCTGGCCTGGCGTCAAGTCCCTTCCGGACTACAAAACGTCATTCCCACAATGGCATCCTCAGGACCTCGCCACAGTCGTCCCCGGGTTAGATCGAAACGGACTTGATCTTCTGCAGGTGCGCCTAGTTTTGTTCCAAACATCTCTCTGGTATCAGAGTTTACTTGGATGCTCTTATGTATCGTTTATCTGACGGTACTTTGAATGTTATATTTACTGGTTTAACAGCAAACACTGGTTTACGACCCAGCCCACAGAATCTCTGGTTAGTGTCAATCATTAGCCTACATTCTCCGCTCACTCGAGACAATGCTTCGGCTTCAAGGCCCTTACTCACCACCTCTAACTCGCTTCCTTCTCTTGTGTTGTTTGCATCTAAAGCCAAGCGAGCGCTGTTACATCCGTACTTCTCGACTTCGGCACCTGCATGAGTTTTCATCTGTTGACCATGTGCACTTCCGCCTAGTGGTTGCGCTACTGTGGCCTTTTCTCTCAAACTTCGTTTTGCAATACAAACTCTTCAAGCTTTCCCCTCTCTCTCATTTCCCTCTGTTTTCTTGTTAACAACTCAACTATCACTCTGACATCGTTTGTTCTATCCGAAACGCCTGGCGTTTCCTCTCTTTTACTTTTCTTCAAACAATTCCGTTTGTATCAAAAAAGATCTCATCTCAAACACCCCCACACCATTGTTCAGCAATGATTTTGTCCCTTTCTCATCTTTTCATGTTCACTTCATAGGACTACGTCGGTTCATCATCTTTTGTGCTGCTCTGTCCCCCCTGACAAGCTTCCTGACGAGATTTCTCTTGTTCCTTACATCCTGATCTTGACTCATTCGTTCCTTCTTCTCTCGTTGTTCCTTCGCACTGCCTCGTATAACCCGTTTTTCATCAGTTTCGTCTTGAGCCTTGATCTTTTTTCTCTTTTCTCTTCAGATCAGCCCTCGCTCTTTCTTCTTTTCTCAAATAGTTACTCGCCATCGACGTTGTTCTTTCTTGGTTCCTTGCATATTCGGATGGCTCATCAAAAATCAGGTACTTTGCCTAATCCAAAGATCTTTCATTTGCCGACTTCTTCTGCAAAATCTCTGAAGAAAATTTGCCATGAGTCACGGATATCAGGTTGTCACCTAACATATGAATATTTAAAGGGTCAAGAAAGAGCGAGAAGGGCAAACCCCTTGAAATCTATGTCCCATTCGGTTGAACGTCCGTCTTCAAAGACGGACACGAACTGTCTTTCACCAAATCTTCACATTCTGCAAGGACTCGATCGGCCCCCCTGACGCCTTTTGAGATCCAATGTTCTAATAACGGCCGAGCAGCCTTCAGCGCTAGTTGGGCGTCTGATCGTCGGCCTTTGTGGGTGATACGTAGTTTATGTAGATGAAACATTGAGTTCATATGTATGGATGCGTATGAAGGAAGAGCGGATTGAACATGATCGCACCTAATTCAATCAGATCGCCTAGACGTTCTTTTAGATCGCCGACTTCTCGAACGATAGCTCTGATTTCTGCAGGTTTGTCGACTTCCGAAGGAAGGGAAAGTGAGGCTGTGAGTTGGGAGATGGACGAGAATGATGATCGGATTTGGTCAAGCGAGTCTGCCAACGGTGATGTCTGCGAGTTCATCTGTTTGGTCCATCGATCGCACCAGTAGCGGAGAATTTTTGACATCAGAACATATCAAGAGACAACAAAACGAACTGAAGAGATTCTAAACATTACCTTTTGAAGAGTGGACGATGCAGAGACAAGTTCGTGATGGTGATTGTACACCAGACCATGTCGTTCAGAATCCAGTAAACGAATTTCTGTTGTCAAGTAAGAGGCATCAGGATTTTCAGCTTATGCAGGCTCAACAAGAGATGAGATTGGTGGTGAATGATGATCGTACGTTCTGAAAGGTCATTTTCTATTTTGAGAAGTTGAGGGAGTGACGAGCTGGATAGTAAAGAAGCATAGTATTTCGATGGATTGAACGAACGGGAATCTGATCTAGAGCAAAGCAGCCTGATTAACACGAATATCGCTCAATCCCAAGTGTCTGTTAATCCAGAGAGGCAGAGACAAAGGCTTACCCAAATCCGTATCATCCTGCTCACCCTCCTTCTTCGGACTTCCACTCCCGTCGAGCTTGTAGTGTGCCCTCAGGAGATCTCTCGCTCGGGATGATCGGGCCGTTCCGGTAGGTGTCTGGCCGGCTACAGAATTTGATGTTGCCGGTGTTGTTGGACGGGACGTTGGAGGCGATAACTGAGGAATCTCCGGTGTAGATGGAGGAGTAGAAAACGTAGAGGCCATTCTTGTCCGTACTATGTGCTATACGATGAGTAGGACACGAGATAGATGGATCGAGGTTCACAAGATGATGGGTAAGACTGGCTGACATTGTCAACAAGGTTGTAGAAGTTTCGTAATCATCAACTACAAACTTTTCCTATTCCACACAGACATCAAACAAGCTCGCTCACACCATCTACCTTCGACAGACATCAGCCATCAACTTTCGTCGTTCGGACAGAGCCAGCATATCAACATTCTAGATGGAGATCCCGGCTCTTGTCCAATCCTTGGCTCCCAAAGTCGCCGTTCTGTCTAGCCCGGCTGTCAATCAGATATGTAGAGCGAACGGCTTGGACGATTTCGTTGAACTTCTGCGACCGTTTCAAAATGATATCCAACGCGGTACGCTTCCAACTCGTCTTTACTGTTGAAAGAGATCCTTTGAGGTCTTACAAGTCTGACGCTGTGCTTGTTTGCCTGTAACTTCTGTCTATAATCCCAGTCCCTATCAGGACAACCCAGCTAACGACCATAACAGCCAGCACTTTTCCTATCCGTCTGACGTCACTCCAATCACTCGAGTCTCTTCCATTGGGATCTTCTTTTGACCGGTCCGATCTCATCCTTGACGCACTCTCTTCATCAATCTCTGCAAAATCAGGTCGCTGGGAAAAGGAGGTTCCGTTATTGAAGATAGATGGAACGAGTCAAGATCAAGCCAAACAAGCCTTCGCAGGAAAGGACGGCAAGCCGAAGAGGGAGGACGTTGAGAAGGTGACACCTTGGTACAAGGTCTTGAGAGAAATTATGCTGGCTACACGGCCGATGGGAGAGCACGAGACGTTTGAGCACCCTGTTGCTAGTAAGTGACCCTATTTTCGTCATCATCACTCCTTTATTTGTGAATGTTGGTCAGAACTTGACGATAAATCTTCTCTGGATAAATTATATAGTGCTGCTTGCAATCTCATCTGACGACAAGGATCCAATGAGCATACTCTCGGCGATGTATGATCATTCAAACGCGAGCAAGCTTTATCTCCACAGACCTTTTATCGATCCGACCGTGCTCAAGACATTTGTTGTCGTTCATGACGTTGGCGGAGGAGGCAGTCTCGAGGAGTAAGTCTATGATCATCGTTTGTTATATTACTGATGGCTCAAACATCGAGCGGCCTATGCAGAACTTCGAGTTTATATGTTCTTTTACACGTTGAACCTTCTTAGTGCCGAGAAACTCGTATCCCAGATTAAGAAGTCGTACGGACCACACGTCTTCCTTCTACCAGTTTCTTCTCTCTCTCCATCCCTGCCACCTTCGCCCTTTCTACACGAATTATACAACTCGGTTCCACCCCATGACCCGATCAAAGCGTTCACCCAAGGTGTCAAGTCACCTCCAATCCGGCAGACAGGTCTAGAACAGACTGGCACGCAGGACGAGAGCGCGCAAATGCGTGGAGGAAGGTTGACAGACGTGGATGTTGGAAAGATCAGAGCGTTCCTGAAAGAGCTGGTAGGAGGAAGCTTGGTTCCTTTTATGGAGAGGTGTGTGGCAGAGTGGAATGAGACTGTATGTATCGTATCTCTGTCAGCCTCGGATAAAGCGAGGTTGGATTTTTTCAACGTGTCATTGACATATCCGGATTCTGGCGTACGCTGTTTATTGGTCTGGATGACAGTACGCTTCCAGCAGACGAGGTATAACGGGCAGACTGTTTGGAGCTGGTCGAAAGTTCTTTGGTGGTGGTGGTGGAAGCACGAACCCTTCCCGACCTGGAAGTCCGGCAGGATCTGTTGCTGGATACAACCCTTCTAAAGGAATGTGAGTGCTTATCATCAACTGGCTCTTCGTTACATCGTCATGCATTGAATGTTCGACTCTCTTGCATGTTATTAATTGATTGTTCGTTCGATGTCGCAGCTACCCTTATACTTCACCAGATGCAATCTCACGAAGATTGGCTGATTTTGCGTTCATGCTCCGGGACTATCGGTTTGCCTCTGGAGTTTATGATTCTATCCGGAAGGACTACGGAACAGACAAGGCTTGGAAGTACCAAGCGGGTGCTACTGTTGGTATTCTTCATTTTGTCGTTCAAACCTCTGGCCATCATCCTGTGCTGAAACATATCCACTTGGTAAATAATCCTAATGCATAGGAAATGTATGGCCTTACTCTTCTTCTCCTATATCCACCTGCCTCTAGGCCTGCCCATCCCGACATCCACCTCCAACAAGCCGTACAGATATATGCCTTACGCCCTACGCTTCAACTCGATGCGACTCGAACCACGATACTCTACTACGAGACCTACCTTTTCTTGGGAGAATATACCCATATCGTACCCGCGTTGATGAGAGCAGCAGGGGAAGTCGAGGAAGTATCGAGCGCGATGCTTATCGAGCAGGCGGCGCTAGGAGCTCTTATGGGGCCTGGGAAGGCCAGGACGAGAAGATATGCCGGGCACTTGGTCATGGCCGCATCAAGATATGAAAAATCGGGACAGGTTCGTTTTCAGCTCGCTTTTACTCAATATCGACTACAAATATTCACGGTCTAAATCTTTCTATTGATTTATTTCGGCCTTCATCAGAAAACGTTCTCAAGACGGTGTCTGGAGCAGGCCGTCGTGTTGTATCGGAAACAAACTTGGACTAAAGCACAGGATCATGTAGAACATTCCCTGGGCCGACAGGCTTACTCTCAAGGTCAATCTGAAGTAGCAGTGGATCACTTCGTACGATTGATGAAGGGCAGGCAAGAGGGAGCGTTGGAAGATTTCGTACTTGCTTTCAGGGTTTGTCTATCCTTGATATTTGATGTATACAGTATACTCGTACCGAGGATGTGTTGAGCTAATCGGTGTTCATCTTATCTAACAGCATCTACAATCTTCTCATCCTGAGAAGATAACTCGGTTTTCGGATAGGCTACCCGAACCTATATTCCAGCGCGATTTTACCGTGATCCGTCTGCTAGGACGGGAATCGACACACAACAGTATGCGCCTCGAATGGACCAAATTGGAATCGGCATTCTTGGAGAATGGATTTAATGAACGAGAGAACTCCAAAGAAAAGAGACATAAGCCAAGCAGTCTATTAGGGACGGATGAGGACAGTAGTGTACCGATTGGAGGTATATCATCGTCTTCGTCTGTCCTCCGGTTACCATTGATCTATATGTGTGCTGACAGTTTCATCATTTTTGGGCATTGCTATTGCGAACAGATCATTTCTTCGTGGAGTTGGCTGCTCGAAATCCACTAGATGCCCAGTTGATTCTCGGAGATATCACGATCGAGGCAGCAATTACCGGGGCGAAAGATGCCAAATCATCACCTGAAGGCCTAGAGATTGAGGTTGTGTCTGAAGTGGTGCTTGAGCCAAGAGAGATTCGGATGGTTCGTTCGTTTTAGAAATCTTCCGATCGAACCGTGTTTGTAAACCATTGCTATTTTTATTGATTTATCTTATTCTCAATTCGTTTTGTGGCTGCTCTAGATTCCAATTAAAGTTACCTCGTCGGTCATTCAGAAAGTCTCTTTCACCCACGCAAGCTTCCGGTTCCACAATCTTCTACCTTGTAGACAATCCCTTTTGCGGAAAGGGAAGCGACTGAATGTAACCAGGGCACAGCGACTCACTCCGACATACAGTCCGGATGTGTCCCTTACTATCGACATTACTCCAGCCAGGCCAATCTTAAACATCAATCTGGAAGAATTGCCGTTGGTCATTGGGGAAGGAGAGAGTGTGCTTTGTATGGTGGACATAACAAACAAGGGATCAGCGGAGCTCACGGATTTAAGAATGATGGCCAACGAGGAAACAGTATTGAGAATAGCAAACATCGAGCCGAAGGAAAATGATGGGGCAAGTGTCTCATCGATGTCCAGTAAGTCATATCAGATTTTAGAATTGATATCGCTGTGCTCCTGCCTGATCCTCAATCATCTCCGCTTCTTGGCTTTGTCAGCTTTATACTCCACTACTTCTACCACGGCTGCAGATGGACTTCCGAATCTTTCGGTACCAAATGACCTATGTCCCTCTTTTCCTACGAGCATCCATACCCCAAGCATCTCTATAGCTCCGGGGCAGACCATCTCTGTGCCTTTTCTCTGCTATGGTCGCTCCGCCGGTCTACATGATCTTCTGTTGCTGTTTGTATATCAATCGTCTGTGAGTTTTTGTGTATCCCGAGTTCTTTGACTCTACCTCGTATATATATACTCATATTACTGATGGACTTAATATCCTAATCAACGAAACCTTATTCTGAATTAGGCCAATTCTAATAATTACTTCTCTTCTACAGCAACGCACTCTCTTAGAGTAGAACCAATGATAGATGTGATGGCCTCCTTGTCGCGAAGTAGAGCATCGCCCAGAAACCAGCTTCTGTCTGTAGATGTGAGTTTCGCGCTTACAACCTTTTCTGAAGAATGTTGATGACTAATTTTAAACCTTTGAATTTGTTAGATCGAATCTCGTTCTTTGGAACCAATTCGGATCTCTCAGATTCGTGTGCTGAGTCCGTTGTGGAAAGCATCATATCCTTCGGGATGGATACCGTAAGTTCCCTCAACTGATATCTCAAGTTATTGACGTTCGCATTAACCAACGACACGATGCATCTCTTTCAAAGCCATGACGATCTATTATCTGCCAATCAATCACAACGCTTTGACATGGCATTGACACCTGAGTCTTCAAGCAATGAGTCGTCTCTATCAACTGCCTTCACTGCTCGAAAGCTGCAACAACTCTTGGCCGGTTCATCGGATTTGGCATCGATCCCGTCGCCTACTTCTCTTCTCCAAAGCCCCTCGATTCCAACGTCCCTCATCGATACAACTAACTCCGATCTCTTGCCGTTGATTCTATCTCATCTACGACATTCCAAGCTCCAGTCGCTCGTCTCTCAGTATCCACTCATACCTTCGACGAACCTTCATGCAATCTTCCCCCTCTTTGGACCTAGTGATGTTTCGATGTTGGTCTTCTGGGAGATCTCATCTCAAAACCGAGCGGGTCACGTAGTTGTCCCAATTTCCTCGGTTGGTCCTTCTGAATCCATATTCTTGAGATCGGAGGATAAGGAGGATGGAGCAAGAGTAGTGAGGAGTATGTTTGAGGCGACAGACAACGCCAAGAGAGCGTTGATGGATTGCGTTCTAAGTGGACCACTGGGTATCGAGGATGATCCTGTTGTCGTTGCTATAGAGGTCGACTCGGAATTTGCCAGGCATCCTTTTAGTCAGGGGTACGTACTTCTGTTCATACAAGTAAACAATAGAGCTAGAAGGAGGGAAAGGGCTTCAGTAATTTACAAACTCTATCTTTACCTACTATTTTAATCTAGACCATGCCGAATCCCAGTGAATATCCAGATTCATAACACTTCCATAAACTTGGCTACGCGGGTGATGTTGAAGCTAGTTGATCCAAATCCGTAAGGCGTCGTCTAAACGATTTTATCTTCTGACCCTCCTCGATCGGTCTTTTCATTGAACTAACTTTCTATCTTACTGATTGCTGTCTCAACTCTCCATGTGTTTGATACGAACAGCTCTTCACGACACGCATCTGGATTCTATACCGATGATCTGAACCATCAGTCAATCCTCCCTCCCTCTAGTTCGACTTCCTTTCCTGCAACCTTCTGGGCTCCTGTACCGGGGGTCTATAATCTATCTTCTTGGACGCTGGTGGTCGAGACAGGTGAGATCGAAAGCGGTGATGAAGACCAGGCTGTTGAACCAATCTGGTCGAGAACGAGAGTTCAATTCCAACAAAACGGTTTGCTTGAGGAAGAAGAGTGCTTGGTGTTTGTTTCTGACGGCTTAGAGATTGCCGATCAGGAGTGAAGTCCTTCATGACGGAAGCAGATGGGTTTGGTGTTGTATATTGATAATGAACTTAGAATTAATCATCTTGGATGCGTGAAACATTGGGAGCCGCTTGTTAAGGACTTTCTAAGAGAGCACCATATAATCGGCCATTTGAATCACTATCGTTTTCACTGCTTTTCTTTTCCTTCTTACAACCAAGTTGCCTTTCCGGTGGTAGGACCACCAGCCGCGTCATCAGACTTTACACCTTCGGTGACGGTCGGTGATCTCTCCGGTTTGATTAGCTCTACAGGTACAGCCACCGGTTTTGGCTTTTCTTTCTTCCGAACGATCGGTTCTCCCTTCAAGAGGCCTTTGATCTCATCGGCCGTCAAGGTTTCATACTTGATCAGCGCTTTAGCCACCTGGAAAGGAGGCAAAAGGAGAAGAGAAAGAAAATTCATGTCGTCAATGAAGTCTACGATACTTGGGAGGTCTTGAATGAGAAAAATAAGAGGTGGGATACGTACCAGGTCTAGAGATGATCGATGAGTCTGAAGGATCGTCCGTGCTCTACCTGCTCCCTCCTCAACAATTCTGGTATCATGTGGATGGTCATGAGAAGCAAGAGAAACAGGCAAGTAGGTGAGTAAATCAAGAAGACTTGTGATAAAACTGGATCGAAAGGAATCTGAATATATGTGAACAGGACAGACCGTTTGATTTCACTCTCTATCTCATCCTTTCGTCGTTTACTCAGAAACGGAGCTTGATCTCTATCGAACGATACGGGACCGATGATATCACTGAATCCCATTTGCTAATGGTTTAAAGAGAAAAGACACAAAACATATCATATTTTCAGAAAGGTAATAATCACAAATCAAGAAAAAAAAACGAGGGTAAGGATTTACCTTAACCATGGCACTAGCGATATTACTCGCTCTCTGAAGGTCTTCTGATGTCCGATCTGATGTCGCGTCGTCTCCTTTCGAAAGTCGTTCGGCTACTCGTCCAGCCATAGCTACATCTATCCTTGCCAGGTATTCTTTCCTGTCAGTTCGGATGTCCAGATCCGCTTCAAAACAATCAGTCTCTTCCGTCTGATCAAGATGAGAGTTATGAACTATATGGTACTCGTCGAACTGACTTTGAGATTGAGTCTTGGTCCATCCCTGGAACTTGAGATGTTACCGACAGCTTGGAGCCTCTTGGAAGGATGGACACTTTGTGCAATGGTACGCTTCCGGGAGTATGAAGAGCGACAAGGGCATGGCCTGCTTCATTGTAGGCTGATACAATCAGACTCTCGGCGCTTACAAATCGGGATTTGCGTTCGACTCCCATCAAAATCCTGTGAATTTAGTTTGAACGCGAGAGAGAAGCGCGATCGATCAGAGCTCTGATTGCGGAAATTATGAATAGAGATGAGGAAGAATATTGTACCTATCTCGTGCCCACTCAAAGTGGGGCAATCGAACGGCGGTCTCTTGTTCCTTACTAGCACGAACAGCAGCTAAAGTTTAAACCAAAGAACGAACATGAAATCAGCCAAAGATGCTCATGAACGACAGAGAAGAAGAGAAACGAGACTCACCTTGGTTTACAAGGTTTTCTAGATCAGCTCCCGACAACCCTGAAGTCCCTCTAGCGATCACCCTTAAATCCGCCTCTGGATCTGCCACAATGTTGACTAAGTAATGTTTGAGAATCTCTAATCGGCCCTGTACGTCTAGGGTTCGAGGCAATCAACCCAATGAAGTACACAAGTGACTTGATAAGTCAAAAAGCCCTACGATAGAAATATTGAAACAGAAAGAATATGTCTGAAAGGACCGACCAGGTAGAGGAACATTGATGTGTCGATCGAACCTTCCGGGTCTGATGACAGCTGGATCTAGTGATTCCGGAAAGTTCGTAGCGGCAATGACAATGAGATCATTCCCACTCGAAAACCCATCAAGCTCTGTTAGGAGTTGATTAAGAGTTTGACGCTTGGAAGAGTTTCCGCTAGTCGCGTCCGTCTAGCAATTCATAAAATACCATCAGTTGTCAGAGAAGGCAGGAGCAGAAGAAAAAGGAGACAACGGAGTACTGAGGAAGGGCTGAAACGAACCTGGCTTTCACTTCTATTACCTCCGATAGAATCCAACTCGTCGATGAAGATGATAGCAGGAGCTCGCTCTTTCGCCGTACTGAACAGCTCTCGAACTCGTTGAGCTCCGACTCCCACATACCTTTGTTTCCAGATATATCAAATCAGACGTTTGGTTGATTGTGGCAAAAGAGATGATCAAAATTAGAAGAACAGAAAGTCACTCACGTATCATCAAACTCAGATCCACTAGCGAAGAAGAACGGGACGCCAGCTTCAGTAGCTACCGCTCTAGCAAGCATCGTCTTTCCCGTTCCACTATGTATATACATGACAAACACAGGAACCAGAAGAGGAGAATGATTTTGAATAAGGCAAATGCGCAAAGTTTTGTGAAACTAGACGCGAAGAAGAATTATGTTACGAACGGAGGGCCGGAAAGAAGGACACCTTTATGAGGTCGGCCACCTAGCGAAGAAAACTTTTCAGGATCCTTCACTATGAAGAAAACACGGGCGATAGAGGGGAAAAAAAGAATTTCGATCAGTCCTTCGTCGTTAGGTTGTCTGTCCAGAAAATTAGTCAGGAAAAGACAAAAACTCACAAAATTCCACAAACTCTTTCAATTCCTGTCATGACAAAGCGTGTCCAACAACCGCATCCAAACCAAAACGTCAGTCAATACTCTCTGTTTTCTTCTTGTCGTTCCCAGAAGGACCGAGTTGAAACATACATCCTTGGCCTCTCCGACACCTTTTACGTCCTCCAATGTAATGATTTTGTCGCCTTTTGCAGGCGCAAACTCCTTGACACCCTCTTTATTCATCATTCCGTAAACCTCTCTTAGGAAGTAAGACGTGTTGTTCAAAAACACGGTGAAGTAGTAGAGAATATAGAAGACTACAAAGTTGGGTTGGAAGCACAAAGCAGAAATTTAGAAGACGCGACAAAAGAGACAATGATGGAGAAAGAAGAGGGAGACGAACAGATGAGTGGTCCAATGATGGCGACGATGACTCTGGCAGCAAGCGGCGCATTGACTCTCTCCCCCGAGGTATCAAACTCTGCTCTACGCGAGTAGGCCGATGAATTTGTGGAACCAGAGGAAGAGGAGGGAGAAACAGGTGATGAAAGACGTGTCGAGTAGGTTCTCTTGAAGAGGCAGATCCTAGAAATTAAGATCGGCCTGAGTGGTCGACCGGTCGAAAACCGACAAGGACGGGACGGAAAAGCAGGAGCAAGGGTTGAATAATTTCTATGAGAAGGTCGAAGTCCGATCCGCCCGCCGGTCGTCATCGAAGAAGCACGACCGTACGTCTTCCAATCTTTCCACCTCTCGAGCCCGGTCACCTGGTCTACTCCGTTCGACACCAAACCTTCTGCGAGACTCATTCCAGAGTTCACACAATCGTTCAGACTGACACCACCGTAACCAGCGCCGGCGAGTGCCAACTTTCCTCTCCACGGCCCGCGTTCGATCGCCTGGCCGAGCGCTTGCATGCGTTCGCCGTGACCGGGGAGGTAAGTTGGGATGCAACCTACATGAGTCTTTGCGAACGAGACCACTGGTTCCAGATTACTCGGCAGAGACGTCTCTCCCTCGGCGCCACCCAGGGTGGTCCTCACATGGTTCAACGCGATCCTGACCGCTTCTTTTTCGTCTAGAGGAACACTTGACCGTCCAGAGGAATAATGAGGCCCACCAATCATACACGTCAGCTTGACTGTGCGTTCTGCGACCGGCCGTTCGTCGACCTGTCCCATCGCGCTTGAATCAAACACACAACCGAGGATGCCATCAGGATTCGACACGTTCGATCGAGGGACAAGGTATCCGAACCCGGCAGGGTAGTACGGACGTTCGCCTGGTTTGGGCGAGGGGAATACGAGTGTCACAACTGTTACAGTAGTCGACGGATTGTGGTCCAGGTAGGGCAAAGGGGAGGATATGATCTGAGAGAATTTCATTGGAGGTAAGGTCGAGATCACATAAGGCGAATGAATCGTTTGGCTTGTCGTTTGTATCTGTAACATGGGCACAAGCATAGGCGCGAAAATAAATTAACGGTGTTATCAGCGAAGGGAAGAGTGGAATGAACGTGGGAACAATCAAACGATAACGAAACCTAAAAGAAACCTCACTTTGACACCGTCGCCGTCGAGATCAACCCGGTTGACAGTATGGCCCAATAAAAACTCGACCCCTCTCTCCTTCTCCAAAACGACCTTCAGCCTGTCCGCCAACGTGCCCAGGCCACCCTTGAGACCCCATACGCTGATCCCCTTTCTAAAAGTCTTTCCAAATTCTCCTAGTTCCTCCCACGCGGCTTCTTCTCTTTCCTTCGCCTTCCTTCTCTCGGCGACCTCCTCACGGTTCCCGCCGAGGCCGAGGAACATGGCCTTGACGATCGACCCTCTGGTCTGTTCTGCTTCCCACAAGAAAGGAAACGTGCTTCTCACGCTCAACTGCCTACTATCACAAGCGTAGATTCCATGAATCATTCCGCTCATCACGTCGTCCGCGACTTTGGGACCGAACCGCCTTCTCATCAGCGAGTCGACCGATTCATCCGATTGCGCCTCGTTTGCCGGGAGGGACTTTCGGAACGGTTCGAGAAGGATGGATTTGATAAGCGAGTGTGTGATGGGCGAGGTACTGAATAGAGCTGTGGTGATCGACGAAGGGAGTTTCGTCAATGTTGTCGATGGGTGAAGGAGAAATCGGTTTTGAGCGGAAGGATGGGTGGTGGGAATTGTGATGATTGATTGATCGAGCCCAAGATCCTTGACCTGGTTTTTGAAGGATCACGATATCAAGCCGAGAGAGAGAAGAAATCAAAAGAAGGCTTAGAGTCAGATTCTGAGCACACACACGCACACACACACACGCGCACACGAAAGACAAGGCAAGTAACAAGAAAGAAGTCTCCAAAAAACATACCAGACCCAATAACCTGACCGCGCCCAGGCCACCTTTCGGCCTGACACTCCTTGGGCCTTGCTCGATCACCACCTTCTGTCCCCCGATGTCCGGTCCAAGACTGAGTAAGTTCGACTTCATCCATCCTCCCACTGTTTCTGAAGAATCGACGATCGTCACCTTTGTGAGCGGGGAGAGCGAGGTAAGTCTGTGAGCGAGGGCGAGCGAGGTGAGGCCTGATCCTAGGATCGTCACTCTGGACGGTCGGACCACTGGAGGCATCATCTTTTCTTCTTGTTCGACCTATGCCCGTTGATTCTCCTCCGAGTAAGAAGGGCAGTATATGTACGGGTGTGGTGACCTTGAGAGATAGACGGATAGATTCGATGGAATGTACTCTATAGACGAACTGAACTGGGCTGATTCGAGAAGAGTTCCTCTTTTTTCTGAGGACTTCCTTCCACGAACGATCTCTTCTACCTTCTTCTTTACTCTCTTCTTTCCTTCCTTTGCCTTTGTTTTATACTCCAGAGACTCGCGAGCGTAGAAGGGAGATGGAGAGAGCAAGAGAAAACGTCCTCTGTCGTGGGTAATAGATCAAGACTGCTGAGGGCGTGAGTGTCGATATCAGACGGCAGCCGAAGTCGTCGGTGTGGGAGGTAAACGCTTTCGATGGGACGTGTCATCATATTTCCTAGTTTCCTTGAGTTCGCCAAAGCGTACGTCACTTTGCAACCATCATCCTTTCAGCGTCCTTTCAGCGCACTTCACACCTCATCCACACCTTTGATGCACGGCCAGTTGTTCACAGAAGCAGACGTTTGTTGTGTAAGAGGGAAAAAAAGGATCCATCAAATCAACCGAGCCAATAAAACAAAAAGGGGGAGGAGAATGTATGAAAAGTCAAAAAAAAAGTTTGAAAGAGTCAAACCCGCTTGTAGGGAAAATAGGGAGCGGACATAAACAGACAACTTGAGGGGAGAAAGCTAAGAAGCAAGGGAGGAAGGAAGGCAAGAAGGAGGGAGATGTGTGTATAAGGGGCAGAGAGGAAGGGAGGTTGGGAAGCGAGAAAAGGCATAGAGAAAGAGCGAACGGGCCTCAGAAGGAAGGAACCATTCACTTGTTCAAACCGATTTTTTTAGTTGAAGAGAAATTAGATCAGGTCAGCGACGTTCATGGGCATCTCGTCGACCTGGGTGTTGTAGAACTTCTCCAACTCTCGGAGCATACCGACATCCTCGTCGGTGACGAAGTTGATTGCGACTCCCTTTCGACCGAATCGACCACCTCGACCGATTCGGTGGATGTAGTTCTCCTTGGAGACGGGAAGATCGTAGTTGATGACCAGAGAGACCTGCTGGACATCGATTCCTCGGGCGAGCAAATCGGTGGCGATGAGGACTCGGGAAGATCCGGATCGGAACTCCTTCATGATGACCTCTCGCTCGGCCTGCTGCATATCTCCGTCTGTAGAGAAGAAAGTGGAGTCGATATATCAGTACAAGGATGATTTGCAAAGCAGAAAAGAAGGAAGAAACACTAACGCATGGCAGAGACAGTGAACTCTCTGCTGGTGAGCTTCTCGGTCAACCAGTCGACCTTTCTTCGGGTGTTGCAGAAGATGACGGCCTGGGTGATGGTGACGGTCTCGTAAAGATCGGACAAGGTGTCGAGCTTCCAGTCCTCCTTCTCAACGGCAATGTCTGAGGGGAGGAAGAAGAGTCAGCCTCCTGGAAAGCCATGGGACAAACAAGAAGAGGAATAAAAAAGAGACATACAGAACTGTCGGATACCCTCAAGGGTGAGCTCATCCTTCTTGACCAAGATTCGGATGGGGTCTCGCATGAACTTCTTGGTGACCTCGAGGACCTCGGCGGGCATGGTAGCGGAGAGAAGGATGACCTGCATCTCCTGGGGAAGAAGCTGGAAGGTATCGTAGATGTTCTCCCTGAAACCTCGACCAAGCATCTCATCGGCCTCATCGAGACAGAACATCTTGACGTGGTCGGTCTTAAGGGCTCGTCGGTTGATCACTGTGGGGTATGAGATGTTTGTGTTGGAGGGTGAAATGGAAAGACATAGAAAAAATCGGTGTCAGCTGTCTGTAACAAACAGAAATCAAGCATACACGTGGACTGACTGTCGAAAACTCGACCGGGGGTTCCGACGATGACGTGGGGGCCCTCAGCAAGCTTCTGCATATCCTCTCGGACGTTGACACCACCGATACAGGCGTGGCACTCGATGGACATGTAGTCACCGAGAGCGATGACGACCTTCTGGATCTGCTGGGCGAGCTCTCGGGTAGGAGCAAGAATCAAAGCCTGGGGAGACTTGATGGAGACATCGATCTTTGTTGGACGAAATGTGATGAGAACAGGATCAAGAATGTCAGCGAGAAATATTTCGAGCCAGAAGCACATTGAGAACTAACCTTCTGCAAGATGGAGATGGAGAAGGTGGCGGTCTTTCCGGTTCCGGACTGGGCCTGAGCGATAACATCGTGTCCCTTGACGACAGGGATGATGGCTCGCTGCTGAATGGCGGAAGGTCGCTCGAAACCGTAGGCGAAGACTCCTCGGAGGAGCTCAGGCTTGAGGTCCATATCGTCGAAGCTGATGGGCAAGAAGGGTGGTAAGGTGCACACGAGTAGGGCGAGCGATAGTTCGGAACAAGAACGAAGGAGAACCCGGTCAGTCTGGATGATTGAGCCGAAAGGTTTCTTTCGGTCAGACTTACTTGTCAACGACCTGGTCCCAGTTGGACTCGATGGTCTCTCCCTCAAGCTCAAGGTTAGTGTCACTAGAAAACGAAAGACGGAGCACGACGGATTCATGATGTCAGTTCAAGAAGCAGCAGATGCCAGGGGTAGAAAGAAAAGAGGCAGAAAGATGAAAGAAGAAGGAATGGATAAGCGGAAGGTAGAAAAAGGCCGACGGTGGCGAGACGAAGAGGAAAAAAAAGGTGATAGAGTTTTTCTTTGCTGATAGGAAAACACGTCGACCGGGTTTGACGCAGGCCCGATAGGAGGTTGATAAACGAATCGATCGAAACGCAAGCCGAAAGAGGACATTCTGATGCGTGTGGTGTCCACTGGCGTATACGAAAGGGTCGGGAGAAGAAGCGTCCGGAAGAGACAGAAGCAAAGGCGAGGGCTTTCGCTTTGGGTGATGGTAGACCGGGTGGGGAAAAGAAGGAAAAAAAGGACTACGAGACAGAAAGAAACACACGAAGCAAGGCCAAAGAACACACTCACGCCATGTTTAAAAGTGTAAAGGTTTTTCTGAAGAAGATCTGTCTAGTTCTAAGATGAACAGACGGATACAAAGGTCGATGGGATGGAAGAGAAGACTGTTTGAAGGCTGAATCCTTTGGGTAGAAGAAAGAAAAGGAGAAGAGAAAAAAAAAAAAAGAAAGGAGGCAAAGAAGAGAAGGCAAGGAATTTTTTCCCCTCGGTGGGTTACGATTACGTAAGACATAAGGGGGTTGTAACCACAGAGGTGATCCGCTGGCTGCGTTGACAGTGGTGCCTGAGTGGTGCCTGTGTATGTGCCTGTGTATGTGCCTGTGTATGTGCCTGTGTATGTGCCTGTGTATGTGCCTGTGCCTGTCCTCGTTCTGCCATCTGCCCCCGTCGGACGGACTCTGGTGATCGTTTGTGCCTCGTCTTATCGGTCCCTGCCTGGCATTCTGTAGTCTTCTGTAGTCCCCTGACTAGTCTTTTTGTAGCCCCTTGTAGTCTTCTCTAGTGTGTTACCTGATTCTTTCACAGTCCCCTCTAGTTTCGCCCTGGTACTCTCGAACAGTCCGTTTGCTCTCCTTCCAACAGTACATCCTTTCTTGGCCCCTCTTCCTCTGTCCCCTTTCCATAAGAACAGACTCCTCTCTCTCTTTCAACACAATGTCGTTTAAAATACAAAGAAGCATCGTCATATCTTGTTTTTCAAGTGAATTTCTCTTAGTTCATTCCCCAGAGAGAAAGACAAAGAAGGGCAGAAGTTGGAAGAAATGAAAGCGTTTCCCGGTTTCTTTTCCTCTTGTCTTTCTTTCCATCTAGCGTTTGTATCCGTATCGAATAAAGAAAGAAGACGGGATTTGGTATTTGACAAGACAATTGACCAAGAGATGAAAGCGGGAAAGAAACAAAAGAAAAGAAAGCGAAAGAAGGGGAAAGAGATGCTATAGAAAACGGAGGGAAAGGAAGGGAAGAAAGAAGAAGAAAAAAGGTGGTCTGGCCCTCTTTCTTTTGTTTTTATCGTCGGACACCCTGAGGTTTTCGCTGGTTGGCATCTCCTCCTCCTCGACCACGTCGAGCTGTGATTGTCAAGTACCGAAGCGCAAAAGCGAGAGAAAAAGGGGAAGGATATCGCGATTGTTAGTGTTCTCTCTCCTTGCACTCTCACCAGAATAAATGAAAACAAAGAGGTCTAACCGTTTGCTGAACAAGATTTCAATACACCAAATAAACATCTTTCAGCATCGTTCGCTCCTAGCTTATATAGAGAAAAGAGAACAAACCTCGAAGAATAGTAGCTCGTCCTCTCGCCGTTCCAATTCCTCGTCCCTTCATAGCTGTTTTATTGCAAAAGGAAAGAGAAAGGAAAGCCCGCGTTAATCAGTATCGAGTGTCAACCATCAGAGTCAATCTTCCCAAACACAAGCTAACCATTCGGGCCGACACGCTTGAACCTGATGGATATCAAGTAGAGTTGGACAAGACGTTCGATAAAGTACAAGGAAGAAAACAAAGAAACAGTTAGCACCGGAGTGTATCTATCTCTGTACTCTTGACCAACGTCAATCACGTACATAGGAGCGTTCGCGAGCATATCGGGGACAATGAAGAATCTGTTGGTGGGTTTGTATGTATGTTTAGCAGACGCTCAATCTAAAACTCCGAACTCTAACTCACGCCCACACACAAACAGATCGAAACACGTCACGTACCGGGCCATGCTTCCTCGGATGTAGACCTGGTCAAGTTGAGACACTCGACCATCTCGAGCGGTCACAGTAACTTCCCGGAGAGCGATGTTCAATGAATCCTCGGCTGTTGTTTTGTTCGGGGAACCCAAGTTCCGACGTCGTTGTTTTTGATCAACGCATCAAAAGTGGTACCAACATCATGTCAGTGTTCGGTAGATCTCGATTGTCATCGTATACTTTCTTCCCCAGTTATTGTCCTCCGAGATTGTAGCTTGCAGCTTGCTTGCCCTTCTCTTCATAAAGAGCCACCATCCGACCAGCTGACCCATCAGTCCTCGTTGTCTATGTCCTATTCAGAAGTCTACTGGTAGACTCGACCCGTCCCAACAACAAGAACATTCGGAATAGAGAAGAGAAAGAAAAGAAGAACGGAAAAAAGGACATCCAAACAATCTAATCAGAAGGAATGAACGACAACGAAAGAAAAACTGACCATCGATGAGTTTTCCTCTGTACGTCTGACCTGTCTTGAGCTCAACGGTAATAACGTGTCCAAGAGACTCTTGAAGCAATTTAACAGGGACTGTTCCAAGAAACCAAACCGATGAGAGAGGGCCAAATTGAAGCGTTCAACCGACGAGTCCAAAGAGAAAAAGATTTGACGAGGAAAAAAACCACGGATTGATAAGCTCCCTCTCGTTCATTAACTGCCCGTTCCGAACACTCAATAGACACGCTCTTACCTCCGAGATTGGCCATGATGTATAGAAAAGAAAAGGATCACAAAGAGAAAGGTTGATGGTCGGTCGGGTGGTGGTAGCAAGTGAAGAGAAAGGTTGAAAACGCGTGGGAGAAAAAGATGGCGATGAACAGAAAAACCATTAGGAAACTTTCTAGTCGATTCTCAAAGTCCAGACTACAAATCGTTCTAGTCTTTTCTCTTCGTTTTTTTCGTTCTATTCCATCCACTCTGTTTCTTCTCACGACTCCTCTAACCAGCACACACACCATCTCCCCAGACAGTCCATACGTCTATCTGTGCGTGTACAATGGATCAATCAGATTACGGTCAGTCCATTCATGGCCGGCTTCTTGTTGTTTTGGTTCCATCGGTCGCGTCTGGATCAACAGATAGAGTGGTTCTACCTCGTTTTGGCCTGCCTTTGACGTTCATCCGTGTAACTTACTTTTGTCTTCTTTTCCCTTTTCTCTTCCCTTGGTCTCTCCTTCCTTTCCGCCTCTCTTTGCAACCGAACAGACCGAAGGCCGCGACACCGCGATGATGACAGGGACAGACGATCCCAGCGAAGTTATGATGATCGGCAAGTTCTTTTCCTTCTCGTTCCCTAGGCCGAGTCGAGATAAAATCGCGTCTTAACCTTCATTTCTGGACTGGTTTTTCTTTCCCTTTCTCTCTATCTATTCTGTCTCTTTCGCCTTCTTTCCGATGCATTTAATACAGGGATGACCGAAGACGAAGCCATAGAGACGAGTATGATGATAGATCTGCTAGACATGGAGACGATAGATCTGACTACCGGCGAGACGACCGAGATCGAAGAAGGCGGGACGACGATTATGGTCGAGGCGACAGGTATGTATCAAATCTCTTTTTCCTTCTTCTTCTTGTTCCTCTTCCCAACATCTCTAACCGCATATTGGTCCATCTCTCCATCTTGATTTCTATCTCAGGGACTACCGAAGAGGAGGCCGAGATGACTACAGAGACGGAGGTAGACGGGACAGAGGTCGAGGTGACGGTAGGGACGGTTACTCTAGGGATTCGCCCGACAGGCGAAGTCCTACTCCCGAAGGAGCTATCCCCCTGAGCAAGCGAGTTCGAAGAAAGACGTTGTGGGACATCCACGGGCAAGGATTGGAGAACATGAGTGCCTTGCAAGCCAAGCAGATGGGTTTGTTCATTTAATCTGACGTTTATCTCATTGCTTCTTGTCATTCCGACTGAGAAACTCCTTCCCTGTTATACGTTTCGAAATAGGTCTCTACCACCCTCCGGGTCCCAACAGACAGCACGGTCCCCAGTATGTGATTGATCCGGACGGTACCCCTCGACCGCTGCACCCTCATCCGGGTGGAGGTCCTGGACACTACCCCAACCGAATGGGATTCCCCGGTGGCCCAGGAGGTCCTGGTGGGTTCCCTGGTGGACCGATGGGTGGACCAGGAGGAGGAGGAGGAGGACCAGGAGGACCTGGGTTCCCTCACATGCATCTCAACAACTTTGGTTCTCATGGAGGCCCTCGTCAGTTCGGTGGGCCAACTTCGGGAGGACCAGGTGGTCCACCGGGTGTGTCGGGTGGTCCGTCCGCCTCGTCTCTCAACATGGCTAGACAGAGGAAGAGGTTGTACGTCGGAAACGTCACTTACGACTGTAACGAGCAAAATTTGGGCGCTCTCTTCAACGAAAAGATGCACGAAATTGGATTTGCAAAGAACGATGAGGGTGAGCCGGTGGTTGGTGTCTCGATCAACCATGACAAGAGCTACGCTTTCGTCGAGGTTAGTTTTCTTTTCTCGTGCTTCTTGATCACATCATGATGGTGTCTGATGTGTGCTTCACAACCACATACACTCCCTTTCTCTCTTCCTCTTTTTGCCTTCTCCAGTTCCGAACACCTCAGGAGGCCACTTCAGCCATGGTGTTTGATAACATTGTGTTCGCCAATACTCTTCTCAAGATCCGTCGACCCAAGGATTACGTGCCCGAGGAAGGTTCCGAACAAGGCGCGCCTTATATCCCTGGGGTCGTCTCTTCCAACGTACCGGATTCGCCCAACAAGATTTTCATCGGTGGTTTGCCTAGTTACCTGAACGACGAACAGGTCATGGAGCTCCTCAAGAGTTTCGGAGACTTGAAGGCGTTCAACTTGGTGAAGGAGAACGGAGACCCCGATCGATCCAAGGTAGGTTATCTTTTCCTGCTAGTTTCTGGGTTTCTTTCTCCAGTTTCTCTTTCCTTCTCTCTCTTTAAATGTTTCAGTGCTTTCTTTCAGTGTTTGTCGATGGCGCCTGATCGCCCTTGTTCTTGCTTCCATAGGGCTTTGCTTTCTGCGAGTATGTCGATCCCGAATTGACCGAGGTAGCCATCCAAGGATTGAACAACATGGAGCTTGGCGATCGATACCTCGTCGTCCAACGAGCTTCCGTCGGTAAAGGTGCTTCCAACGGACCGAACGGCTCGTTCGGCAGTGGAGGTAACAACGCTCCTCTAGGTGGTCCCCGAGGGCCCGGCTCGACAAACCCGATGAACCTCCCCCTCCCCGCTTTTGCTACCGCCCAAAACAACGAGCCAATCAGCTCTAGAGCAATCGTCATGCTCAACATGGTTACTCCCGAAGAACTCTTGAACGATGAAGAATACGTTGATATCCTGGAAGATATCACCGAGGAGTGTTCCAAGTATGGAGAGGTGGAGGAACTTCGAATTCCCAGACCGACAAAGAAAGAGAAAAAATACGCAGGTTCGACCGACAAGGCAGAGTCTGCAGAGATCGAGGCCGCAAAGAGAGACGAGGAAGCCGGTGTCGGTAGGGTTTATGTCTTGTTCAAGACGTTAGAGGGCGCCAGGGCTGGTGTGGCTGCGATCGCCGGAAGGCAATTCGGTGGTAGACAGATCATCTGTGCTGCTCTGGACGAGGTGAGATCATGCATTCTTGTTTCTGTCAACACATTTCATCGTTGTTCTCGAAAGCACTCTGAGTTTCTCACCTCCGAAAAAAAAAACGTTCTTTTCTCGCTCTCTTTCCTAATTGCAGTCCGAATTTGCGAGCAAACGAATCGGAAACCAAGATGTTGAACCTGCTCATCCTACAGAATCCGTCGACCAGGCCGCTGAGTAGGACGATTGACCAGTCAATCAGATTCCCACATCTTTTCGAAGTCACTACTCTTCGTAATCTCTTTATCGTTATTTCTTGTTTGATCCCCCTTTTTTTTACTTGGAAAGGAAAAAATTCAAAAAGGATGCATATGTTTTTCCTGTGACGCCTATCTTGTATTCTCCGAAGACATCAAAATCGTCTCGTCTAGAGAAGAAGAAGAAAGGGTTTGGAGCTAGATAGAAGTCTAGAGTACAGATGCGACAAGACATCATAAAGACAAAGCTTGGAACATAGATTGTCCAAAGGAAGAAGAACAAACAGCCGGGAAGCAGCAAGACAGGAGGAGAAGCAGAAAGGTAAAGCAGAATAGTAGGAAAAACTAAAATGCCGATCGCCATAGGCTATTCCTTTTACCGGCTGGCAAACTCCCACCCCACGTCAACCTCTCATCGTCAGCCTCATCATCATACAAAAATTCTGAGATGTCTCCCTCGATCGTATCACTTGATTCGGTCTCTCGAGCATCAGGAAAGACTTCACTGCGCATAAGCGTAACCCCTCCCGAGCTGAAGAACGGCCGGGGATCGCTTGATGGATTGGCTGAGGGCATCCAGACGTGTTGGTTTAATCCTTCGACTGCGTCTTCCTCTTCCTCTTGGTCGCGATTGTGATTGTTATACTTGTTATCAAAACAAAGATCCCGAGTGCAGTCTGGATACTCCATGTAGCCTGATGAATACCTTAAAGAACTTATAGATCTGCTCTTTCGAGGATCAGGATGGTAAGACGAGAAAGATGAGGTAGGAGAGAAGTCGGACGGGATCGTGACTGATTCTGCGCTAGATGATCCACTCGCTCGTCTATCCATATCCTCGACTCTAATCACACGAGCATTTTCAGCACGTTCCGTTCGAGCCAGACGAACTTTGGGTCAAAATTCCATACAAAAGAAAAGGAGAAGGGATGAGAATGATGAATCTCAAAGAGAGAAGGGGGAGGGGTTGAAAGGAAAGGATACATACGGCGCTCCAGGCGTTCCTCCGTATCTTCGTCTAGTTGAACAGACACCATATCATTCCTCGAACCCACTCCAGAAAGCATTTGAGCCATCTGTACCTTGGATTTCGCGTTATCTTCTAGTTCGACTCTTCTGCCGTTCTCTGCATCGCCCACATGTCATGGCCATCACATATGGAGAGCAAATAGAGGAGTGATTCATACATTCATCTTCTATTCTTTTCGAAACCCCAAGGATATGGTAAAGGAGAGACGAACCTCTGGACCGCAAACTACCACTCTTGAGCATCTGTTTCTGATGCTTCAGCTTGTCTCTCACTCCAATCACGCCAAAGATGAAACCTATCAACAAGAACAGGCTGCACACTGCGGCCATCTTCGTGAGACAAATGTCACAACAAAGAATCATGATGCAACAGAACGAGCTGTATCAGGCCGATGCCCAGAGTGTAGGAAAAACTCTGAAGGAATCACGACTCACGATAGCGCTCACGTTGATGACCATGGGCTGACTGGAGGTCCCTGATGAAGTGCTCGTAGCCGAAGGGGTAGCAGTTGTTCTCGTAAAAGATGGTTCTGCCAACGTGAACGTTTTATACTATCGACAAGTGGGATCGAGTAGTACGTTTTGGTAGCCTTCTGTAAGCGATTGGTCCACAGTTTGATTCACGAAAATTAAAATATACACGTACCGATTGGGTGCAGAACGTTACAAACTGATCGTATGCGGTATCCAGATTCTGTTGGGCCTGGCATTGTTGTTGAAGACAGACCTAAACCAACCAATGATGAATTCAGTTCAGAGGCAGGCTTATTCAGTGAACGAGAGAATCGACAGAATCTTGTGCTATCTACTGCCACTCGACTTGCCCATCAACTTCAAACAAAGACACACACCACGATCGAGTTCTGCCAGGCTGAGGACGCACAAAGGCAGGACGAATCCGAAGATTTACACGTCTCTTCAGATGAGTTTGCCATACATGTCGACGCACAAGCTTCGGTTGAGCCGCTCTGGAGGCCTCGTCTTGAGGCTTTACTGTATCTTGGTGAAAGAACGGGAAAAGGTTGATATGCTGAGAGTAGAATTGCAGGCATGTTTGGTCAACCCTCTTGAATCAACTGAACTGAACTGAACTGATCAGGATGATAAGTGGATGAGCAGTGGTATGGTCAGTGAAGTGAGTAGAAAGTAGATTGGAGTATTTCAGACGAGGGAAGAGAGAAGAGAGAAGAGAGAGCGAGGAAAGGAGATCCTGTAAAGACACGATTTGAGGATATGAAAGGGGAATGACGACCTGGGTATCCATTGTCTGAAAGAAGGAAGAAAACAAAAGAGGGAACAGAAAGGGATAGGTAGAAGATGATGTTAGTAGTGCAAGTGTGCATTTCTCGTCTCGTTCTTTTGTCTGCTGTAGAGTCACAGACCAGAAGGCAAGACACATTCAAAAAAGCCTTCCTATCCAGGAGATCTTCTTTCCTCTCTCCTCGTCATGTTGTCCGATGAGTTCGAGAGTGAAATGAAAATGAAGTTGAAACGAAAATCACAAAGGGAAGAAGTAAAAGAATGAAAGAACATGAAACGTTTCTCCGTTTGCCCCTTTTTTTCGTTAACCCCTGAAATTAACTGCGCGTCACGATCAAACAAATGATATCATCCAAGGTGTTAATCAGAATACAACGTAACATCTCTTCCAGTCTGCACATCTCTCTTATTCTACTTTCAGATACTGCCACATCATCCAGCTTCCGATCGACCGGTAAGGCTTCCAGCTTTCCGTCAGCAGATCCATCTCTTCCGGCGTTAGATAAGCTCCGGCTTTCTTCTTGCCTGCCAATCGGCTCTTGAGTAACTCTATCGTCAGCGTGCCCGGCAGTTCGGGAGCAGGCGTCAGCGGGTACGTTATCGGTTGGTTCTTGACCGCCGGTGATGGTGAGCCCGGAGTTTCGAACGCGAGAGATGACTGTTTAGCCCCAGCAGGTGTAGAGGGCGTAGGAGGGGCAACGGCAGCAGCGAGATCAGATGTGCCAGGCTCTTGTGACGTGGAGCCTAGAGGCAGAGGCGATACGGTCTGCTTAAAATTGATCGGACCATTTGGGTTGATCTGTCCATTGATGACCCACTTGAGAAGGCCTTTCTGAACAGCTAAATCACCGCTGTTACAGTCGAAGAGAGAGGAGGTCCATATCGATATCAAACCCTCTGAGTCAAGAGAAAGATCATGCAGTAGAGTAACTCTAAGCTTACCATGGAAGGACATTTGGCCGTCGAAGGATAAAGAGACTGAACATATCCACCGTCCACTATAGGTTACCAGAAAGAAGATTAACATCCATCAAGTGCCTGACAGCTGACGGGGAACAAAGGAAGCGTGCTCACCGGACCAACTCCTCGGATAGATATCAATGTCTTGTTGAGCTGCTCGTCCGATGCTTTTAACAACACATCTTGGCTCAACTCTCCACTAACAAATTTCTCAGATATACCCAATATGTACTCGGCTTTTCTTCCGGATAACCCAACCGATTTCAAAGTTTCTATCTGAGGCTCAGGGAGAGCGAGGACCTGATTAGGAGTCGGAAAGTATCTTGTAGTACTGTATTAGTCCGTTAGTCGGTCGTTAAAGAATAGGCTGATAAATATGGGAGCATGTGAAGATCTTATGAGGAGAAGTGAGGCATCAGCTCGCACCTTTCCAGGCTAATCTGACGTTTTTCCGGAAGCTGCTCAGGAAAAAAGAGTCGGGTACTGATTTGGTTATGATATATACGATAGAGACACCGATCGATAAGCTTTCTTGTTAAGTCCAAAGTCAATATACATCAGCTCCGAAAGAAACCCACAATTTATAAGCGATACTCGCTGCCGCCGAGATTGCGAGTTGCTGGCCCATCCTTTTGTACATCCGACAAAGAGCTTGTCAATTTCACTTTGTTCTCCCCGAGGGCCAGGCCTAACACCTGGAAGCAAACTTACAAGATCCCAATCAGGGCTTTATAACAGTTCTCTTCGCGCGGTTTCTCAAAGTCTTCAAAAGGAAACTTCTCAAACATGATTCTAAATCTTGGATCACTTCCAACGAGATGTCTTTTCGCATCTTGCATAGAGAACGATAATGTGGCGGGAATGGTTTGTGGAGCTGTTGGAGATTGATCCTCATTCAAGCCTGGTTTTACCGTCGATGACGATGAATCAAGATTCTCAGTCTTGGTCTCGGAAATTACAGCTGCCAGCTCGGCTTTGGCTGGACCCCGTAGAGTAGAAAGCTCTCTATCTGACTTGAACCGTTTGAGAGCAGGTGGCGGAGTCGAAGGAGGGCTGCCGAGCTGAGAGCCGAGCCGGACTAGAGATTTCACGGAAGAAGCTCGAGTTGTGGGTGCCATCAGGTTAGTCTTGGTGAACTGAAGCGAATTATGGATGTTAGTGAGTAAACAGATATCAAGGGATGTCAGCTCGATGGCGAGAATATATATGGAAAGATAAATCGGATCCGGTTAGTTAGCACATCCATCCATCATACTTAATCAGATGGTGAGGTGAGTCAAGAGATTACTGAGAAATACATCCATAAGAGGAATTAACCCTAACATCAAGTTTTGCCATCCGCTGGGAGATCGATTCCATCTATGTTCAAGTTCTCGTGCAACAAACTCAACAGAGATATCAGCAGTTGTACGTTCGTCCTTGCCTCACTCTTGTATAGCACACAGCTTACTGTTTAATACATACGTACTTCTCGGCAAAATCTTTTCATCTGGGATCAGCTCTTCAACCTTCTACTCACTACCCCGTTTCAATAACGAACAAAGACAAGCATGTCAGGATGGCTGTACGTCTTCCTGATTTATGCAAGAGACTGGGTGTGCAAGACTCACTGTCTTCTATTTGTTGACGATCTGGCTTGTCATCATATGATCTTTCAGAAACTTGGATACAGGTCGGTTGGGATCTGGAGGTACTGGAGGGATCGACCTGAACTTAACTCCTGTACGTCCTCGTTCTGATCTTCTCTTTGCAGGTGCTAGGCTTAGCCCAACTCAGCTCAAAGGAGTCTGAGACTTCTCTAAATATCTATCGTATCATGTACTCAGCCACTGACCATGCTACATCTGATTTTCTCTGGCTTGTTCTAAACAAATTGGTTTCTGTTGGTGGATGAGATTTTTGTCGCCTTAGGAAAAGAGTGCCTTTGAGTTTATGGGCTTAACTTGGGTGAGTTATATTGACTTTAGCAATTCGAATGTCATCTACGTTCCTGTTACTCAGATATGAACATTGCTACTTTTTGGTCTCTCAGACGCAAAGACGTTCGTCTCAAAAGCATTTTATTTGCGTTATGGATTTAAGTACTGACTAGGAAAGGACTGGCCATTCCCGCTATGAACGTGCACAGTTATGGGGTGAGTAGTTACCTCTTTGTGGCCTTGTTTGATATCCTCACCTGGCAACGCGTCGAGACTGATGCAACACGATTCAAAAACTTGTAATCAGCTTCGGAGCTTGTGAGTTGCCTTATCTCTATCCATACGTTGTCTCGCTAGCTGTTGATCACTGTCTTCGACCAACCTTCATTGACGGTCCGCGCATGGATAGGCCTAGGATTAGGTTTCGTCGTGTCATTGATTGGCGCAGTCCTTCTGTATGTTCATAGCATGTCTTGTCAGAAAACGGCACCGTTTGCTCTATGCTTAACTCTTGCTGTCGCAAAATATTGCTCAATATAGATTTATTGGATCGACTATATCATTTGCTTGTGAGGATATGTTCTTCAAAATCCGAGAAGACGCCCTTTTCGCTCGTTTCAAAGCTGATCAATATTGTGGTTGGACAGTCTTGTATGCTGTAGGATGCATCATCTCTCTGATCGGAACTGGATTCCTGGTTGGATTCTTGAAGCAATTCAAGATGGTTTGTCTATCTTTGCCCCCTTTGCTTTCACCGATGTTCAAAGAAGACGGCGCTGACCGTTCGTATCTATACCGCTGCTCTCTGGGTGTCCGCCTCAAAGATGTTCGCTCCTGTCCGTTTGGTAGCCACGGCTATATTCCTCGGGTCGCTAGTAATGTGCTTCATTGCCGCTTTCGTTCTCGGCAACGCGGTACTTTGCATCGTCTTTGTGATCATTTCGTACTTGGCATTCGCCTGTGAGTTTTTGCTTTCAAAATCATAATTGACATCTCAATTTTGCCAGCATCTGATTCCTCAAGGCTGATCAAAACGGAGTTTGGTTCTCACAGGGTACTCGTTGAGCTATGTCCCATATGCGAGGTGCGCACGAGACATTCATCATTTGTATTCTTGTGAGCGACAGTGCTAAACTTCTGGTATTTCTTTCCTACTTGATAGATCTCTTGTCAAGAACGCTGTTTCCAAGTTTGTCGGTTGAGGGCTGGATGAATTCAATAATATATATGCATGGCTTTATAAGAGAATCGATTACGTAACAAACATCAGTCTTGACCTGAACCTGATGCCAGCCTGATTGTAATAAAATTAAGTTCAACCAAAGACACGTCCTCCTCTGGCCACTCCTGTGCGTGTATACAACCCAAACGGTCATCCTACCAATCCTTTTGTAAGGAGAAAAGAAGTTGCAGCAAGGACCATGGCCGATACAACAAACAGACGTCAGACGAGGTCGTCTCAGCCGGCTCCACCACCACCTCCAGAGCCGGTGTATTGTATATGTAGAGAGCCTGATACGCCATCGAGGAATATGATCGCGTGTGATTCATGTGGAGAATGGTTCGTCTGGCTGTCACTCATCTGAGCTTCGTCTTTCTTTTGTCCTTTGGCCGTTGTCACCTACACTCTACGTTTTGTGTCTTGTTCCTGTTTCTACACTGGGTTGAAATCTCGTTATCTTGAACGGATGGATGGATAATCGGCCTTCTATCGTGTGCTCGCTTAACTAGGTATCACTGGGACTGTGTTGGACTGGATGAGGTGATTGCTCAAAACATACGTTCGTATCTATCTAATCTCTTTAGTTCATTGTTCTCCGATATCGAACCGAGCAATAAAACTAAACTAGATTATCCCTGTGTGCCAACATCAACCATCCGCTCGCCTCTTCTGCTTTTGACGGGATATCTCTTCTGCTCCTGAATATCATCTATCACCTCCTGTTGTTCTCTTCTTGAATGTTCCATGTCTCGACCTTTCCTCTTTCTCTGATCTCTTTCACTCTTCAGATATCTACATATGTGGCAGCTGTCAACTAGCTACTGGCCGGCAAACTACCCGTAAGTTTTTTTTTTGTTCTTGATCAGCTGGACTTCATGCCTGTATAGCAAGATTCGTCCTCGTTTGCTCTCGATGTGTTTTCGACTTGGAGACAACATCAGCCGGCTCTGGAGCCACTTGATGAGATCTATGATACTCTTCGCTCGTAACTGCGTGAAAAGAAGAACAAAGATGAAGAAGAGTAGTAGTTTCCTAGTCGTTTCTTGAATAGGATCGAGCTTGCGACAGGGTGAGCCCGCACGAGGACCGAGGTCAAGGAAGATGATCGATCGATATCACTACACCTCCTCCTTTTTCTTCTTTCTTAACTCTTGATTGAGGCCACACAATGCATTTCTGAGCTACGTTGGTCTCTTTTCTTGCGAGACGCCGGCTGGGCTCTGTCCTGTCCTGTCCTGTCCTGTCCTGTCCTTTACTTCTTTTCACCGTTGAGAACTTCTTCCTACGTACAAGCTCTTCTTTTATCTCTTGCGTTCCATACGACGGCAAGCCTAGGATGTATGCATATATGCATAGATCTTCCTCTTTCTTTTCTCTGTCTCTGGAGAAAAGAATTGATGGCAACACAGAAGGCTTTGAGTGGGATATATTCGAGAGGATCCAATCCAGAGATAAGCTTTGTAGATTTAAGGATTTCTCTACCGGCAGACGGAGAAGTTGAAGGATTTATGAGCGGCAAAACCCGCTCTTCTCGTTTTCCTCCTTTACGTTTCTCCTTCTTTCCTTTCTACCCAACCATCCAACTCTCTTCTTCTTTCGCTCCTCGTCTTTCTCTTCTGGCTTTGTCATGTACTTTTCTCACTACTTTAATTCTTGCAGTGCTCCATGTCTGCCTGATCAGATGCTGACTTTATTCGATCTTCTTTTCTCTTCCCATAGGTCATCCCTCTCTCTATACATTCGCCGATCCTTCTCTTCCTTCAACCTCCCAAGCATACCCAGATGCTAACTATATCAACTCTACCATTGATCCTTCGTTCATTATCGATCCGTATCCTCTTCCTGATGAATTCGGAGGTGGCAGTAGCTCCTCAGTAGGTGATCAAGTCTCTCGAGGACAACCCGAGTGGTACACCGACTCAACCCCAAATGCAGGATATGCATCGTTCTACCCGGCCAATCCTCTATCTTCCAGCCAACATATATCCCAGGCCTCAGTTGATGCTTCTCAACAAGGGTTCTACTCAGAATTGGACCACGCTCGGGAGTATGCTTTTGATCAACCTGCGGGCGATGAAAACGACGCTCGGTTGAGACAGCATCAGCAACAGGCTCGCTTAGGGAAAGGAACGGCAGGAGATACTGAATGGACAGAAGAGGAAATAAGCAAGAAGAGAAGAAAGGGTTCGAAAGCAGAACAAACCTCGAACGATGTGAGTAATATCTTTTCCCATCCTTGTTCTCTGCTTTTGTCATTGGCTTGTAACGGAAGAGATTGTGAGTTTTCTAATCAATCGTCATCTTCACTCACAGACCCCATCCAAACCTCGACAACAACGCAAGTCGAGTGCCAAATCAATCTCGTCAAACCCAGTTGCTCACCACAGTCCACCCAGAAACGAAGATCCTGCCTCTTCCCAAGCCAGAAAGCCATCTGTCGGCAACTCGGCAGGTCAACATTCTCCTGTTGTGCCTATCAAATCGACACCTCAAGTTGCCAAAAAACCTGCTGTACCTGCTGCTCCTGTCAAGAGTTCAAAGGAGAAGGAGAAGGAAGCAACTGAGGGGTTGAGAAAGGCGGGAAGTACAGCGATAGCAACTGTACTCAAAGCATTGCTTGCCGAAGACAGAGCTACGGCGTACGCAGGAGAATTAGAGGAGTTGGTTTGGAACGCGGAGGATGGAGGAAGTGTGACAGGACGCAGAAAGTACACGTAAGTAACACATCTAATATTTTCGCCTTTTAGTTGTCCAATCATCAAGACATAGGGTTCCTGTAAGAATGAACATAATACTTACTCGCAAACTCCATGCGTGTCTTTCAGCGATCGGATGAGGTCGTTAAGATTCAACTTGAGTAAGGAGGACCGTAAAGCGTTACGGTCTGGGATAAAAGAAGGAACAATCTCTCCTCTCGAACTCTCTAAGATGAGCAGTAACGATCTGTGAGTACCATTCTCTCAAGCTATCTGATGATCCTTTGCTGATGCTTTGTTTGAATCTACAATCTATAGTGCAAATCCGGCTCTACAGCTACTCACACAAGACGCAGCCGATACCGCTCTTCGAACCCGAGTTTTACCCGAGACTGCATCTCAACCTTTAGTGGTTCAGAATCACAAGGGCGTGATGGAGGTTTCAGATTCCAGGCTTGAGCTCCAGCGCCAGGAGGAGCGAGAACAGATATTGCAAGAGTCTGAGCGAAACAAACGGAAGCGGGAGTCGGAAGCTGATCACCATTCGGCAGGGTTGGCTCGCAAACTTGAGAATGAAGGGCAACAACTACAAGACCTGTCCTCAGAGGATGGAAGAGAAACGGTAGAAAAGGGGTCGGAAGACAAACACACCAAGTCAAGTGCCAAGAAACAAAGGAACAGCTCTTTCTCATCTAACTTAGAAACAGAGGATGCAATACATAACGATCTTGGTAGTCCATCTGATTCCACCAGGAAACTTTCTTCTTGCTCTGTATCTTCTCCGGCCTCTTCTCCCACCAAAGGCAATCCATCTGCTGTCGTCCCTCCTTCACCTGTCAAGTTCTCTCTTGATTCCATCTGGGGCGATAAGCCTCCAACAACAGACAAGAAACGAGAAGGATCGCGCACGCCACCTCCGGCGGAAGATGATCTACAAAATCCACACAAGGACGCGTTCATGGTAGATGATGTTGATTGGGTTCGAAGCGAGGATAAGGATAGCCTTTCACCATTCAGGGATGAACTTCCCGCTAGAACTGAAGGAGGCTCAGGCGACGACGACTTGGTGCTTGACTTCTTCGTCGATGATCAGGCCAAAGACCTTGAGAAGAAGGACGGCGGAGCTAAGAAGATTGAGGGTGTCCAAGAGGCACCAGCCATCTCGGGACCTCTAGAATATGAAGAGAAGAAGTCGATCGATGAAGCAGATCTCAACTCGATCGAGAAAGCTTGGGAAGGGCAGGTTAGTCGGATTCTCTGATACATCTCTCATCTAACTAGCGAGACTATCTTCTTACATCCACTCATAACGTGTGCGCCGTTTTTTCTTCCTTGAATCACAGATTAACAATCCGGACGCACCCTCCTCCGGAGTGCTTGTCGCCCGGCAAGTGGGTGGACCTTGCGTTCCATCCGACGGCTGGCCAACTTTACTACCTTCATCTTCTATCACATTCGCCGGTCGAGTCAAAACGGACAGTTCTAGAAAGTATTTGATGCAAACACATCTAAGCCCAAGCAAGGAAGTTATCGTGGTTTCGTTTGAGGCCAAGGAAGGGGAAGCAGAAAACAAGGAGGCAGAAACTAGCTTGATGGACTTTTTGAGCGAGAGAGAGTGAGTTTTCTCGTCTTGATTTCCAATTGTTTCATGTGTCAAGCTTCAGACAAAGTCTTGTTCTTGTTCGAGAAAGGTCACTAATCGTTTCATATCGAAATCCTATCATCTTTGTTGCTTGATCAGTCGAGATGCGTTGATAAATCCATATGGGTTGACTTCTGCGCTTCCATTATTCGCGGCAAGAGATCTTTACATCCTCTCGCTTCGGCAAAAGGATCCGATGCCCGAGTTTCTCATCTTGTTGGACTCGTGCAAGGTCCCAGAAGTACGAACGAAGGATTATCTTCTTGGAGTATTCATTCGACAAAAGAATTCAGCCTCCACTCGGTCTTCTACGAAGAAAGTGGTTTCTCCTCCTCCCTCAGCACTACCATCTATGGCTCCAGGACTTACTACACCAGTGGCTGACTACAGCTCTGCTGCCATCCAATCAAACGCCCCTGTGGAGACATCTGCTGCTCTGGTCCATGATGCGCCTGCTGCTACGATGCAGATGCCAATTCCGATGCCTATGCCTACACTTCCACCGGGAGCCACGCCTTTCCCAGTCCCAATGCCGATGCCGATGCCGACGTTGCCTTTGCCCATGCCACCACCTACACTTCCTATCCCGTCAGTGGCAGCACCGCCTCCGACGGTGCAACCTGCACCACTGCTTACCTCGGATTCGATAGCTAATCTGTTGGCTAGCTTACAAGGGGTTGTTAAGTCACCCATGCCTGATATTGGGACGTCTGTTGGACCGACTATCTCCAATCAACCAGCACCTCCACCGAATCCTTCCCCGGCATATCCTCCGCCACATTCATTGGGCCATCAACCGTGGATGCCTCCTCCAGGGTATTACCCTCCACCTCCACCTCCACCTCCATCTCCGCCACCGTCATCGTCTACTGCTCCAGTTCAATATGGAGCTACTGACTCTACTTACGCACCCACAGGTACGCCTACACCTAGCTACCCTACCGGTGGCCATACCCCTTCCTATACTTCTAGCGGTGGACAAACCCCATCCTATGCATCAGGTCCTCATCCTCCACTCCCTCCACCAGGGAACCACGAACCCGACAAAAGATCGCCCGTTTACGGGAACGGTCAGTCCTATCCCACCGGTTCGAGAAGAGTTCCACAAACGAACGGGTCACCGCCGAGAGATACTTGGGATCAACCGTCGCGGGGATATTCTGCTAACTCATGGGATAGACAACCTCCGCCACCGCCGATGAACTCAGGCTACGGGCAACCGCCCGGCGGACACTCAGGTCACGATTCTAGACAGAGAGATTGGGGAGCGCCAACTGCGGGACCAGGACGAGAGAGAGGAGATGGCGGTTGGGCTTCGAGAGCAAGAGGCAGGAGAGGCGGAGGGAGGTATTGAGGGGGTTCTATCGGTTTAATTCACATCTATATTTACGAACATCCATATACAAGATCAATATAATACCTTTTTCATGTAAATAATGACCTCTCTGTTCTATTGTCTGTTTCAGTCGATGTGGTGTGGTGTGAAACCTTGAAAGCACGTTCCCTCGGCAGAGTTTCCTTACAAACGGCTTGTATCGAATTACTTCTCTTGTTCGACTTCTCACACATACAATATCTCATTGGATTAATGGCTATCTTGTTAGCCTGTTAGCCTGTGTTATGTTTATATCTCTATTTATGTATGGCATCTTTCTTCATGATATCATCTTCAATGGCTTTCTCTTCTGGAACGTGAAACGAAGTTACATTCTCACCGGATCATAGACACGAAAAGACCCTTTCTATCAGGGCAACGGAAGATGGAAGAGGGAAACGTTAGGGAGAGGGTGGCAAGATAAGTGTACGAGCGGAAGAGGAAAGGGTCCGAGAGAAGGTTGGGTGGAAAGATTCGTCCTCTTGGATTTTTTTGTATTACAAAGAAGTGAAAAAGAAGAAGAGCAAGTAGACAAAAAGTAGGAAAAGGTCGAACCCAGAGAGAAAGAGGTCACTAATGGAATCAGAAAGTTGACAGAACCAAACTAGAGCGATAGAGAATAGAGAAGAAAGACCAAAAATATAGATGTCAAGAGATCAAGAGATCTGGGTAAGGATATCGAAATGGTGTTTATGCCTTGGTTGACTTCTTAGCTTTCTTGGAAGAAGCGGCTGCTGCCTTCTTAGCTTCCTTCTCGTTTCGGAGTTTCTTGGCTTTGAGCTTCTCAATCTGTATGAAGACAAAAAGTGCAGAATCGGTGAGCATGAGATGTGAAGACAGAGAGCAATAGAGTCAAAACGCACCTCGTCCCTCTTCTCCTTATTCGAGTAGTCCATCTTCTCCTTCAACTTTCTCGTCTTGTTGGAAGCGACCATCATCCTCAAATCCTCCTCTTCCTCCTCCACACCCTTTCTCTTTCCACTCTTGACGGTCTGACCGGACTTCTTGGCAGCCTTCGTGGCCTTGACGAGATCAGCCTCGAAAGCGGCCATGGGAACACCCTGCTGTTCGGCTTCAAGCTCGGCCTCGTGTCTGAGAACCTCGTTAGTCGGGTCAAGAGAGAGCGCCTTGAAAGCTTCGGAAGAAGTCGAGGCCTTGGGAGCCTCCTCCTTGGCAGCCTCATCCTCGGAATCGTCCTCGGAATCGTCCTCATCCATGTCTTCCTCATCCAACAAACCTTCACCACCGGCAGAAGCCGAACCTGCGTTCCTAGAATCAGCAGCAAATCCGACGACACCTCCACCCTGGTGATCGTTGTAGAACGGACTCAAATGAGGAGGGAGGACCTGTCCGGGAGCGTAGTCGCCTGCGGGAAGGATCTTTCCTTGGTTGGAGCAATCGACAGCCCACTGAGGCTGGATGAATGTTCGCTTATCGGACGACGGATCTTGCTTCTTTCCACCTTCGGACCAGTGGAAGACACCGTTGTCGAGTGTAGGTCGATCGACAATCACATGGGTGATGGAAGGATCATTGGGATCGGTGAAATCGGCACCGGCTCCGAGGGTTTGAGTGTCCCATCCGATTCGAGCACAACCAAAGGATCGGAGGATGAACTCCAAAGTCTGTCGGGGAACTTCTCGAGAGATGTAGATCGTGTAGGGCTTGAAGAGCTGGGTGGCCAACGCGTGTTGAGCGGATAGCTCAGTCAACGAAGAGAGTGTAGGAAGAGGAGCAGAGTCGGTTGTGGCCGGGTCGGTTGATTTCGAAGCTCGCTCGACGAACTCTTCAGCATCCTCAGCGTCCTGGGAGACAGAGGGTTTGCTCTGTTCCTCCTCGTTGTCAACCTCCATGGTAGAGATTCCGGAGGCTTCGATCTTCTTGATTCCTTTCTTGACCTCTTGTCGAGAGACCTTCTTCACGGCCTTCTCAGACGGTTTAGCGGCCTCAGTCTTAATCTGATCGGAAGCGGCAGTCTCCTTGTTCTCCTTGAGGGTGAAAGCTCCAAAGCCGGCACCGGATTCGTCGGCCTCCTGATCGAGAGGAGGAGGGTAGATCAAGTTGGCGTCGGTGTAGAGCTTGAAGAGAACGAAGCCGAGCAAGGTCTGGTGAAGCTCGAGGAAAGTCATCAAAATTCTGACATCGACATCGGTGGGGACCTGTTCAGAAGAAAGGAGGATAGATGAAAGGTAAGCCTCAGTCTACCACCATCAGCGCCTAGTACCAGGAGCATAAAACAGGACATACGTGCTGGGTGAAACCGTAGGCCTCAAGCCAGGTGATCTTCTCGCCGTGTAACTCAACCTGGTAGTAAACTCCCTTGATGGAAAAGAACACCTTTCGGAGGGCCTTCTCCCTCATGATGTAGAGCTTCCACTCAGCCATAAGCCTGGCGCAGTTGGAAGACAAATCCTTAGGGAGGGTCGAGGTGGGTGTTGGGTTGACGGGGAGCATAGAGAAGAGAGAAATCAAGGAGAGAGCATCGGGAAGGTCTCGAAGAGCCATAGGGAAGGTTGGGTATCTGATGGTGGCAAATCGGGAGACGATATAGGCGGATAGAGTGAATGGCAGACGATGATCAGTTTGCTGATTCTCGTTGAGACTTCCAGTGCCATGATTCGCTGTAGCTGAAAGCCGTCGAACAGAAAAGGAGAAGAAAAACATAGGAGCATGCTGGGACTAACCGCTCCTTGAGAATGTGGTCGAGCCTGTAGACCGGCCTGCTCTCTTCGAGTCCTTTAGCCTTAGCCCATTCACCTCGGCCGATAGCCTTCTTGAGGTGCTTGGCGAACGACTTGTGCTCTCGAAGCTTGACGAGTACAGGCTCGTGGAGGAGGTATTGGATATCCTTCTGGTAGTAGAACGAGGCGGGCGCGGTGGAACCCTTGTTGGCTCGTTTGGCATGTTTCGGCACTCGTGGGACTGAGAAAGAAGGAATGAAGAATATGTGAGCGATGAAATGAGGAAAAACTGACAAGTCGAACGGAAGAAACACATACAGATTCCCTTAAGAATACATAACCTTCGGAAATCGGCAAGGGAAACTTGCTACAAAGATTGATTGAGACCAGACGGAAGGAAAAGGAAGGAGTGTAAGCTTGATGCAGAGAGAACACGATCAACGAAGGTCTGTACGTACAAGCTTCTTGATCTGAATAATTCACGAGACGCAAGAAAGAAGCCCATTAATGTGAGTAGGTTGTCCTCAGAAACACACTCGTATACCCGCTTTACGAGTTCGACCTCATCTATAACGAGTAGAAAGAATTGAAAAAGCACGAACAGCCTGATTTCTGGTCACGTAGTTCTTGGCCGCTCCGGACTCTCCTCTTCTTTTGATCTTGGCCATTCTGTGAGATTCAAGAAGATATGAGCTCTGTCAGCACTACGCATTCTACACACACAACAAGACAACCCTATACGTGCACGTACGTTGCTGTAGGTAAGGATGTATATGGGAAACGGGAGGAAAGGGTTGAGGGTAAGGTCAAGCAGAGTGGGAAAGCGAAAGTTGAGAGGAAGGCTCAAAATTCTTGTGCAGAAGTGGTTACGGGCTAAACAGGTGACTAACCGTAACCAGCTATCAGCCGTAACCAACCCCGCACTGCACCTCCATGCTCATCTCGTCCGAACAGAGAACGGCTTGAACAGCAACGAACCATCATCATCTACTTTTGGAGCTGTACAAGAACGACGACGACGCGCTTCTGTGTGCTGTTCGCTGAAGGTCGGGCTGACTTAGATCATACTGGAATATACAGATGAGTGCAGGCCAAATTATACGAAAAGCGGCGACATCATCAAGACGAGCTCTTCGCCTGACCAGTCGCTCGAGGGACTTGCCTTCAGTTCTGTATGTTCGTCCGTCCGTTTGCTTGTACATATCATTCGTGCATTCATTCATTCATCGTCGTTATTCACGCTTGGGTTGGTTATCTAGAACTCAGCAAGAAAGTTCACGTGAGCTGGCTGCTTTTCTCAGCCTACCGCCCTCACCGCCCAAACCGAAAGGGACCAGACCGCGTCGGTCCGCCTTTCCAAATCCCAATGTCGCTGGCCAATCTCGTTCGAATTTATCGAAAAGATTTCAACCTGCTGTGGACACCGTGATGGCTGCTATCAATCAGACTACACAACCTCTTCCTCCATTGTCTGCCTTCAATATGATTCTGCAAACAGATCCACCGCCTGCCGGTGACTCCTTAATTCCACCCGGTTATCTACTTCCCTGGATTCTCATCTTCCAGCAACTTCATGCTCGCTCCTGCCAAACAAGATCGAGCGACTGCTTTTGGCTCAGTATAGAAATCTACCGTCTGTTACAATTCGAACATATCGTAGACGTTCATCGACAAATGATCATCCATATTCTCAAATCGGCGCTAGCAATCAAAGAATCCGAGATCGATCAAAAGGTGTGGGACGCAGTGGTCAAACTTACAGAGAATGTCGGCAAACTGCAGGAGCCCAAACACAAGAAGCCTGAAAAGAACAAGGATCGATCGGCCCTCAGGAAGTTTCAAGGACAGATCCGAACAGCGCTGCCCAAAGGACCCGACCAATCACTGTCCGCTTATTCGACTCAGATCGTCCAGATCCTCATTCTCGTCCTTCGACTACTCGCACAGACACCTGCTCTCCCCGATCTGTCATACATGCATCACATTCGA
Organism: Phaffia rhodozyma; assembly: GCA_014706385.1. Lineage (NCBI taxonomy): Eukaryota > Fungi > Basidiomycota > Tremellomycetes > Cystofilobasidiales > Mrakiaceae > Phaffia > Phaffia rhodozyma. The sequence continues at coordinate 1,259,452 of JACGZH010000006.1, forward strand.
TCCATATTTGACCGGCTGAGCAAACAACCACGAGTGTCGAGCCTTCTGGAGGAATCCTTCCTGACCCATCTGCCCAATTCACTTATGATGAACGCCCCATCCGTTTCTGACACATCAGAGATCGCCTGGTGTTTCAATCGACTATCACCCCTTCGGCCACGACCTTTGACGTCACTGATCGTGAGCGCAAATATCATACTCGACAAAACTATAAAGACCACCCCGATAGGTCCGCCTGGGCCACTGTTGAGCTTTTGGAGTGAAACAGGGTCACCGAGTTTGGTAACATCAATGAAAGCGAAAGAAGCTATTCGGGTACTTCTAAATGCGTACGTTCAAGAGATGATCAATCTGGTTTCCAACTTAGGAACCTGTCCGGTCGACCATCGAGAACGAACATTGGAATACGTCCGGCAACTCAACCAATTTGCGATCAACGTCGATCTATCCATCGACAAGACTGATGTGAGAGATAAAGATCACCGCCAGATAGCTGTGGAAAAGCCAGAGAAGAAGGATAAGATGGAGGATAGCACGTGGGCAGGCTTGATGATCAATGCACTCAGTTGGTGCGGAGATTATACAGGTGCGCTTGAGGTGTATGATAGAGTATTCGTATCCGGCCGGAGATCAAGAGATGATCTTGCTTTATCAGTTGTATGTGTCTTGTGTCCTCGTATTCAGGCTCATCGTATAATCCTTGCAACCTGACTGTCTTTCTTGTTCTTGCCTTAACCTAGGCTTTAGATGCCTGTGGATACAGTGGAGCACCTGAACGAGCAACCAAAATTTGGACAACCCAACTTTATGCTCGACAACCACTCACCGACAGCCACACCCAATCTTACCTTGAGTGTCTCCTCCGTACGGGATCTCTCAAGATCGCTGTCGTCCATCTTGCCTCGCTCGTCCCTTCCTCGATATCTTCCAGACCACAATGGCCTAGTCACAAGGCTTTGCCGTTTGTTCAGGAGGATAAGGTGTTGGAGATGATGAGCAAGAGTTTGCTGGTCGCACGGTCGATCGTTGATGGCAAAACCAAGAGCACAGGATCTGAGATTGACGAGATTGCGTTGAAGGAATTTGAAGAAAAGCTGATGGGACTGTTAAATGAGCAAGGGAAGAGTAGGCTGAGAAGTGTTTTGAGACGAATGTCCGAGGCTTGGAAGGATAGCTGGGCGGGAGAGGAGGAGAAGAAGGAGCAAAAGGCGAAGAATCGAAGAAAGAAACGCCAGAAGGATTCTTAATCCTATTTAATCAATCATTTGCCTGTCTAGCGCTGAGTTATCATTCCACGAACAAGCCTTCCACACAAGAAAGCATCGAGAATATGGCAATGCCGAATGATAAGAACAGCGAGTAGAAAATATGGTGAAACGTTTTGCCAGAATACCCTCTGAGCTAGTCCTAAACGATCGTCATAGTGTGACTGTGAATCGATTCGAAAGCAGCACCGGCAGGCCCAAGCTTGTTGAGAGATCAGTATAACAAACATAGTGGTGTACATAGGATGTGGTCTCTGTTTCAAGAGATAGCACGAACAGGCGCGCACAGGGTTTAGCCGAGGAAGGAAAAATGAATGGATATAATGATCAAGAGAACACCATCCAAATTCTGGTTATTTGAATATATACCCGACTAACGACCATCTTGTTCACGACCCTCCCTCGCCTCAAACCAACTCCCTGGCATCAGACTCAACAGCCTCATCGATCTTGCAGACCATCGTTCCAGTACCGTTGTCGACTAACAATCTCAAAGAGCTACCAAACCGCTTTCTTTCTTTCTCGTCTCGTATCTCATGGCGGACAGCTCCGAATGGATTCCCGTTCCAGACGATGAGGATCCTTTATCGCAGAAAATCCTCTTGATGGGAGCCAGAAGGTACGTGTTTCCATGACCTTTTATCCTTCTGATCTCTACCTCTTTCTCTTCGAATTCGTTCGTATGATATAGGTCTGTTTTATTGAATTCGACGCGTCTTCTACATGTCTAAAGATCAGGAAAAACGAGTGCGATGGAGGTTCTGTTCCATGGCATGGAGGCTAGGCAAACGATTCCTTCGGTCTCACCCACTCATGATATCAAGATTGAAAATGTCAAGTACGTCAGTTCTAGAGGGGGATCTGAATGCCGATCTCTTGTTTCGGTCTCCCGCACAGCTGTTCGTTTTCTAGAACGATAGAGTCTTTGAACTGATCCGTACTATCTTGGAACGATTCTAAATTCTCTGGATGGTAATCTTTTGTATAAATTCTTTCCAACAGCATATTCGCACCATATCAGATTTGGGATACTCCAGGATCCATCACGGCCGAGAACTTCGGAGACAACCTGAAGAAATTCTCGGTATTGATCTATTTCGTAGATATGATTTCGGTTCGTGCCCCTCTATCTATGATGATAGTCCATCCAAAATGATTTCCATCCAATGAATATCTTCACTGGCTAACATCCTTTGCGTTTATGGACGACTCGTTGATTCTTACCAGGGGTACACTGAACAAATTCAAAGTATAGCGATGACTTTCCTGGCAGCCCATAGATGTAACCCGGATATGCAACTCTACTTGTTCATTAATAAAGCCGACGGAATCACCGGCAAAGATACACTCACCGGTTCGTCTCTGCCTTTCTCTTTCTCTTTCGCTTCTTTCTTTTGCCTTCTACCCTCATGTTGTACTCTCGGGTTTGCCTGCTGTTATCTTTGTCAATTCAGAGACGTTCCGAGAAATTCAGGATTACGTTCAAGACGACATGACGGACTTTTCGAACGAGGAAATCGACGCCATTCCAGAAGTCTCATTCTTTCTCACTTCAATCTACGATAGAAGACTCGCTTATGCGTTCTCACAAGTCATCAGGCAAAGTCTTATGGTCGCGCAGTTCTTATCGGGTATGATGAACAGTTGGGTCGTGGTCAGTATATCTTTGATTCGTGTGGTGCGCCTTCCGGTACCATTCTGACTGAACAAGACTTGTTTCAATCATATCATGGGGAAATTGGAAATGTACACAACAACAACGTTAGACAGCCCAAATGGATAAATCGTTCTTGATCGATAAAAAGACAAAGTTGTATGTTGCGACCGATGGAGCGCCCGTCCAAAACGCGGTCTACACGACTTGCGTGGACTGGGTCACTCGAATCATCGCCTACGAGGAACTTTACACGTCCGTCTTGCTAGACATCTTGGCATGCGTCTCGATCTCAACGTTCCTCCTCTGACTGATCGCTACATCTGATTTGTCCCGTGTTCGAGAACAATACAGATCTGTCGTTCCTGTAGGACAGAAGACAATCGACGAGAAGAGCGAGGCTTTGTTTCGAGACGCGTCCGACCGAACTGGAAACTTTTTCGATGCTATAGATGGATACGAGACTGAATCTGATTCTGAATCCGAGGGAGGACCCGAATCCGAAGAAAGGATAGACGGAGAAGTCGAAGAGGTCGACGACGAGGAAGAAGACGAAGATGAGGACGAAGACGGAGAGGGGAATGAAGATTATGAGGACTATCCGTCTCAGATCTTGACGCTTTCATCAGGAATCACATACGGGTATTGGGAGATCACTCCGTTTGTCCCTCTCTTCACACTTTCATTTGACTGTATCGGCAAGTTGGTCTCGAATGTACTGAGCATCCTTCCGTTTGTTCTCGCTCTTGATATTCACCACCGATCACCAAATCCAAATCGTGATAGTGATCTAGCGCTCATCGGATCACTCAACACACATATCTATAATAAGAAAACAGAACATATCGAGGAATCAATCGGGGTCGTCCGAAAGTTCACACTGAAATTCCTGAAAGCTCAACGAATGACGGAATGAAATGGCTGATCAGCCGGGTTGTTTTCTTCTGATACTCTGATATGGAATAATTTTTCGAAACTGGCGTCGAGACATGTTGCGAAAGGCATCGATTCTTTTTCTGACTGAGTGTAACTATCATTCTTGGCTCCAAGAACAAGTACTATGGTAACAGGTATTTTCAATAAAGAAATCAGTATGTAGAAGTTAGAAATAAAGCGAGGTAAAGAGAAGGTAGTATAAGACAAAAGAGGAATATCTAATGAGGTTGATAAGGATATCTAAAACCGTAGAACAGTATAAATTAAATCTAGGAGGATTAGTTCATGGGAAAGCGTAACGGAGAATATGACAAGACAAAAGTCCGACGAAGAACGATTGTGGGAAGTGTGAGCGAGACAAACAATGAGAGGAAGCATTTTGAACATGGTCTACAGGAAGAAAGCGTCTTCATCCTCAAACAGCCTCTTCGGCTCTCAAAGCACCGGTGCTGGATGACTCGGTAGGGATCGAAAGATCATGCGCCCCATCCTCGCCAGGTGAAAATCCCTTCTCAGCTTCTCTGACGTGCCTGGCTTTCGGACTTCCCCATCGAGCGTTGTAAGCGTAAGATTGCCAAAGAAGGATGGTGGAGTATACTGTAAACACCCAGCCGACCCAAAGAAACACGCAAGACGCGACACTTCGACCGTAGTCTCGGAACCCTAAGATAACGATGATAGAAGGCAATGATGGTTAGGATTTTGCAATTGAATTGTGCCAGAGAGAGAGAGAGAGAGAGAGAGAGAGAGAGAGAGAGAGAGAGAGAGAGAGAGAGAATAGGGACGAACGGAGAGGAGGGGTAGGGTAGGCGGCGAGAGCGAGTTGCTTGGTAGCCTCGTCCACTCCAGTTACATGGACGGATCCCCGAGCGACGATAACCTATACGGGGAAAAAGGACAAGAGAATCAGACGTCAAATTGTGTCCTTGGTTGAGAAAGGAAAGAGAGATAGGAACAGGAACCAACGGTTTGCGCAAGGCAATCGGCCAGCAATGCCACAGTCACAAACACAGCAGAGTACCTCCAAGCAAGCTTGACAAGCTTGGACTCGTGCCGCTCCGGCCAGAAGAGATCAAAGAAGAACCCTGAGATGACCAGCGAGGAAGTTAATAAGAAGTTTGTCGGGATTAGGCATGTTCACGTGAAGTTTCTTCCATGACCGGACATGACGAAAGAATGCATTGATGACCGGTCTCACCTGCTCCAAACACGGTAGCAACGGCCACTCCGCAAAAGATTGTGTATGAACCGATACCAACGATGTCGTTGTTATGATACTGAATTTGCTTGTCGATTCCTCGAACGGCGCGTTCCTGCTTGATGTAATCTGTATATAGAATCGACACGCACAGTGAGCTGATGCATGTTGACAACTCGCGATGAAAATAAGACGAACCATCAATGGACGAGGTGATTAATGATCTAGTGACCCATAAAAAGCCGGGAGGAAAATCGTTCGTGTTAGTTGCGCCAAAAATTCCAATGCGGGGCACATTTCACTCGTCAGAGGGCGGACGTACTCTCCGACAACACAGAGGATCATGGCCGCCTGGTAGATGATGAATTTGATCCTTTGAAGGTGGTACGTCTTAGCAAACATGTAGGAACTGTTTTCGAAGTGAACGATTGTAATGCAGTGATGCATGAGGAGCGATAAGTCACGAATTTGTTAGAGCGTTGAGCCTTCGTTCACTACATGGCATATGAAGAAGCTATCAAAACAGACGGAAGCGAGAGAGACCGGAACAATGAAAAACGAACTGTTTGAACTTCCGCGGATGGATTTCCTTCAAGTCGAGACCCCAAATGACAGGCATGGTGATAAGAGAGAGAGCAGGGTGTGAGAACTAGGGTGTCAGTGTGCGCTAAGGAGATTCTAGATGGTGATATCCGGATGAACGAGAGCCAAGAACGAGGAAGAAAAAATGTTGTCAAGTAAGAACTTTCGACGGACGACGAAACGTCAACTCGGATGGGATTGCTTACGTCATGAAGGTACGTCACTTGGTGGGAACACGCGCGGTTCCCCGGAGTCACGTGTTGAAAAGCAGTGCAGCGCCTCATGGGGCACAGCCTTGAAACCACTCTATCGTTCGGACGGTCGACCGTCGTCCAAATCATAGCCAGGCTGCAGAGTGAAACTCGAACATCCATAGCCTGCCTTGATTCGTTCCAGATGACTTTCTTCATACGGCCCATGAGCATGCGCAGAGCAGTCAGTTTGACTGCCTCTCATTCTCGTCTTCTCTCGTTTACGCCTTTGGTCCGATTTCCCAGAGCTCTACCCAGCTCTTCTGGCCTGAAAGCCTCTCCTGCAGCCACCACTACCACCGTGTACGCCGACGAACAATTTGATGGAGATTACGATGAAATGGATCAGTACGAAGCACCGGCTCCCAAGTTGAACAAGTCCGAGAAAAAGCTCATTAGGTCAGAAGAACTCCGCAGGCTCGGCTTGCTGGGTGTCAGCTCAAAGGAAAAGAGTGCTGCTACAACAAATGCATTGGTAGGTCCTTAGAAGATGTGCAGCTTCAACACACTCTCAGAAGTTGATATGGAATAACACGACGCGTTCTGCTTTAGGTAACCCAAAGAGATCCGTACGCACCACCAGCTGAAAAGAAAAAGAAGAAGAAGAAAAAAACGAAACTGGAAAAGTTCTCAAAAGACCACATATTCGTATGTCTCTTCACATTATTAGCCCCTCTCTCTCTCTCTCTCTCTCTCTCTCTCTTTCTCTCTGAACTCGCTCACGCTTCTGGTTCCTTGCTCTGGAGAATAGGTTCGATATGTTCCCTCTCATGTGACGAATGAGCGCCTGAAAGAAGAGATAGAAGCCAAAGGAGTCCCAGTCAAGGACGTTCGGCTGATGGTCTATCCGAGGACGGACGGGAGGTACGTCAGTAGAGGGTACGGCTGGGTGTCGCTCATGAAGGAGAGAGATATCAACAGGGTCTCTATGTTGGATCAAATGGAGATTGACGAGGTTCGTTTCATCTAACTCATGCGTTTCCGATATTGTTGTAGCTAGCTAATCTATCAATCTTGCTGAACGAACCATCAGATCCCTATCAGTGTCGAAGTCAGCACACCTATATTTCAATTTCTAAATTTATTCCTATATTTCCAAGGCCCTGCGCAACAAGCTAAATCGAACTGGGCTTGCCTTTTGTCAAACAGATCATGAAGCAAAGACCGGCAGGCTCGTTCGATCGACCTCCTAAACCTATTCCTGAACCAGAACCCGGGTTCTACCTTCGTCATCCCCGTCGATCACACACCGCCTACCTTGAAGGTCCTTCCGAGCCTTACTCTGATTCAGATCTGGACGGAGAATACGGAGAGGTCCCGACGGAATTCAACTACGTGAACGATCCCTCGAGACCGTCTTACGAAAACATCAAGTATGAAGATATAAGAGAACGCCGAGCTCCTGCCTCTACTTTGGCAAAGAGGCTCAAGGCGGACGGACCGAGACCTGGAGAAAGGGAGATCGATTGGTTGAAGAGAAGTGGGAAACTCTCGATGGATCTACCAGCGCCGGCGTCTTCTGCAGACTATGGGTTGCTGGGTGAGATCGAGGAAAAGCCGGAGTTGATACCTGGGCCGGAAGAGGGCGATAAAAAGATATAGTACTCTCTCCTGGTTTTGTTTGCTTCCTGCACATTCTCGTTTGCTACTCGATCATCGACCCAAGGGGTCGAAGAAAATCTCTCCAGGTGTAAACCACGAGAGACACAACATAATACTCTATTAATGACAGATCAAACGCCTTCGAATGATACATCTACCAAGTGCCATTGTAGAAACGATCACCCGTCTTTGGGAGAGGGAAATTTGCGCTTTTTTTTAAAACGAACTACACAATGTTCCGAGCTCAAAGACAAGGGTACTCACGATTCATCGTGAAACGGGTTTCATTCTATACAACCTTTGTACTCGACCGAAAATAACAAAGACAAAGCCAAGAAAAAGAAAATTCCCTTGTATTTCCCTTACAAGTGCCCATTCTGATCTATCCTGTCTGTCCTACCGATACCCGCAGAAGCCCCTCGGTGGTGGTTTGTTCTTACAACAACATCTGACCAAAAGGCTCGCCTACAAACCCTCCTTGTTCGGTATCGTACACAACTTTGCCTCGAAGGATCGTTTTCCTAAATTCAAAAGTAGCGCACATTCAATATGAATTTCGGGAACAAAAATCGAGTCAAGAGCGAAGCAGAGAGGCAGAAGAGAAAACACATACACAATTCGACCTCGAAGGTCTTGACCAGTGAACGGGGTCAATTTGTTTTTGAAAATCAACGACTCCTGAAAAGCAGATAGAAGAGTGAGGAGTGAGTGTCACGCACATATCGAACTGAATGAAATAGGTTAGAGGGGTTATAAGAAGCTTACGGATTCGATATGTTGAACTGCTTCAGGGTCAAAAACTGTTATAAAAAGATCCGCGTCCTGGTCAACATCGCGAGCGAGGGAGGAGAGAGCAAAGAGGAACCGAACCAAACAAAACAGAAAAAATCAAAAAGAGACTTACTGGCAAAATCAGCCTGCCCACCCTCAAAGATCCCACCCTTCCTGTGTCCCTCCCCCACTCTCTTTGCCGTCCTCTCCGACGTCCACTTCACGATCTCTCTGATTCCGAACCCTTTGCTCGCTCCCTCGGTCCACAGAAGACTGACTCCCAAGCCAAGACTTCCGATTCCTCCCCAAGCAGTCATGAAATCTCCGGAACACAAGTTCTTGAGTTCTTTCACGCAGGGAGAATGATCGGAAACGACATAGTCGATCGTCCCGTCCAACAAGGCATCCCAAAGAGAAGCTCGGTTTTGCGCTCCACGAATAGGCGGGCAGCATTTGAACTGGGTCTGACGAGCTGGGATTGTCTCTGCTTCCAGGCTTGGAAAGAAGAAAGACAGCGCAGGGAGGGAAACAAACCACCTGTCAAATACTGCGTCTGAAAGAACGCGAGAGGAGATGTCAGACCTACCAAAGATAGTGGTAACATGTCTCTACCGTCAAGTCCACTCCTTCGGCTTTGGCCTTCCTGATGGATGGCAACGCTTTGGCACTACTCAGGTGGACGATATGGACCGGTACTTCTGGGAACTCTTTAGCGAGTGAGATGATCAAGTCGATAGCGGTTGTTTCAAACGAATCCGGTCGGGATTCAAGGAATGTAGAGTAAAGTGTCGGGTCGGTCGTGGAAGATGCGCAAGACGATGAAGGCGCGCTCGTTTGAACGAGGGTATCCAGTTCGGCATGAAACAGGAGAGGAACACCATGACCCTGTATTATTTTGGGGGGAAAAGTCAGCAAGTGTTTGTCCCAAGTCAACTCGCAAGAGGAGGGATTGTCAGGGAAAAAAAAAGAAAGAAATGGCCAGAATTAAACTGACCGATAGTTTGGTCATCGCCTTCCTCAGATCGTTCTCATCCACACAGGGAAATTCTTCCACTCCACTCTCGATCAAAAAGCACTTGAACCCTTTGACACCAGCTTTGATCAGAGGGACCAGGTCATCCTACCAGATGTGAGATTGATCAGTTGATCAGGAATGGGGTCTATTAGTGAAGGCCACAAGAACAAAGACAAACCTGGTTACCAGGTATGACGCCTCCCCAGAATCCGACATCCGTTGAAAGCTGGTTCCCTGTGGCATTCTTCTTGGCAGCTAGAAGAAGGGAAAAGAAGCATTGTCCAAATGAACTCGATTTGAATATTAGACAACTCTAGACGACATCATGATAAATCACGCGCACCTAAACCGTCCAAAGTGGTCGTAGGCGGTATAGAGTTTAACGGCATCTACATCTCGTCCCAATCAACGCATCCATCCATCACCGAGATTGAATGGAATATAAAGAGAACTCGTTCAGTATCCTTGAAAATACAAGAAGACTAGAGGTCTACGAAAGATAATCGGAGCATACGTCGATTACAGTGGTCACTCCTCCGGACAAGGCCGCCCTGGTTCCGGTAGAGAAGCCTTCCCAGTCGGTTCGTCCTAAGCACGTCAAGATGAAACCGGAGGAAGAAATTCGTCAGGACTACCTCCATCAATTGAGTAGATGTTTGAACGAAGAAAGTGCGAACCTGGTTCGTTCAGATGAACGTGGCAGCTGGGAACCGTTTTTGTTTCAATCAGCCATCACGCATTCCTCTCTTTCCACACCAAGAGACAGAACTTTTCGACCAGACTCACTCGACCAGACCTGGCAACACCAGTAAATCGCCTACATCTAACCATTCGATAGTCTCCTCTTCAGCTTCATACTGTGCCCGAGTCCTCTTTTCACCTTTATAGATCGCGAGGATCTGTTGAGTCTGGGCAGAGAACTCTATCGTTCCTGGCTGGAGATCCGAATCTGGGAAGAGAACATGGGAGGAAGTGAGCACGGTCTTGGTCATGATCTTCTCTGTTGAAAATAATTGGTTGTGCTGGTGTGGATGTCGGTAGAATGGACGGAGCTGATGGAAAAAGGATGTAGAGACGATCATGAACAAGCCGGATGATGTGAAATCCCTTATCTTACGGAATATCGTCGCTCATCCCCGCCGAGACAGATCTTTCTTCGTTCAAACCACGCCACTATATAACTCTCATTATTATAAAAGAGTCAGAGAAAAAGTACATAATCATACATTCGATAGAAAGCAAGAGGTAAAAGTCAAAACCGAAGGGTGTGTATCAAACAACAAATTAGACAAAAAGGGTAGGACAAGAGAAAAGACTCCAGTCCCGAGAAGAAGGTAAGAGCGGAAACCCCCGAAACCAGCGGTATGGTCATGGCAGAAGGGTGTTGCTCTACTTGGAGGAAGAGAACTTGGTAACTGACTTGGTACCCTCCGAGATAGCGTGCTTGGAAAGCTCTCCGGGTAGGATCAATCGGACGGCGGTCTGGATCTCTCGAGAAGAAATCGTGGACTTCTTGTTGTACGAAGCCAACTTGCTGGCCTCGCCGGCGACTCGCTCGAAGATATCGTTGACGAAAGAGTTAAGGATAGACATGGCCTTGTTGGAGATACCAGTGTCGGGGTGGACCTGCTTGAGGACCTTGTAAATGTAAGACGAGTAGGTCTCGATTCTCTGTGAACAGTTTGAGAAAGAGAAAGGGTCAACGAGCGAACACAACGGTCACGAGGACTTTAACTCGACATACCTTCTTGTTCTTCTTCTTCTTGTCACCGTCGGCCTTGGGAGCCTTGGAAGTGGTAGACTTCTTGGCGGGAGCCTTGGAAGCAGGAGCCTTGGAGGCAGGGGCCTTAGAGGCAGGGGCCTTAGAGGCAGGAGCCTTGGAAGCGGCTGAGAGATCCAAGATGAGGTGTTAAGACTGGTCGTCTCTACGGAATACACTAGCAAAAGCGACACTTACGAGCTTTGGAAGCGGTAGAAGCGGGTCCGGCCATTATTGTCAATTAAAAAGGTGTTGGTTTGATGGGTGAGAGAGAGAGTGAGTGAGAGTGGTGAAGTGTGATGGATGAATGGAGGAGAGTGGAGAAAGAGGCAATACTGTTGGAACGGACAGAGTCTCTTATAAAGCGGCGAGAATGACGCGTCAAGGGAAGATGCCACGCGGTCGACGCGTCGAGCGGACGGAAGGGAAGATCAGGGCGACGTCGCGCGTCGGATATAAAACACGTAGACGCGTGTGGACGCGACGTCATTTCGTCCCGCCATATTCTGCCTGTCGTCGACGCGTCAAAATGCCACGCGACACATTTAACGCGTTTCACACGCGACTTCGACGCGTCTGGATATTCAATTTGGCGACGTGGCCTTTCGCCTTGTCTTCTCGCGGTATCTCCTTTGACGCGTTTCTTTTCCAAGTATATAACACCAACTTGTTCCATTTCGAGACATCCTGTTTCTCTTCCTTCATCAGTCGTTCGCTCCCTTCATCTACTCACACACACGCACTCACGCTCACCCTCAAAACAACCCCCTCAATCACCTTTTAATCAAAATGTATGTTGTGTCTCTATGACCGCTATCTTGTTTGACCGTGATTCTAAAGATGACATCTTCTACTTGTCCTACTTAGGTCTGGAAAATCTGCTGGAGGAAAGTCTGGAGGAAAGGCCGGAGGAGTCGAGACCGATAAGAAGACCCTTTCCCGATCTGCCAAGGCCGGACTTCAGTTCCCTGTTGGTCGAATCCACCGACGTGCGTTCATCTTTCTTTCTTTCTTTTTGCACTGGAATCTTCCATCTCTGGTCGTACCAAAAGCTCATCTTGTTTCCTCAACGATTGATCACCATCTTTAGACCTCAAGAAGGGTAACTACGCTCAGCGAGTCGGAGCCGGTGCCCCCGTGTACCTTGCCGCCGTGCTTGAGTACCTCTCTGCCGAGATCCTCGAGTTGGCTGGTAACGCCGCCCGAGACAACAAGAAGTCCAGAATCATCCCCCGACACTTGCAGCTCGCCATCCGAAACGATGAGGAGCTTAACAAGCTTCTCGGACACGTTACCATCTCCCAGGGTGGTGTGCTTCCTTCCATCCAGCCCGAGTTGCTCCCTGCCAAGTCTGGAAAGCCCAAGAAGGCCGCCGCTTCCCAGGAGGTTTAGACATCTCTTTGACCTTCTGCAGCTTCTTCCTTCCTCTTGGCTGGTCCTCTCTTTTGGTGTAGAATTAGGCCCTTTCATTTTACATTGTACACTATATGCCTTGCCTTACAGCAAAGGTCTTAATCCCCTCCATCCCGATATATGTTTCGCTTTTCCTTTGAACTAGAGAGCGAGAGCCGGTTTACAGCAAGAACTACCTGAGTGGTAACATCGAATACAGACAGGATGAATGCGTGTGGACGTTGTGGATGAGTGTCATTGTGAATACAGACCGAGTGACTAGAATATTTTGTAGTCTTACTAGGCGAACTACGAAAGATAGCTTGCCTGCCTGCTTACCCACCCACCTACATTCACTTAACCCTCCTCTCTCTCTACACCTCAATACACGTCTCTGTTCTCTTTTTTCTTATTCTTCTCTCCTTCTCCACAAAGCGCTCCTGGCTTGTCTGTGTGTCTATGTGTATGTATGCGTGTGTATGTGCGTGTGGGAGTGTGCTGCCGGCTGTCTGCCACTATGCCCGCTTACCTAAGCGAGGCTACCCGTCTGGCTATCTGGAATTAATCCACGTAATCAGACTTCACCATTATTGCGCCTTACGCCATTTTTTTTTTCTTTTTCTCGTGAGCTTCTCCGGGATTCATTCAAAACATCCTATCTTCCATCGCCCATACACATTCCTCCGCTCACATATACACTCACTACCAATCATGGCAAACTCACCACACGGAGGAGAACTTAAGGTGCGTTTTCTTTTGGAGGAGAACACACACTACAGTCTCGCGCCAGGCTCTTGCATTTCGGCCAACGTCATCTATCGCTCTGTCTCTCGTGTTCATTCTTTCGCTCTGGTCTGGGGCTGATCATGTCGGAGAGAGCGTGGTAAACAGCATGACATCTGACTGACCGGGTCTCTGCTTGACTGGTATTCTGTTTCGTTCTATTCCATCTTATCCTACAGGACCTTATCGCTCGGGATCTTCCTTTGCGAAAGCAGCTCAAGGAGGAGGCCCTCGGCCTCAAGGATCTTACCTTGACTGAGGTTCGTTCAGTCTTTTTCTTTTTTTTTGATGTTGCGCCATCCTCACCAGCTTACTCTTGGCTTTTTTTTTTCTTCTCTCTCTCTCAATCCTTCTCTTGATACGAATACGCACATACACACCATAGCGACATCTTTGTGATCTCGAGCTCATCATGAACGGAGGATTCTCTCCTCTCGAGGGTTTCATGAACGAGAAGGACTACAAGAGCGTCCGAGACTCTCTCCGATTGACCACCGGCGCCCTCTTCCCCATGCCCATCACGCTTGACGTCTCCCAAGCGGACGTCGACCGACTGTCCCTCGCACCCGGAGGTCGAATCAACCTTCGAGATCCCCGAGACGATAACGTGCTTGCCATTCTCACCATCGATGACATCTACTCTTACGACAAGTCGCTCGAGTCCGAAAAGGTCTACGGAGCAGACGACATTGCTCACCCTGCCGTCCGATATCTTCGAGAGAAGACCAAGGAGCTCTACGTCGGTGGAAAGATTCAGGCCGTCCAGCCCGCGCTTCACCTCGACTACGTTGCGCTTCGATTCACTCCTTCCGAGTTGAGGGCCCACTTCACCAAGTTGGCTTGGCGAAAGGTTGTCGCCTTCCAGGTAAGTCCGACGACTGTGTTTCCTCGGTCATTGCGCGACCAGTACGAGACGCTTATTGTCTTTTTCGACGTGTGATCCGAATGTTAGACTCGAAACCCGATGCACCGAGCTCACCGAGAGCTTACCGTCCGAGCCGCTCGAGAGCGACAGACCAACGTGCTCATCCACCCTGTCGTCGGACTCACCAAGCCCGTTAGTCTGCTTCTATTGTCGTCCTTCCTTTTCATGTCCGCCTTGGCTGACTTGTGCGCACGACACAAAAAAACAGGGAGATGTCGATCACCACACTCGAGTCCGAGCTTACTCTGCTTTGATGGCTAAGTAGTACGTGCTTTTCGTTTGTTCTGTAGATCGACAAATGCTTCCTCAAGCTAGACACTGATGGCCGTCTCGTCCTCGCCTCGCTCCTCCCCCAGCCCCAACGGAATGGCCCACCTCGCGCTTCTTCCCCTGGCTATGCGAATGGCCGGACCCAGGGAGGCCGTCTGGCACGCCATCATCCGAAAGAACTTCGGAGCCACCCACTTTATCGTCGGTCGAGATCACGCCGGACCAGGAAAGAACTCTGCCGGCAAGGACTTTTACGGACCTTACGACGCCCAGGAGCTCGTCATCAAGTACAAGGACGAGCTTCATATCGAGATGGTTCCCTTCCAGCAGATGTCTTACCTTCCTGATACCGACGAGTACATGCCCAGGGACCAAGTCCCCGAGGGAACCCCCACGGCCGATATCTCTGGAACCGAGCTCCGAAGACGACTCAAGACCGGAGGACACATCCCTTCCTGGTTCAGTTACCCAGAGGTCGTCAAGGTCCTCCGAGAGTCTTACCCCCCTCGAAACAAGCAGGGTTTCACCATCCTCCTCACCGGTCTTCACAACTCTGGCAAGGACACGATCGCCAAGGCTCTCCAGGTAGTGATGAACCAGACCGGTGGCCGAAGTGTCTCCCTTCTTTTGGGAGATACCGTCAGGTCGGAACTGTCTGCCGAGCTCGGATTCTCTGCTGAGGATAGGCACAAGAACTTGCAGCGAATCTCCTTCGTCGCCGCCGAGTTGAGTCGAGCCGGTGCGGCCGTGATCGCTTCGCCGACCGCGCCTTACGCTCGTTCCCGAAAGGCCGCTCGAGAGATCGTCGAGTCGACCGGTGGAGCTTCCGGTGGAACGTTCTTCCTCGTTCACGTCGCCACCCCTCTCGCTCACTGTGAGAAGACCGACCGAAGAGGTGTCTACGCCCGAGCCAGGGCCGGTGAGATCAAGGGGTTCACCGGAATCGACGATCCCTACGAGGAGCCTACCGATGCCGACCTCCGTGTCGACCTTGCAGTCCAGAGTGTGCCCGAGGTCGTCCACGGAATCGTCCTTCTCTTGGAGGCCGCTGGTCTTTTGGATGTCTAAAGAGATGAACGATCCGACTTTGTTCCGTTGTACTCTCCTTGGTTTCCCGTGTTGTTCTCTTCTCCTGTTCACTTTTCTTTCTTTTTCTTTCTCCATTACCCCCTCATCTTTACTTCTCTCCTTGGTCTCAAATATTATATATATATATATTATATACAAAGAAAAGAAAGAGAGATCCTTAACTGTATTCCTCAATGCATTGTTTCATCTTTCTCTCAACATTGTGCTCTCTCTACTCATCATTCGTCTCTGTCTGTTTCCTATCATCTCTTGGGTTAAGAAGAGATTTCTTTGTATCCTTCCCTATTTTTCTTCTCTATCTTCCTCTCCCCTTTGGAAAGCTCAGATTGTAGACCAACTAGATGGATGGAATTTCTCTCGGTTTCTCTCACACGCATACGACCGAACTCTTTATCTGAAAGATACATTGAATCGAGAGCAGCAGACGGCCATGCAAACATCTCGGTATGATCGGAAAGGAAAGAAAACGTACAAGCGTAATGTACAACTTTCGTTAGATGAAATATAGTTGAGAAGAAAAGTACGAAAAACCCGTCCAGCAAGGAAAAAAAAACGAGAGAAGAAGGAAAAAAGAGCAGCACGAAGAAAGTAAAGGAGAAGACATCCTCTAAAAGCAAGAAAGAGGAGAGAAGGAGAACGATAGTGGTAGCCGTCCTTCAAGTTCATTTTGTTTTGTTTTGTTTTGTTTTGTTTTGTTTTGTTTGGTCTGTTTGTTAAAGTTCGACCATGGATTCCTCGATCACAGTTTTGCCTTTGGCGTTCCCGGCTCCTGATGGAACATAAGTGTCCGCCGGGGGGTCGATCGAATCGTAGTCCATCCACATATCAGGGATCTAGAAAGACAGAACGCATGATGGGAAAGGATGTGCCCAGAAGAGAATGAGATGACAGAACAACCAACCAAATCCGGTGCTGGTGCTACCCAAAAGTTTGATTGTTTCGGAAAAAAAGAAAAGACTGACGAGAGTAAAGTAGTTGTCCATAGAAGCCCGGAAGCGCATTTTGTACTGTTTAGGGCCCACAATAGCTTTTTGTTTCCCAAGCACACGAAAACAGTCGGCCCACGGCATTGAGAGTCAGAACGGGAGCTGAAAAAGAGAAACGAAGAACTTACTAGGCTCTCCTCCACTTTTTCCACCGGGAAAGAATGCATTCTCCTTGACCCAACTCTCAAGCTTCTTGTCCCAGGTATACGTTCGAATGAAATCAATTATGCCAATGACTAGTTCGGAAGCTAGTCATTGAAGAAATACAACATGTGGTTACCATCAGATACACAGAGAAGCATACTCGGCGGACAAGTCAAAACCTACTGTTGTAATCCACGCCAACAACGAGGGAGTAGTCCATGATGTTGAGATCCTGTACGAGAGTAGATAGGCCATCAGCATAGACAAAGAAAAGTCCCGTATCATCTGACGGTACATACGGCAAGGAATTTGGCTAAAGGTGTTCAAACAGTCCTGACAAAATTAGCAACACACCGGAGAAAGATATAGTACATGGAGCATCTACATACAGTCATTTAAAAGCGCTGTCCGCATAATCTTCTTCGAGTAGTCTCGAAGATAGAGAGGGTGTTTCCAAAGGGCTGAGATGACATATCAATAAGGTCAAAACATCAGCTTGAGAAGCTCGGAAAGTCTGACAGGCTCGGTATGAAGATACGTACATCCTTCTAAGTTGGCGTCTAGTAGCACTTCGCCTAGCTTCCCAGATGGATCGACGAACCGGTTACGGGTATTTCCTTTCAAGTCATATATCTGTTTTTGTCCGGAAGATGAAGTTGTCAACGGAATGAACAACAGGCTACGCTTGTAAAAATACTCTTCACTTACCACCTGGAACCGACGCTCGAAGAAGAGGTTCTCCATAACCATCACATTCATTCTCATATTTCCACGAGTAGGCGTTCTATAGCCAATTTTGTATACACCAAAGATCTTCGCAAGCGCAGTGGGGCGCTTTGTTATGATCATAGTCCGTAAGAATACTCTATCAGTCAGTAATATATTCTTATGATCGTAAAAGAGCCGAATGCAACATACCTCATTGTCAAGCGAATCTTGAGTAACGGCCAGCCCGACAAAAGCGAATCAACGATCAACAAAATATAGTACATCGACTACACAGCCAATCAATATGAGATCACCTACCAGTCATATAACGGAAGTACGCAGGAGCGAATCTGGTAAAGTCATCCATTTCCTGCCTAGACATCTCTTTGATTATGAATCGGTCATCTGAAGACAAACACATGTATTAAGCTACAATTTGAGATATACACGCTCGCATATAATTTTAAATCAAATCAACTTACCTTTGGTCTTGAGGAAAGACGAACGAGATTTTCCTCCACTTGACTCCCAGTTGATGCACCTAGCCAGAGACTCGATAAACCCTTCTTCATAAGCCAATCCACATCGTCGGCGGAGAGAATCAAATTGCTCAATAAAGAACACTCTGCAGAATATGGATGTTCCGTTTGACTCGAAATCTGAGATCACAAACAAGTTAATCAGACAACCTTGGACGGCACCTTGTGGATATACGTTCGAGGTATTTGACTAACCGTATTGAAGATGAACGTCTTTAGCCACATTAAGAGCTTCTTCATATTCTCGAGCCTCGTGATGCCCAACGAAACTCCAGTCAGCCCCTTCGTCACTGTGTACAGTGCTGGATCTTTCGGATCGCATATCTGGTACAAATGGTTGTTTGGTCCTCAATGAATCACCATAATTCTTTGAGCTGAATGTGCAGAGGATGACATAACTGTTAGCTATCTCAACAAGATATGCCTGAGTTGAATCTTCTTACCTCAAAGTGAACGCAATGATAGAAGTAGGTTCACACTCTCGAATGACAATTCGGGAATCATTGAACAGATGGGTTCCAGAAGGTCTATGACATCAAAGATACTCCAGTCAGCATGATGAGATCATCGGGGGATAAAGTATAAGGGGAAAGAAGAGAACTTGCATTGGGTATGATAGAGGCGCAAAATCTCCGGTACGAAAGGCCCACAAACCAGACAGCGTCTTCATCAAGGTACTGCGTTCAGTGCCTCCTCCATAACTAAGCTCGCTTTCAGATATAGCCACAGGGCCAGTCGATGAAGCTCCAGGGAACGGCTCTTTCGGCTGAAGAGGAGTAGGAGGCAGACTTGCTACGGGTGCGATTGTGTCAAACGGAGCTAAATCAAGTTGAGCGGTTTCTCGGAGTGTAGGAGAAACAGCTTTTGTTTCGGAGGCCTGGAGCATCAAAGAAGGAGTCGAGATACCAAGGCCAAAAGGAGGAACGTTGGATCCATTGAGTCCCTCTTCTGCCAAGGATAGCAGTGTCTCAATGGGACTAGAGACCGAAGATTGTTCGTTGAAGTCCGGTACCAAGAGACGGTCTCGGTCTTGGGACGGAGATGGTTTCCTCAGCCCTCGGTCTTGAGCTCTCCGTCGATTGTGGGTCTCCTTGGACTCATCTCCACTATCGTCCTCATCATCTGCCTCTGATGAGCCACTGTCTGACTCGTCTTTGACTGCCTCTCGAAGATCCATGGACTTGACGATAGCTTTGGTCACGGTCACAGGCCTTGCCCTCTTTCCGCGAGCTAGAGTCAATCGCTTCTGTCTGTCCCGCTCAGCCTCTCTTGAGAGCCGATCCTTTAAGAGAACAAGAATGCCATCAGAACTGATGAGTAGCTGAAACACTGACTTTGGAGAAATTGTATCTAAATGACAAGAGGTAACAAAGCACGATGATAGACTTACGAAGTGCCTTGTGATTGTGCTTACTCGAGCTCCTGTTCCTCCTGACGCGCTTGGTCGTTTGGCAAAAGAACTGGGTAGACCACTAGCAATAGGAGCGGAAGACAAGTAGTTTCTTATCTTCCCAACATCCATATTGGGAGATGAACTCGTCCACCGTGGTTTATTAGATGTTTTTGGTGACGTAGAAGACCGAGTGAAACTAATTCTCTTGGGAGAGGTTGATAAGGATGGGCTTGTTCGACGAGATGAATCATTCGACGCAAGTTGCCGAACTCTCTTGATAGGAGAAGACGAGGCTGGGATCAAGAGGGGAGGGGTGTGGTGTTCTTCCCTAACATCGAGCTCTCCATCGGAGAATGAGCCCAGTGACAACTGGCTCCTACGCACAACTAAGCTGCTGTCTGTCTTCCCTCGACGAACTTTTGGCCGGAGATACAAATCCGATTCAACTTCACTCTCTGAGGATACATCGGAGGCTCGAGCAGATCGATGAGAGATGAAAGGAGAGGTTCGCCCAAGTGAAGTGGATTCCTCCTCATCCTCAGTGTCTCTCTCTGGTTCGAATTTCTTTACCAAACCTGCAACAACATTTAATGGAGGACGAGGTTTACGAGGGATCTTTCGAGGTATTCGGGAAGCAAATACTTTGGGGGCCGAAACGACATCGGTTGGGAGATTGGATCGGCAAGACGCGTCCACCGTCAAACGTGAAAGCGGGCGCAAGCTAGTGGGAACGGCAGATATAGTCGAATCACTGTCATTAGGATCATGGGAGGATGAAGGAACTGCAGTCATCGAAAATCCGAACGACGATGTTTCTGGAGCGATGGGGGTTGCCATAGATGGAAAATACGACTCGACGGATATGCCTGACATGACCAGGGAGTTTGAGTGATGAGGAGTATCGCCGTTCTCAAACGTTAAATCCGGGCTGGAATATGATTCTGGAGTCAAGATGTTCATTCCGTCTTGGATAGGTTCTCGAAGTAGGTTGGACATGGCAGGTGTATTTCTTTGGTCAGGGGAAGACATGTCGCTTCGGCCATCTGCAGAGTCGGTCAAGTTGAAAGCTTTATCGGAATACGAGTGTTCATCCTGTTCGTCCACTTCGGAAACGGTCGAGCCGGTCAATGATGTTGCGCCTCGCTCTGATCCAAGAATCTCTTGGTTGGCAAATAGTCGACGGATCCGCTTCTCAGTCAGACGACGAAGATCCTTGTCTGAAGGAAGGAAAGTCTTCTCAAGTCTGATATATAAGAACTCGGAATGTAAACACATTGCTATGGAGTCAACAGTCACAGGTATTTGCCTAAACTCACTCTGCAAAAATCTCGTCCCATTGCACCACCCGTCCTTGAAGATCGACCAAGACCGGGTTTACTGCTAGAACATCGGTTGAAGATGACTGATGAATCCAAGACAAGACCAAGGAAGATCAACATACGGAAAGACTACACAATACCGGAAGAAGAACAAACCTCTGAAACAGCTATCGACAGGGTTGAGATGAACGCCAGTCGATCAGCTTGAACTTGATCGAGTTTTTCGGCTAGCGCGAGCCTCAAATCCATGATTTTAGAAGGTTCGACCACGTCGACCTCAAAGGTCTTCAAACGATGCTCGACCGAGTCCCAGAAAACACCGGCTTGAACATAGACCCAGGTAGCCTCTGAATTTTTCAACAAAAGATTCGTCTCTGCTCGTCCGTATGACTTTATGCTAGGTAAGACTATCTCAAAGTTCTCGATAGCTTCATTGTGGATACGAATAGTGACGTTTCGGCGAAGAAAGTACCGGATATGACTTCGAACATAGTCATGTGGGCATCCAGGCAGAGGAGATCGATCAGGATCTGGATAGAAATTGATTTCGAGGAATTTCCCCCAGGAGAGTTTCCAGGAATGCTCTGAGAGCCAAGCTTTCCCATAGATACACTCGCAGAGCATGCAGTAAGTCCAAGTCATCTAGAAATGATGATAAGCAAACCTGCTATCAGTCATTGAACCAAATTCAAAGAGAAAATCACTCGAGATTGAACGGAGAAGCTTGAGAAGTAACACAAACAATTTTTCCTTCCTCCACTGGAATCAACGAACGTTCCATGGCAACTTGTAATCGAGTCTCTCCGTGAGAGAGTAATTCATAGTGATCGACAAGTGGACGATTGCAGTTCTTGTCCGGACATGGGTCGAGCGCCGTGTCCGCCTTCTTGTTAAGCCACTGACCAAGAGTAACATCACCGGGATTATAGTTTTGCTGATAGTAAACTACCTTGTCTAAATGAGGAGCAACACAATGCTAAAAAGAGAAACACGACATGAGAGAAGTTCCTGATTCAACATTTGAAGCGTTGATTTAGAGACAACCAGATATCGCGAAAACTTACTCCATGTTCACCACAACCGGTAGCCGTCAAATAATAGAGTCCTTGATTGGTTTGAGGACGCAACGAATGCTTGAACTTTCCACTGTACCATTCCCAAATTCGGCGCTGGGCCTCGTGTTCATGCTGAACCTGGGCGAGCGCGCTGTTTCGTAAGACGCTTTCGGGAGCATGAAGGATACTTTCAAGCGATGGAACGGTGGAGCTGCCAGGATTGCGAGCGGATCGAAGTAAAGGTTTCTCCTGCATGACACTGGGCACAGAAGCAAGCTCTGGAGCCGGTGTAGCAGGAGCACTCGCTGGCAAGCTTGGTCCATTTGAGATGTTCAGATCGCTATTATTACCTAACTTTTCTGATATCGATGATCTTTCAGAGAAAGACCCAGGTTCCGAATCCGAAAGACCCAATCCCCTCTTTTCAACTAACACCTCTTGTTCATCTTTCAGAATCTGCAATGCTTCCTCTTCATCCCGAGCATGACGAAGTAGATGAAGACTGAGGTCGAGCTTGCTCATCTTGAGAATCGGGAACGGAGGCGGGAACCGAACACTAGTCGAGATCGACAAGCTCACTTCGTGATAGGGAACAAGGGAGTCGTAGATCCGTCTCGAAAGAACTTGTTCTTCCTGTTGAACTCGTCGAGACGACGTGGGAGGCAAGGGATGACTGAGAGTAGGTGTCGAGACACTCGACTCATGTGTTTGAACTTCTCCGGCGTCGAACATAGGCATCTCTGGAACGACAATCGTAGGTGATGGGGGCGGGGGAATCCCGAATTGATCGTGCCAGAGGAACATTTCTAGTCTCAGGCTACGAAATGAACACAGATAGAGGAGAGTATTGAGAATGACCAGATCAAGAAGTAGACGACTCGGGATGAAAAACCAGCTGGACACAAAAGCGAAACTGACTGATATATTGCGTAGACCATAAAGTCCGTGATTTCCTTGACCTTCTTCAACGTATCCATGTCTCCACCCCGCAAGACCAACGTGCATCCAAACTCCTTATGACAACCTTCGAACCTCATCAAGGTCTTCCTCCTACCGGGGATCAATTCGTGATCAAAAGTCTGAACCCTCAGAACTGTGCATCTCCCCAACTTTGGTTCAACTGCCAATCTATCCATTGAGGATATATCTTCCGCTTGAGTGCTTCTGGTGATCGCGTTCAACGCCGAAGGCTTGATTGATCTAGCTACCGCAATGTTTGCCTCGAGTAGCCCCTCCAGAGCCAATCTAGACACCGCGTTGCCGGCGAGGATGATATGAGGTCGTTTGGCCGCGATTCGCTGGACCAAATTCCGCAGGTAATCCTTCTCTTGAGCGACTACCGGGCCGAGTGCCATATACTGACCTTCAACCCGATGGTACTCGAGCGGTAATGTAAGAATCATGATCCTCGGATTTTTATATATCCTGGGCATCTTTTTGTGAGCGACGTTCTTGGTAATGACGACTCCGTCAACATATTCTGATTCAGAAATCCGTCCGCCTGGAACACGTTTGATCTTTACGTATGTCCGGACGTCAATATCGTCTCCAGCCTTGATGTTTGGTTGGACAGAAGTCGACACTTGAAGAAGAAGGCTTTCTAAAGTGGACTGCCACTTTGCACCGTTTGGGATTCCAGATCTTTCTATAGATTCTCTGAGAAGGCGTCGGAAGTGTTCCAAAGAAGATCCAGAGATGATTTGAGATGGTTGACTAAAAGAAACAAACAAATATACCCAAAGCAGGCAGTAGAAAGATCAGATTTAATCAGGATGACCAATGAGGCCCAGACGCTTGAGTACAATGCGCTAAACGCTTACCTAACCGACGAAGATCTTGACCTCCTAGCTCCACTGACGCCCAGTAGATCATCCATGAGCCCACCGGATTGAGTGAATCTGGCGGACAGCATTGTCCTCATTCCAGGCGAAGGCAACGGCGGGTTTGAATCGTACCGCGTGGAAGAATTGAACCTGATCCGAGTACTCGAATCGAACCTCGAGAGCATTCTTGGGAAAACAGGTAAGCCTAACGATTCATCGTCTCGTTCGCTTAGATGATCATGTCCTGCCATGGCCGTTTGAGGAGATTGACCGGTGGGAGAAAAGGACAGATATGAAGTAACTAGGCGATGAAGTTCTGGTCGACTTCCCGTTACATAGGGCGACAGGTTCATATCGGCCGCTCTACCCGCTCCGGAAGCGACTGCAAAAGCGCTGGGTTCTTCTGAGTTTCGCATCGTCGTTAATGTTCCTCCTCCTGCTGTGGCTACTGTCGTGGACATTGCCGTTGTCGCCAGAGAGGACGTCGCTTTGAGAGCGGCTGATGGTCCTTGGCTTAACCCACCCTCGTCCTTGTCATCCAATGAGTTCATCTTGACACTCGATTGACCTTGTTCCTCCATCTCTTCGTCCCCAATCGTTCTCCTGAAAGGCGCTGGCTCGGTCTTACCCGTCGAAAGTTGATTGAGACCGATATGAATTCCCCAGCTCTTGGAATGCTCGTCATAGTATTGCTGTGGGGATCCGTAGCCGGAATTCATGAAAAGCTGAAAGTGTTTTTCCGGGGAGAGCGGCTCGTCCGGATGAGAACTGTCGGGAGAGGTATTCTTATGTATGAATGGAGTGGTGTATATTAAGTCTGACAACAATGGAGATTCTAAAGGTCGAGAGAGAAGGGTATAGGGCAGATGAGCATGGCTGTGAGAGTGGGAGAAGGAACCTTCTGGTGGGAGATCAAACTCGAGTGTTGGTGGTAGAGGTGATCGATGAGGATGAGTATAGGATCCTACACTATGGTGATCGTCGTCGTCATCCGAATCGGCTTTTTATTGATTGAAAAAATGGAGACAGCAAGAGGTAGTGAGACAAAAAACATCACTTCAATGCCAAAACAAAAATCGAATATTGAAACGAAAGAGACTAAACGAATACGTACTATCCTCCATGATTTTCATGCATAAATTACAAACCCTAACGGTTCCTTCTGAACCGAATCGGTTGGCTCTTAATATATTGGACGCGCATCTTGCGCAAAAGATCTGACCGCATATTCGACAGTGATGTTTCCGAGTAAAAGTGGTAAACACTCTAGTACAGTCGTAGCACTGTTGGCACGAGCGAATTGATATATGCGCATCGTTAGAAAGGAACAGTTTGTTAGAACATAGAATGACCAGAAGTTTGAATGAGAAGGAAAAAAAAGCGGAAAAAATAAGAGAATAGAGCACATACGGCAGTCGCCGTCTCGTCCGCCATCCAGTAATCCTTACTCAGAACCTCGCCCTGTGTCAACTTTCTAATTACTCTGCCTACACTTCTCCTTCTGCCTGCTCCGACTGAACTGTTCAATGTCCTGATACTCCTCGAGTCTCCTTCTCCCTCAGGAGCTAGTGGATAACCAGGTATACTGGTGAATCCGACGTCGTATCCTCCCCCACCATTAAACCCGCCTCCGCCGAACGATGAACCAAGGCTTCCGTTGGTGAAAGAGGGAGATAGACCCAATGCCGAGTCCAGAGAGGGATGAACCGAATGAGAGAGATACATCTGGTTGATCTTTCGAGGTCTCGAAGGACCGGGTGCAGGCGGTGGTGACGCCAGGTGATTTGATGATGAGAGGGAGAACTTGGAGGCAAACATCGATTTGAAACTATTCGTTCGAGCGGTAGTCGCTGCTGATTCAGAAGAGCTTTCAACCAGTTTGTCTCCCGCTTCCGTTTCAACCATCTGTGCTCCTCCTACACCTGAATCCATGCCACTTGATTGCTGTGGAACCGAGTTTGTGGTTGGATGGATATCTTCCTGTGTTTGGCCGTGAGAGTAGGGTTTCAATGGATGAGATGCCGACACGGACCGTCCTCTCGCCAAATCTACACTCGTCACAGGCGCGGCTGATGATGGGCCCATCAACCTTGTTGAGAATGAAGGAACGCCTGAAGTCCCGTCGCTGAAACCGCTCGCAAGCGAGGACGATAATTTAGACGTGGCAGACCCTGACGATGATTGCCGTTGAAGAGCCGAGGTTGGTCGAGAGAGACCGGGCTTCAAGGATGGTGACAGCGAAGTGACCAATGTCGGGTGTGTTTTAAGTTGTGCGTTGTTAGAAGTTGAGGTAGAAGAGGAAGTGTTATTGGCGGATGAGGAGGATGCAAAGGTCAAGGACGTAGCCGACGTCGGTCTCAACTTGAACGCTGATGAAACGTCTTCTGACCCAGATCTAGTCTGTAACGGCATTGGTGGAGATCGTATCGATGACCGATTCGAATGAGCATCAGAACTCGATACTTTGACCGGACCTGTCAAAAGATTAGGCCTCGGTCTCGGTGATATGGAATTGAGCCTGGTCGTAGTCAAGCTTGGATGTGAACCAGAGGACGAAGGTGAGGACGGTCCATTCGCGGAAGGATGAAGGACGATAGCTGGCATCAGTCCCAAGGCTGAGACCTCTCCTGAGCCTTCCCTGGCCTTTCCAGTCATGATATCTTCCTTCTTAATATCTTGGTCAATCGATCTATTCCTTCCACCTCTTGTCATATCTCCTTGAGAGAAGCTTCGGTCATCCTCCATCGATGGCGTGGCCGAGACCACCGGCGATGAGAACGTCTTTTTGACATGTCCCATCAGCTTACTAACCATCTGTTTGACAGCTGTGCCTGCACCATCTTCTTCGTCCTGAAATGGGGAGACCTCCGAGATTCTTGGAGGTGAGATTGACCTTACGGAAGGGTGCCGATGATGCTGATGCGGATGTGTTGGTTGCTCCATTGTATTGAGAGCGCCTGATTAGAGTGAGGACCCCGATATATCCGTATGGGGATTTTGTTGTATCAGATGATCTCGCTCTATATCTTGAGACAATAGGGTGATGAGTCTTGAGTGCGTTCAAAGTCTTCCCGATTGACAAACTCAGACGAGGTACAGTCGGCGTCCAACTCGACACCCAGGACACACACACGCACGCACACACACGTTCCGTCTGTTTATCCTTGAATAGTCCACAGGCTCAAGCAGAGAATTCGACTCGAACAAAACCGGATCAATCCGATATCAAGATCCCAGATACACAGAGATATTCAGAGCTTGATGATGTTGATGTATGTTTGAGTGTGTGTATATGTGTTCTTCTAGGATTGTTGATGATGCGATCACATTCCTGATGGACCGGCGAAAACAGCCATGTTGTCTTGTCAGTTGTGGCGAATTGGATCACGTGATACGTAGTTTCAGTTCGTTAAAGAAGTCTCGTTTCGTTTGTCTTCGATAGTCATTGACTAGACAAGATGGCGCCCGAACGAGTCTCAAAAGATATGATGAACATGTTCAGTTGGTCAAAAACACCCTTAAACCAAGAAAAAAAAAGCATCATGCCATACAGGCTAGAAATGAATATACTAAGACGAAAGCAGTACCAATACAAGAGAACATGTGATTGGGGAAGGCAGAGAGGGGGGGAGAGATTTTTTAAAATGAAAAAGGTAAACAAAAGAGGAGAGATAGAAAGAGATGAGACCGGAGGCAGGCGAGTCGAAAGGAAGAATTGTGTGCAGTTAAATCTTTTGGTGTTGAAGATACTTTCTTGCGGAAGCAAAGAGATGAGTTGCCAAAGCCAAGATACAGCAGTCAGATACCATCAGTAAAGAGGACCTGACGTGGCTCTTTGACCTTCCAACCCAACCTATTCACCTGCACGCGCTTCCCCTTTGAGTCGAAGCCCGATCATCCGAACATCTCTCCTTCATTGCCGAACCGCAGGTTTACTCATCTCCCTCACCCTGCTCGGCACCCTCGACTCGTCGAGTCTTCTCAGACTCAAGCTGGTTGTAGAGGAGGAAAAGAGCCTTCTCATTGGACTCGGAGGTACCGACAATGGTAAACATTCGCTCGCCAGTCTCGTCGTGAGGAACCTTGGCGATGGAGATCTTGGACCCAGAGAGTCGTCGGATTTCGGTGATCTTGGAACCGGCCCGGCCGCTGAAGAAAGGCGATTTGTCAGGTTTACTGATATCTCTGCAGTACAATCAAGAGAAGAACAGAAGAGTTCAAGGAATTTTGAACGACTTACATGATGCAACCCACCATGTCGGAAGGGATAGAGATGTTCTGGGTCCTCAATGAACCCTCAGGGGCGTTGGCGGTGGCGCTCTGGGCGGCCGAAGGAGCGGGCTTTTGGTAATCGCTGTTTCCAACATTGCTCGCTCTTCGAGGAGTAGGAGCAGAGGTGGCAACGAACCCACCGGCCATAGGACCGGTAGAGAATCCAGCGGAAGGTCGTCGACCAACAACGGCTCCAGGAGCGCTAGCTCCTCCACCAGCGAGCACACCGGCGTCTCCTCCGGCTCCAGGGTGGTAGAGAACGGTTCCTTGTCCTCGCTCCCAGTCTTCCAACAAGCATCGTCCGATCTCGAGAACGGCGACCTTGATGGCCTCGGTCGTTCCCTGGACCTCGACGACTCGCTCGGTCGACTGGGGAAGCATCTCCTTTGAGGCAACCATTCGGGCTCCCGAGGTGTCCTGAATGGCCTTGATCTTAAGTCCGGATCGACCGATGATTGTGCCCATCAAGTTGTGCGAGATCAACAGTCGAACTGAGGTGAAAGCGTTGGGAGGGGGGGTGGGGTGAGACTCGGGAGAAAGAGGAGTCTCGAGAAGCTGTCGAGAAATCTCGGAGTAGGCCTAAGGGAGGCATTGGCGAAGGGTTAACAGAACAAGTGAGATATGAGCATTTATTCATTATGTTTGTCTGAAGATTAGACAGCTTGCTACCCAATGACAACAGATATCATGACAGAGAATATTTCAAGACGTACGTGAGCGACAGCCTCGACGGATCCACTGATGCTCAAGACACGGTCGTTGACACCGTGGACAACCTTGGAGACACCAGCCTTGACACCGGTAGCGTCTCGAAGATCGGCAACGTTCTTTCCGGCTTTGCCTAAATAAGAAAAGATGGAAAGATTTGGCCGAACAGTAATCTTCAAGTCAGTAAGAGCGCATACAACGATGGATCGACCTCTCGCCCTGGCTTTTCAGGCATGCAAAGCCCAATGGGTCTGTTCCTGCGCTGGATGCGTTGAAAGACTGAAACGAGAGTGACAACTGACCGATGATGACACCGGCCTCCTTAGTGGATACCAAGGCTCGGAGAGTGAGATTACTCTGACTCTGTTCTCCGTCCTCGTTCGAGCGATCCTCACCGGTCGACTTGACCTCAGTGGAAGGGGAAACCGGAGAGTTCTCTCCCTGGACGGGGTCGGTGGGGGCGGATTCGGTAGCTGTTGAACGGAAAGTTTTAACAAGGACGAAGGAGAACAGACAATGACACAACGGATCAGCATTGATCTCGGTTTGTACTTTTTATGTGGTCTAGTTGTAGATGGAACGATGGAACCTGATCGAGTCCCTTGACAGCTTTCAAGGGACTAGGTTGAACCTAGGCAGGAAAGAGGAACGAAGCCACTAGAACTGAATCATCAACGAACAAAACTCACCAGAAGCGGACATGGCTATGTGAGAGAGGGAGAGGAAGGAAGAGGAGGAAGGGAAGGAAGAGGAGAAGGAGAAGAAGGAGAAGAAGAAGGGAGGGGAAGGGAGAAGGAGGAAGGAGAAGAAGGAAAGGGGGAAAGAGTTGAAAGGCTGAGAGGGAAGAAGTTTAGACGAGTTTGTAGAGAAGGAAAAGGAGAGAAAAAATATTAAAAGAAAAAAAGACGCAAAATGAAGGAAAAGACCGGGCAGGGCATGGAGACAAGGGACGAAGTCGCTGGGGAATAGAATACATGATTGGCTTAGGTAGCGTTCACAAGCCCGTGGGAGGGCTGTGTTAAGTGAAGTGACTAACCGAGCCATCCGTTGTACCACTGTGACCTACACTTGCAAGGTCCCTGTGGTGCTTGCCTTTATGAACCTCCCTTGAAGACTACCGGAGACAATTGGATGAGCATGCGGTCGACATGTGTGTGCGCTAGCTGGCTCATGAGACATTGTCGCTACTTACTCGGCGAACATGCGATATGGTGATAGCCTGACGATCAGAGTGGGTCAACACAGACTTGCATAGACTGGTAGGGTTAGAGGAGTATTAGGAATTTTGAGGCTTTCGTAGTACAAGCTATAGTGCCAATCTGTAGTGTTTTTCTCTTCCTCGCGCCCTCCCATTCACACCCACACACAACACCATCTGCCTGCTTACTTTGCCATCTCTCTCTCGTTCTATCTCTCTCCTTCTCTCCTTCTCTCTTTCCTCTCTCTTAGTCTCTTTCATCGTCTTCCTCTTCTCTCACCCTTTTGTGTTAATCCTTTCATGTCAGCATCCACTTCCGGATCAGATGCAAAATTCTTCAGTAAGTCTTCTCCCATCGTCTCCGTCTGTCTTGTATAGTCCTCGGGCTTTCTCCGAAACCTGTCAACTAATCCTATTTGCTTCTTTCCCTCTCTCCTTTACGCACTCTCGACCTCAAACACAATTATCTAATAATTCTCCGTCAACCATCATTGCTCCACTCTCATCCGTCATCTCTCTCAATTAGCTCGGGGGAAGATCCAAGAGCTCCGGATGGAGCTCCAACAGTCTGGCGACAGCGGGAGCACAAAAAAGGACAAGGCATGGTTAAAGAGAAAGATTGTGTTGAAAAAGGTCGTGGCCAACGTGAGTTCAGTATAGACCAACCTATCAAGGAACATATAGATCGGAACGATAACGGCAAGTATTGATAACCTTGTCTCTCCTTCGGTCAACATTCACCTTCCTCTCCTTCGCAGATGACCATGGGCAACGATAGTAAGCCTTGTTCTTTCCATCTTTGAATCTCTCGAGCGCGATTGAGAGAATAGTAAGGGATCGATATATGCGTTTCGTTTTACTTATTATTCACTCCTACGTCATGTACAGTGTCCCCTTTGTTTCCGGATGTGATTCAATCGATGCCTATCCAGGTCCTTGAGATCAAAAAGAGTGCGTCCTTGTTTCTCTTCCTTATATGTCTTCTCTCCCAAGAACAGTCACTCGCGTCCTGATTTCAGTCATCAACCGGCCATTATTTTCACAACCTACTTGTTCTACGCGTTCAGTGGTCTACCTCTTCCTGATCAATTATGGCAGATTTAAGCCAGATGATACCTCAGCCGCTATTCCTTGCTTCCTCGCCGATTGTGAAGACCGGAACCCATTGATTCGGGCGCTCGCACTTCGTACAATGACCTCAATTCCGCTGCCCGCTATGGTATCCGCGGTGATTGATCCGTTGAGACACGGCCTCAAAGACGCCGATCCATATGTTAGAAAGACAGCAGCGCTTTCGTACGTGGCCTCTGTATTTTGAATGTTCAGCCCGCACGGCGAGTTTTCATTCCTGATGATGTATATTTGTCAACGTATCTCCATGCATTCTTAGCGTCGCCAAACTATACTCGACCCCTATCGGAAGACAGGCACTCGACCGATCGCCCGCGTTCATCTCTTCATTACGAGACCTGCTGGCAGACTCAAATCCAACGGTGGTCGCCAACGCGGTGGCATCGCTGGTTGAAATTTCAGAAAGAAGCGACGAGATTGCGCTCAGGCTGAATGTTACTGTTGCCGGTAAACTGGTAGCTGCGTTGGGCGAGTGTTCAGAGTGAGCCTTTGTTCTTAACAGATTCTCGACTCTAATGCACTTCTTATCTTACAACTCGTCCGGTGATCGTCTGATCTTCAACAGATGGGGACAGATTTACATTCTTGACTCGCTTCTTGCCTACACGCCTACAAACTCGTTGGACGCCGAGACCTTAGCAGAACGAATTTCGGTTAGGCTTCAACATGCAAATTCTGCGGTCGTGCTCACCACGATCAAGATCATGCTCTATCTGATGAACTATATGGACGATAAAGACACAATCCGCAGTCTCGAAAAAAAGATGGGACCACCCTTAGGTTCGTGCGCTCTGTTCCTGATGTACCTGTATATGATAGAGAAGGCAAATGTCCGATCGATAATACTGACCCGCATGTGTGCCCTCTTCTGTCTGTGTGTTTTTCCTTATTGCGTTCTCTTAATCGTGTTTTCTTTTCTTGAATTGTAACAGTGACATTACTGTCATCTGGCCCCGAGGTTCAGTATGTTGCGCTACGAAACATTCTGCTGATCATTCAGCGTCGCCCAGGGATCTTGCAAAACGAAGTCAAGGTATTCTTCTGCAAGTATAATGACCCAATCTATGTCAAGCTCGCAAAGCTCGAGATCATGTATAGACTCGCCAGAGAGCAGAACGCTCATGAGGTTCTGGAAGAATTGAAAGAGTCAGTTTTTCTTTCTTCAATCCTCTCGAAAATTCCCCTCTCCGTGACTAATCTTTTAACATCCTTCTCTGCTCACTTCGTTGACGGAAAAAAGATACGCCTCGGAGGTTGATGTTGACTTTGTGAGAAAAGCTGTTCGATCGATTGGTCGTCTGGCAATCAAAATTCCTAGCGCAGCCGACAAGTGCATTTCTGGTCTCCTGCTCCTCATCGAGACAAAGATTTCGTATGTCACCCAGGAGGCTGTAGTAGTGATCAAAGACATCTTCAGAAGATACCCGAATCAGTATGAGAGTATCATCGGCACGCTTTGTGAGAATCTGGACGTGTTGGACGAACCAGAGGCAAAGGCGGCAATGATCTGGATCGTAGGACAGTATGCCGATCGGATCGAGAATTCTGATGAGCTATTGGAAGATTGGGTGTTCACCTTTGTAGAGGAGCCGGCCGAGGTCCGTTCGAGTTCACTCTCGTTTCTTTCCTTCTTTTCCCCTCTATTATTTGTCCGTCCTCTCTTGAGGCGTCTTGGGAATGTGTACTGATACGTCTATGAATATATCGACTTGCAGGTCCAACTCGCTCTGCTGACAGCGACTGTCAAGTTGTTCATCCGTCGACCTGTTGCCGGTCAAGAATTGTTGCCCAAGGTCCTCAAGTTGGCCACCGAGGAGGCTGAGAATCCTGACCTCCGAGATCGAGTGAGTTTGAACTCTTTGGCATGGCTTTGTCTGAATGCAGAGTTGAACATATCACCTTTGCGTGCTTGCTTGCTCTCCATCAAAGGGTTTCTTCTACTGGCGTCTGCTGTCGACCGACCCGACGGGCGCGAGGGATATCGTCTTGGCAGAAAAGCCACCAATCTCGACAGAGACCGATCGAATGGACAGAGGTTTACTGGATCAACTATTGATGCACACCGGAACACTCTCGAGTATCTACCACAAGGTTTGTTCTCGTTCCTCTCGTTCAGAAAGTTCAAGAGATCAGATTCCTTGTGTTCGGTTGTGTTCTGATATCGCTTCTTTGTGCCTTACTTCTTACATTTAGAGCCCGCAAACATTTATTCGGACGGCCAAGGCAAAATATCTCTCTGATTCCCCTGCGATGAACCCGACGTGCGTGTCCTTCTTTTCTACGTTGCCTTGCCTATACACCGCGCGTGAGGACTCACTCATCCTTTTTGACATATCATCCCTCGCGCCTGGGGTCTCTCTCTCAACTAAACAAATGGATAAAACAAGAACTCGAAAACATCTTCAATCAGCCAACGGATTCTCAGCCGTCCTTCCTCTTCCATCGAATTCGTCATCACTCCCTTCTATCCCATCAAACTCGGCTTCAGACGATGTCAACGGTCAACGAGGAGGTCTTCAACAAGGACAGCAGCATCCGAGACCACCGCCGTTGCCTGTTCGGACGAACACGTCGACTAGCATGATCGACGAAGACGATCCCGAACAAGATCCCGATCACCATCAGCACCAACAACAGCAGAGACAACGATCAGGCTCGACTCTCAACGGAGGGGATGCGTATGCCGGTCTGAGCGCATTTGATCTGGGATCAGATGGGTATAGTGCGGATACGCCTGCGCCCAGGAGAGATGACCTTCTTTTCTAAGTTTGTTTACCTAGGAAAGGTAGAGTTGACATGTGTGTGTGTGTAGCGTGTAGTGTGTAGCGTGTATTTGTCTTGGTGCTTCCTTTTGGTTATACGTATGAATTGATACGTCGGTTTGTTTGTGAGTGAACCGATGGACGAATAAATGAGATCATCGTTGGTTCTTTGTCCGCAGACCGAACAATCAGCAGACCATCACCTTAATAAAGAAATCATGATTGATCCCGTCGGGGAACACCAGAGATGTCCCAGTTTTCCTTTTTCTCTTTGAGACAAATTAGAAGACAAACAAAAATTAAAGAGCACACGTTTCCCTTGGTTAACTCGAGTAATCATACAGATATCTTTCTATCCTTCTAGATGGAAGCACAGATTCGAATAAATAAAGAATCAAGAATGAAAGAATATGGGAAAAGAAAGGGGGCAGAATAAATAAATAAAAGTAGATACGTATACATGCAAGTATATAGAGGATCAGATTTCGTTCAAGATTCGAAGGGAGATCTTTTTTGGGAAGGCAGAGAGGAGGATTCTTCTCTATAGAAAGAGATAAATGAGGGAGGGAGGAAGGGAGGAAAGGGAGACTCCAGAGATTGGAGCGATCAACGTATTGCAAGGAGCAGAAATACAACTTTGGTTTAGGTCAAAGACATGAGAGGTGGGACGGTAACCTTGATTTCTTGTCGGATAAGTTGGCACAGAAATCAAAGAAACGAAAAGACAGGAAGCAGAGCGAGAAGTACAGAGTGCGAAGAAAAAAAGATGAAGCCCGAGATAGATTTGAAGCGAAGAAAAAAAAATCAAAACATAGAGCAAAAGGAAAGAAACTGTGGAATGCACAACATTGACAAAGGATGACTAAAGAAGACAACATTTCTCCAAAGGAAAAAACAAAAACAAAACAAAAAGAAACAAAAAGAAAGAAAGGATCGCAAGGGAGGGGGTCGAAAGAGAAGGAGCCGAGACGGGCGGAGGATCAAGCATCAAACGTTCACCCCTCTTACGAGAAGAAGTTGACTTAACCACGTATCGCTATACGCTCTGACCTCGCCCTCTTTCTCCTTCTCCTTCTCCTTCTCCTTCTCCTTCTCCTTCTCCTTCTCCTTCTCCTTCTCCTTCTCCTTCTCCTTCTCATCTTCATTCTCACTGATTCTATCCAAACCGTCTTTCACATCGGTCTCACCTCCTTCTCCCTCTGTGGGGTCGCCTGTCGGTGAGCGAACAAGAATGTGGGGCGGCCGGTAAGTCGTCACCGGCGTGATCGGCGTGGCTGTCGCTGAAGGACAGAGTGAGAACGATTCGGAAAACATCGAGCCTGGCTGTGTTTGTGTCTGGTTCTTTGTCCATCGGTGACCGTTAATACTGGTTGTATCGTTGGCAGGGATAGGACCTTGGGGAGAACGAATTTCGCCCCATTGAACTTTTGAGGGTCTTCTCGATGGAGCCTGTCCACCGAGTCTCGGATCATCTGATCCTGCGCCTAACGTATGGGCATCCCCACCAGCACTCAGACGAGCTTCTTGAAGGACACATTCGTTCTTGGTTCTAAACAGCCTGAAAGGCTCCCATGTGAATGACCCACCAACGGAGCTGACGTCTATCGTTGGTGGCAAGATTGCTCTGAACACAACCATATACGAAGGTTCTTTTCCCTGCACATGGACGAATCCTCGTGTGGTAGTAGTGGTATTGGTAGTCGATGAGGGGGGTGAAAGAGTGATGATTGATGGACAGATAACGAAGCTCTTGACGAGGATCTTGAGAACATCCTGTGGTAGTCTTCTGAGCATCGACAGGATCGAATCAATCAGTACGATCTGTAGTTGATCAGGCTCAGTGTTGTTGAACGAGGATGATGCTTCATGAAGCATCTGTTCTAAAGTCGATCCGTCCATCTTAGCAATTGCCTCTCCAAGTTCGTTGATCGACAGAGCCAAGTGGGATCGTTTGATATCTTTATGAGTGGAAGCCTGAGAGGACGCGATCGATCCATCGGCCAGAGTCACTCCAAACTCCTTCATCGGGATATTCGTCCTGTCAACCTCTCCCAGAAGAATCTTCAACCCTTCAAACGGTAATGGCTGTACGGCTAGCGCGCCGACATAGACTCTCCCTTGCGCCTTCGGGACCGTCGGCTTCAGCCTAGTGAAAATCTCCATAGATTGAACGAACGGTAACATGTCGGCTAGGGGAACAGAGAGCACGGTGGACATGATTCTGCACATCGCCGAAGACTCTACAAAGGTGTACCCTCGTCTGTTGTAGAGCGCCCGGTCGGTGTGGTTCTCACAACGCCCTGCCAAGAGAAGAAGTTGTCCTCTGGAAACTGTGTTGACTGCACCTGACGGTTCATGCGTTTCTGGGGTAGAGGAGAACGAGACAAAGCCGGTAGTAAAGATTCGATCATACAGGACACCCAGCATCCGAGCATTCTTTGCACTACCCGTCAATTCGACCGCCAAAGTGGCGGCTGCCTCTGTGAACTTTGATACAAACCTCCTCGCGCTAGCTTTTAACGGTCTGGGTGTTGTTGAGCTCATCGAGCCGAACGATCGAGCGATGTTTGGTGAGAAGGCAGAGACAAACGATGTGACATCTCCGCTTTCTTCCAACATCGACCGACCGGTGGGTGAATTATCAGCCTCTATATCGAGAGACATAGTAGATTGACGTCGGCTTGAGGCCTTGTTGTTGTTGCTACTGTTGTAGGACGATGATAAAGTAGGATAAGACCCGGGTTGTTTCCAACTCCATGTGGACCGAAGAGAGGCGACGAATGCCGGATGGCTATTTGTCAGATCGAAATCCTGTACGCTCGATGAATCCAAACTCTCCTCATCAAACCTAGTACCAGAGAATCGATGAGGCATGTGAGATTTCCAACTTGATCGTTTGTGAGCGTTTGGGTGTTGATGAACGGTCTGTAGTTGATCTAAATTTCCAAGACTGTACAACGGAAGGACACCATCCGGCGTGACGAGGACATGTCCCTTTTCGTCGAATATAGCGGCAGCGAGGACGACACCTCGTCGACGGGCCTTGTGGGCAATCATCCTTCGGTGGGCCAGGCTAACAGACGCGACGGTCACCACACACGCGACGACGGCCAAACCGGCGACAAGTCCGGAAATTAGCCGTCTAGCGGTCCCTTGTGTCGTTTTGGACGGAATGTCTGTGATCCCGAGAGAAAACAGAAGGAAAAGAGACGAAGAATTCGGCGTTATTGGATGAAAGAAGGGGAGAAAGTGGGCTTGTGATAGATCAGATTTGGAGGAATTAACACATACCGACTAGATCGGCATTGACAGCATAAGAAGTTCCCAGCACCGCGGTCCAGTGCATCAAACTGGTCGCTCCTCCAAGGATGCAGCTTGTAGCTAAGCGTTTCAACAGAGAGTGCTTCAACTTTGGTCTCAACACTAAAAACAACACCCACAGCCCGACGGTGACCGCTCCACAGGCAATCAAGACGGAGAGCACGACTAGAAATGGAGAATAGGCGACATAGGGTATTGAGTTGATTGATCTTTGGCCGAGGTAGTCTGTTGTGCGCAAGAGGAAGAGGAATCCTAGAGGCGTCAGTCTGGCCAGAAAGATGTTGAAAGAAAGGAAGAGGAAAGAGGAGCACAGACTTACGCATCCCGGCGACTCCGAATCCACAGATTGTACCGGCGATGACGACCTTCCAAACCTCGAACCTTGTGACGTCCCTCAGGCCGAGTTCCCTAATCCACCAATTCACAATTTTGCCTCTGCCTTTCGTGCCAATCTCTTGATCTGTTGTGCTATCTGTCGTTGATCCTCCTATAGACGACCGAGATCTTTTGGAAAGATCTATGTGATTTGTCCATTCGGTGGATTGGTACTCGTGATTGATCCGTTCCTTTTGACCATGATCATGGTCGAGTTTTTGGTCAGGTTCAGAGATTTCCGATCCATCGTCGTCGCCTTGTTTTTTGCTCAGCGGTTTGTGCGGCTCGGACCATGATGCCTCTACCGATTCTATTCGAACTTGATTCCCGTCCTTCATGATTTCTTCTTCAACATAACTCGGCTTCTCTTCGCTGATCGGTTTGAATCCCATCCCTTTTTCTTCTTCGAACAGCGCGGAGAAAATCCCTCTGTTGTACTTCCCTGATTGAAAATTTGAGAGTACAGGTACAACATCCTGTGAGGGAATTCGATTGAGCATCCCTCCGCCCACAGCAGAGTCTGCAAA
Source organism: Phaffia rhodozyma (assembly GCA_014706385.1). Lineage (NCBI taxonomy): Eukaryota > Fungi > Basidiomycota > Tremellomycetes > Cystofilobasidiales > Mrakiaceae > Phaffia > Phaffia rhodozyma. The sequence continues at coordinate 1,297,205 of JACGZH010000006.1, forward strand.
CTCTTCAAAGCTCATCCGTCGACCCGACAACGGGATCGATGTAACGGAGAGATATGAAGAATATGGATTTCGAGTCTGGACAGGAGTTCGGCTAAGGGGAGAGTCGTTTTCATCGACCTTGCTGTTGTTGTTGTTGTTGTTGTTGTTATTTTCGATGATGGTGACTGGGGTATTGCTTGGGTTTGAAGTTGGGTATTCATTTGAAGGAAAAGGGTCGCCAAGAGTATGCGAAGGATGAACAGAGGAGGAAGAAGAAGAAGAAGAAGAAGAAGAAGAAACTAGAGGCGAAGGCGGAGGCTGAGGCTGAGAGAGAGAAGAGAGAGAATGATGAAGCGTAGGTTTCATAGGTATCGACTGAGAAAACACTCCACTCTTTATCGTCGAGTTTTCATTTTGTTCTTTCCCTAGCTGATTTACTCTTGGAGCCTGTGCCGTCTGTACCATCTCTGAGGCGAACGGCAGATGCTGTTTCTTCTTCTTTTTCCGCGTCTCTCTCCATTCGGTGAGGAGACCCTCGACATCGAGTCCGTTCACGGCAAACGCGGCACACATGCTGACGACGCTGACGATAAGACTGAGGACGGTGTAACCGGGAGAATACGATAATCTGATCCGGTGGATTCCATAAACTCGAAAATCGGATGCCGGGATTAACAGAGTGATTGAATTGTTGCCAATGTAGTGCCTGTGACAGGGATATAGCATCAAGTTGAAGTCAAAAGACAAGGGGGAGGGGACGGAAGATGGAGAGAAGGGAAACAAGGAAGGCAGGAAGAAAAACTGAACGTAATGAATATCTAGTCTGGACGGTTAGAAAAACACAGACAGAGGAAGGGACATACATGGCAAATGTTGATACTGCTCCGAAAGAAACTCCAGCACCTATGAGGAGACCAATGTTCCATGCACCTCGGTTGGCCGTTCTGTAAGATAAATTTGAGATGATGCGGATGGTTAGTACTACGAACGAATGGAGTGAGAGAGAGAGAGAGAGAGAGAGAGGAGGAAACCCCCGGAGAGCCAACCTGCGCAACAAGAGTTCAATGGTCGACGCCGAGCCAACGATAGCAATGAGCACACTGAGTACGACTTTAGGAAGCGTCGATTGATGAAAGAAACAGAAAGAGAACGACAAATGGTCAATAACACGCAAGCACACCGAACGCGAGCCCACAAAACACTAACCAAAGCCCGGTTGGTATGATTGGCAGAGCTGGATCTTGGCTGGATCGTCTCCTTGGTATGGAGCACCCACACCTGCTCTTGAAAAAAGATGAGTGGGCATGATCGCTCAGGCTCTTTGAGCGTGTGTATCTCTATGTGTGTGTGTGTATGTATGTGGGTGGGTGTGATATCCTGAACGAAGGCCGAGTGAGTGACTGTCCCAGTGGGACCAACGGGAGTGTTAGCGAGAGCGAGACAATGGGTGGATGGATGGAGGGTGAGGGTTCGGTAGACAAAAGGGTCACGTGATTGTCGGTGTTTTTCATTTAGATCGGCCTATGATCCGGTGGCTTGTGACGAACGGCAGGGCAGATTAAGGATCCAGCCCGCCAGGGCGGCGTGGTTAATTCTATCGATCGGACCTGATCGCCTGCCCGCTTTGGCCAAAAGACGCTGCGCTCAGGCTGTGTCAATGCTGCGGTTCCTTCGGCACCTTTCCTTAATTACTCTCTGATCTGTACCCTGTTGTTGGGCGTGGTGTCTTTAGTAAGAGTTTGTAGTCTCACCCTAATACGTTTTCTACCAAGAACTGTAGTGTTTTCTGTAGTATTTTCTGGCTTTGTATTCTCTCTGTCTCTATTCCTTGCCCTAATACCTTCTATAGTGTGTTCACCCTGTAGTCCTCCGATACTGCCTTCCTCTGATGTCTTCTCTGTCGTCTCTTTCTATCGAGCTGCCATAGCCATCTGTTTGAACGACCTCTTGCTTGCTTCTCTGAAGTCTCTACACTACCGTCGTTGACTCTCTGTGGTCAATGTCTCTGTCTCTGACCTCAAGGGCTCCCTCTGAGGTGTCTTGCCACAAAGCGGTGCACCGGCCAACACCTGCTAGTCTCAACGAATCGAAACCCTTTCTTCCCAGATCTCTAGCTCTCTAGCTCTCTCTCTCCCTCTCTTTATCGACCTGGTCATCTCGCCCTTCACACAGCTCATCCTACAGCATACTCACACCTTCACTCATACATCTAGCTCAGAGCTCATATATACACACAAATGGCGGACGAGAACGACGGATTTGTCATGGATATGGACAAGGAAGGCGCCGAGGACGGCTCGGTTGAGAACGATGGCCAGGTCGAAGAGTTTCTCGAACTCGAGAACGGTTACGACGGTAGAAAGATCTGGTTGGTCAAGGTTAGTTCGTTGTGCATTCGCTTCTTGCTAGGAAAGATCGGACATGTGAAGCCTATGTTCTCCTTGTCTCTCCTTAGGTCCCAAAGTTTCTACAGGAACGATGGGCACAGGTCCAGGAAGCCGGACTTCACCTGGCAACCATGAGGGTATACGATGTGTATGTACCTCTTGTCTTTCATTCTCTTGCTCTTTCTTCTCGTCCAGCTCAGTTTTTTCTATCCAAACACTCATCCGGAATCGGACAACCGCTCATCACATTTCTTCTTGTTTCCTTCACACAGACAACCGGGAGAGACTCAGCCAAAGATCTCGCTTCTTCTTCCACCGGAACCAGGGTACGACACCTCGAAACTGGTCACAGAGTATGAACTCTCGTTGACACCAGCCACCACGGATGACGGCGACCCGAAGCGTTTGGGTTTCATCTTTAAAGAGACTCCCAAGGATGACCACCGACGGGGTAGGTGTCTCTTCTTGGTCCTCTCCTTGCCCTTCTTGCCTTTCCTTGTTAGCTCTCGCTCTTGTTTCACTAACTTTTGTCGCTGTCCTCTTTCAGTATACCCAAAGATCTACTCGAAAATCCATCACGAAGCCTCCCTCCGTCCCAGATCCGGACCAGCATACAGCGCAATGATGAGAGACCGTCAGGCGAGAGCGGACAAGCCAAAGCGGACGTTAAAGTTGCTGGACGAAGAGAAAGAAGGCGCAGGAAAGATGGCCATGATGGCCAGTGGGTTCGTTCAAGGTGGAGCGGCTACCGGAGCCGATCGAACAAAGGGCAAGTTTGGTGGTTTCGTGAGTATTTCTTTAGTTCTTGCCCTCTCTCTCTCTCTCTCTTTCTGCCGAATTCCTAGTGTTATCCTTCTTCTTCCCTTTTCTCTATTTCCTCTATTTTCCTTTCTAAAGATAGTTTTTGCTCGATTTGACTACAGCAACCGCCGTCGAAAAAGTCGTTGGACAAGGCGACCCGACTACCTCGGAACGAACTGTTGGACTTGTTGTTTTCTCATTTCGACAAGCACGAGTACTGGCGGCTCAAAGGACTTCGGGAAAAAACCGCTCAACCAGAGATCTACCTCAAGGAGGTCATGATGGATATAGCGGTGGCCGTAAAGTCTGGGCCGTACACTGGATATTGGACGTTGATGGATGTATACAAGCAAGCCGGGAAGGAAAGAAGAAGGAAGGAGGAAGAGGAAGAGAGCAAGAGGTTGGCCGCCGCCAGCAGTACCACCACGGCGCACTCGGATAGCCAACCGTCAGGTTCAAACGCTGATCTCGGACAAGGACAAGATGGTCTGACAGGGAGCGCATCCGCCTCGGACGATGAAGATGACGAGGATATGGAAGAAGTTTAGGACATCTGGGTTGTCTGTCCTCTTCAACCAAGCTCGTTTTCTGCTCGATAGGAGGGTGATATAGTGAGTGTACCTTTGTCCGTCATGGTCGTGGTCACCTCATTCATCCTGACCAGGCATGATGTTCCTTCTCTCTCCTCGCGCCTTTTGGCTATGAACCGGCTTGGCTCTTGTGTACCAGTGTAGTCAAAAGAAAAAAAGAAAAAAAAAGGAAAATGAAAGCTCTAAATCCTCTTTTCCTAAATAAATTCTAATGGCCTGAGCGTCTGTTGGAATACTGTATAAAGAAGTGCATCATATCGTATCTAGCCTGGTCTATCCTATGCCTAGATACACGTAAAGAAACTTTTACAAAACAACTCGCCATCGTTCGGAACATGATATTTTAACTACAAGACTAAGAAAGCCCTAATGAAGACAAGACAGAAGGTCATCGGGATAGCATGAGGGCACATGGTTCCTTCATCTTTTCAAGGTTCTGTACAAAGGTATGAACCCAAACTAGTCATGGCGCAGAACCATCGGCAGGAGCGGAAGCCAGACCGGAAGAAGTAGACGTAGCCGATGTAGGACCTGCCGACAAAGACGGGGTTGATGTCGATGATGGGGCAATTGGTGTACTGAGGATCTCTGAAATCGAGATCTCCAACGAATCTATACGTGTCGACATCTTGTTGACTTTATGTTTGGAATACCCGTTTTGGTGTTTCTCGAAGTAAGCGACAAGGCTCTACAAAGCATCGAAACTCGGAAACAAGACTCACGTTTCTCTCTGAGTATGCGGAGAGAGTTAACAGGATCGTTCGATGATCATCTCGGACATCGTCAGCTCACTGACCAACCAAACAGAGAGAGGTAGTCCGTCATAGATGGAAACGGGACAGAAGGAAGGCTCACAGGACTTCTGTCGATGTTTCGTTGTACTTGTCTTCTAATTGAGCCATCATTGAATCAATCTGAGTTTCTCGGTTGGTTCATTCGTTTGTTCGATACAACACTCGACAGTAAGCCCGATGGATCGTTTGACTTTGGATAACACAGTAGAGAGACATGGAAAGAAACGAGAACGCACAAAGTTCATCAACTCTGCAGGTGAGCTGACGCCCTCTGCGGTTGATAGTTTTCCATCTGGCTTGTCAGTTGTATCGGTCAAGGGCGATGCCTTTTTCGTCGTTGTCATTGCTGTTGTTGTTGTCGTCGGCAGAGGCATGGAAGATGGCATCGGCTGCTAGTATGGACGAGGATGATGATGATGATGATGATGATGATGATGATGATGATGATGGGATGGATGGAATGATGAGGATCGAAGAGTATTCTTTCTTTTGGTCGTGTCTTCTCGTTCTTCCATCAACAACATCAACCGTTCGATCGAGCGACCGTCCGACGACAAAGAGTTTTCGTCTGAGATCCTTCTCTGTTCGAAAGCAGGACAAACATCGGTCTCCCGGAAGTTCACGCTCTTCTTCTTCCCATCTATCGTCTTGACCGAAGAAGAACGGAACACTCACGCATCTACATTTACACGCGCAAGATGCTGGGACTCATCAACTCACTCTCTTCTTATATCACCTTTGTGATCCTTATCCTACCATTCGTCCTCCCTCGAGTGCCTCGGTTGATAGCATACACCAGGTCCCTATCCTCATCTAAACTTCTCCGTCCTTTAATATCATCTCCATCTGTTCTTGCTCTCCTTGGTTCCCATAGTGTCTACCATGTTTACCGGTTGTTTCGCCCACCGTTGAACATCTTCACTCAAACTGGCCTCCCATTGTTCTCCTCTTCGATTCGTCGGATCAGAGAGGAACTTATTCGGTCGACCTACCCTGAGCTTATGTCTGATCGAACAGGACTCGCCAGCAAGCCTACTCTTCCGTCGCATCTGCAATACGTATTGGGCAAGTTGACGTCGTATGACACTCGAGCAATCTACGCACGATTTGGACATGACACTCTTCGAGGATGTACTTGGTGTTCACCTGTCGAGTTCACAGATTGGTGGGCCTACAGAGCTACCAGCATCGGGCTAGATTATCTAGGCGAAGGCATCGCCTTGGCCTGGCTCGCAGGGTTGATAGGGAGAGGAAGGTGGAGAGTGGTGTTGGGCTGGGCCATCGGTTTGGGGTTCGTTCTAGAGATTGCCACGGCTGGTCTTAAGGGAATCGAAACCACTCGAGGAGACGGCGAGCAGGTCGGTCTCCATCATGTCCTTTCCTCCCTTGTTTCTCTGTTGATCTTTGTCGGACGTGCCAACATGCTGACCGAAAGTTCTCACTCTCTCACTCTCTCACTCTGCTCAACTCTCAAACAGCTCTCGGTCAAACTAGAAACGATCAGGCACATCATATTCATTATCCTTCCCTTCCTTCTTCCTTTGCTCTCCCCTCCTCCGGCTCCACCATCTCAGACCTCTCCTCTTGTCGCGCTCCCCCGAGTAGCTCCTCAACTAGAAGCTCTTCTATCTCACCTGAAGCTGATCGAGACATCTCGTCTGGCTGTCGTTCGTCAACCTGTGCTTCGATCAAAACTCGTCCACGTAGGCGAACGCTTAGCAGAAGACGCAGCTTGGGGAAGTAAGGACCCAAACGTCAGAGAGCAAGGGGAACGGGTTGGATTGACGGCGGAGAGAGGTATCAGAGGTGGTCTCAGAGAAGGAGCCGGGGCGTTCTTGGAGGGCGCTAGGAACAGAATAGAGAAATAATCTTCTGTCCGAGGGGGGAAATCAGCGCTCAGGTTTAGATATAGATGTGCTGTCTGTACTCCGAGTGGGAATGGCAATATCATCTGGTTCGTTTCAGATTGCCCTCGATCATGCGCGGACATCACAAGGGTTAGACCACCAGGTTTCCTACATATTTGAGGCAGCGTAAGCACAACAACAAAGTAATGTCTTTTGATATCATCTTTGATGAAGAAAATGTATGTACGGGCAGGTAGAGTGGGATGAGATATGCATGTAAGAAATCCATTAGAGTTGATCACAAAGTGATAGGAAGAATAAACGTGAATGTAGCTTTCCGTTCGAGATGATACAACAACGTAAGCGCGAAAAAGCCAAGGCCAAAGATATAAAACAGAAAAAAGATTGAAAAAAGAAGACCGGAAGGAAAACAAAATGAAGCAAATGCAAGAGGAGGCAGGGGTAACAATGGCAGCGTATTGGGTGTATAGGGAGGGGAATGGTCTTGAACCGTTAACTCGATCACTCGACTTCTTTCTCTGATCCAGAGTCTTCATCACTGTTGCCGCTACCCCCACTACTACCATCGTCAACACTTCTGTTTTCTTCAAGCGTCTTCTCAGTCTCTTCCTCTTCCTCTGCAGAACCTCCTAAGTCTTCACCTGCTCGAGTCCTACTGAGTACTCTGGCCATCCTTTTCCCTTCGCCACCTCCTCTGGTCTCTCCTACAGAGACGGACCTCATCGTGTTTGGCACCGAGGTGACGTGTGATCCTGGATCTCGGAACATTCTTCCTAGATTTGAGAAGGATGATCGGGCAAGTCCAACTGCGGACGACCTCGATGGGCCGCGGGCGCCGTTATGGATCTGTATCGCACTCGAGTTCATCGTGGCGGAGGTAGGGAAGGTGGGGAAAAAAGAGGCAGGAGAAGAACCGTTGGAATTGGAAGAATATGCCGATAAGGGATGATGAGGCATAGGTGACGACAAGGATGATGACAGCGCTGACAGTGGCGGTGATGATGTGGAGGGGAACGCAGAAGGCATGATGTTGCGAAGGTTCAAACTCGAAAGAGGGTGAGTCAAAGAAGATGGATTCGACACGGCGTGGTTGTTGTTGTAAACTTGATGAGAGAATAGGAGGGGAGTTGAGAGCGAGCGGGAAAAGTTGGGAGGGGTAGGTAGATTTGGGGAGGGAGTAGATGAGGGTGAAAGGATGAATGTTGGGTTGTTGATCGCTGATTTGATCTATCAAGCGTGAAGCGAAGAGGATAACAGATACAAGGAATGAGTTTCGGTAAAGACATTGTGTTTCGAGCGATACAGAAGGAAGAACACTTTAACGTACAGCTGCCAGATCCCATTCTAAATCCTCCAACCTCCTTTGAAATACGTCTAATCCTCGCTTCCCTTTACCTTCCAAGAACGCTTGCACTTCTTTCTCTAATGAACTGTTACCACCGCTTTGCTTGCCCTTCCTTTTCTCCGGCCCGATACTATCCAAGCCAAGACCTAAGCCAACCTTATAGCCTTCAGCAATTCTCTTCCGATCGTCTCCCCAGATCTCCAGTTCGACTCTGGCGTCTTCTGTTATATCTTCCAGTCTTTCCAGCGCGGATCTCAACACTTCTTGAGGTATCAGTCGTTCTTGGCGGTCGTCACCATCACCAGCATTTGATGTTTGGTTTAACTGAGTAGATAGCGATTGAATCTGAGTTCGGATAGAACCGGAGATAAGAAGAAAGGAGTGTTGGATGGCTTGATACTGTACTGGAGAGGAGTCAAGAAGAGGAATCAGAGGATGTACATCAGAAGGTAGGTTTGTTTCAAGTGAGGGGACAGGCAAAGTGGGCTCGGTAGTAGTGGTGGTGGTGGTGGTGATGGTAGTGGTGGGAAGTGGAGCACCAAAAGAAGGGACGGATGCCAAAGTCGAGATGCTGGACATCGATGAGGATCTGTTGAGGTCGAGCGTGTTGAGAGAACCTGGCTCAAAAGCAGAATCTTCGATGACTGATTCGGTCTTTTCTTCCTCCTTCTTCTCCTTTTTCAAACTCAAACCGCCCGATCCCTCCATTCTGTCTGGCTCGACATCTGGTTTTAATGGCTCGACAAGATCTGCTTTCGAACCAGAGTCGTAACCCTCATCCAGACCTTCACACCCAAAGAGCTCCCATTCTCTTCGTTCCAACATGATTCGCTTTTCCCGTTCTTCGCCAAGTTCTTTTATCAGTCCACCAACAAGGTCTTCTGCCAAAAATACCTTTGCTGCTTCCGGTGATACTGCGTCAGCCTTGAGTTCGAGTGATACTCTGGGAGCGATGCCTAAAATTGAGGGAAAAAACGATGTCGATGTGGGTCGAGCAGGAGAAGGTGGTAGAATTTGAGAAGCTTCTTGTAAGAGTTCGGAGACGACTGCGTTCGGAGGGAACGAAGAAGTTTCATTGGCAGAAGACGGCTGATCTAGTCGAGAGAGTGCTAATCTAGCCTTGGAGGACCACCGGCGGATGAGTTCGAGGATGCGCTCCTCCCGAGCTAATGCATTTAGTCGTCTGCGATGTCAGAATACGGCAAAGAAGAGTTGAGCGATTTGTTCAGAATAGTCTAGATGTATTTCAAGAGAGAACGTTCGGACGTACAATCCGATCTCCCTCCGTCGGCCCTCTGCTTCCCTACCGGCCTCTTTCCCGGCGTCGCCCAAACTTCGTAAAAGGCTTCGGTTGCGTTCGCGTTCGATGGATAGATCGTACGCTAGCTTCTCATTCTCTGCCTGAAGTGTCGTGACGGTTGCTGTGTGCCGGGTTCGGAGCTTCTCCAGACTCGAATGAAGTGATAGGGAGGACGATTGAGAGAACGCCATGTATCGTTCGACTACAGCGCTGGCCGAGCGGTCCTCCCGTTTGCGTCTGTCTAACTCAATCTCTAATTCGGACCTCTGAGATCTCTCCTCATCCCCTCTGGCTCGCTCTCGGTCGAGTTCCTTTCGAAGATCCTCGACCTCATAGTTCTCGCTTTCCTCTTCGTCTGGTTTCTTGTCGACGATTAGACCAATCTCCTGGCCCATTCTTTTTCGTTCTCTCCTTCGGAAGTCATCCAGCAGGCCTTCAGCCCGGCCACGGTACGCTCGCTCGTTCACCCATTCGTCGGTTCGCTCTCGCAGTCGTTCCTCGGTCTCGTCTAAGAGAAGGGATAGCTTCCGATGGGCAAGAGAGAGCTGCCTGAGAGTAAGCGATTCGTTTGAAGGAATCGAGGGAGATGGGTTGGCTCGAAGGGTTTCAACCTCGGTTTTCAGAAGCGAATAGGTATAACGTATGGATTTGAGTTCGTCTGTGGGGTGAGAAGCAAGGAGGACAAAGGTTCAGGACTTCATATGTCTGCACAGCCAGACAGATCAACGGTTCATACAGGAAACAACCCTGCTGACAAGCAGAGTCTTTGGTCTAAACATACCTGAGAGAATGGTAGCATCTAACCGGCTCCCTTGGAGATTGAGCCCTGACTGATGGGCTGCTTCCTGGATAGGAAGGCATCAGAAGGATTTCGGTTCAACCAGGATACGCGTATGCTTCTTCCAGACTATGGAGAACGCTTACTTGATACTTTAGGAGAGCCTGCCTTAGAGTGACAAGCTCTTGGATGAGCGGATGATCGACCTCCATTCTTCAACCACACAAAAGAAAGAGAAAGAGACGAAAGAAGAGATGGTGGGTGATGGTCAACGGAAGAGATGGCAGCTGGGACTGCGTGTCTCGTCCCGAGGATAAAGTCCTGGCGTGCAGATGCTTGCTTCCTGGTCTTCTTGATATCCCGAACTATGCTGAGCTCTATCTGGTGCAAGACAAGCGATGCGCTTGGTCTGATCTACAAGATCACTATGAGGGTGGAGACGAGGGATGTATGTTGGAACTCGAAGCGAGTGAACGTTCGGATGGGGAAATTTTAAAAGCAGTCAAGATGTTTGACAAACTTATCATCACCATCACCATCACCATCACCATCATCATCATCGTTCTCGTGCTCACCTCACTCACTCATTCACCTATCCTCACTCACTCGACACATATCTAGATGGACCTGGTACAAGATCTGTTAAGCAAATCGTCCCATGAGTTGAACTCTCCACAGTTTGCAGCTCTTCTAGCTGAGCGGGCCGGTCCGACCGGCCATGCCCGAGAAGCCTTCCAGCTTCCTAAGAAAAAAGACATGGGAGCTTCCTTGGGCGACCTCGGTAGGTCTTTGACCTTGTTGTCTTTCAGATTAGGAGACTCACTAACTAACCTGATCTCTTGTTGTTTTGCAGACGAACCATGTGTCTACATGGCCGGAAACTCATTGGGCCTTCAACCTACCCTCGCCAGGGAACTTATTCAACAGGAAATGGATGTATGGAGTTCAAAGTGAGCGTATCCGTTCGCTGATGCCCTTCCGACTCGAGTTTGATAGGAGGAAAGAAACTGAACTTCAGTCTTATGCGATTGATTGCTACCCGCCCCCTCTCTCAGAGCTGTTCTTGGCCATTTCGATCATCCTCACGATCGCCCTTGGAAATCAATCGACGATAAAGTCGTCCCGGCCCTCAAGGCGGTCGTCGGCGCCTCGACAGAGTCAGAAGTAGCGTGCACTAGCACGTTAACATCTAACCTACACAATTTGTTCGTCACGTTCTTCCGACCTGAAGGAAAGCGAACTAAGATCTTGGTTGAAGGCAAGGCTTTTCCTAGTGATCAGGTCGGTGCCATCATGTCTGATTCGTTGCGACACTTCCATGGGCGCTCACGCGCTCTGAATTCTTTCAAAGAGAAAACTGATCATACTGTCTCTGCTGCTTTTCGACCGAACACTCGAATAGTATGCCGTTCAATCTCAGCTTGATCTTCACAGCCTTGACTCGTTATCCTTGATCGAGCTCTTTCCGCGTGAAGGGGAAGGTAACCTTCGGACAGAGGACATTCTGTCCGTGATCGAAGAACAAGGAGACGAGGTTGGATCATTCCTCTCTGTTCATTCCTCCTTGATTGATGGTACTGCAGGCTTACGATACCATGCGTGCGCATGTGAATTCTCATGTGTAGATTGCTTTGGTCTGGTTATCAGGTGTGCAGTACTATACCGGGCAGGTGTTTGATATGGAATCTATCGCAAAGGCCGGCAAGACAAAGGTTTGTTTGTATCCTTGGGCACAGGCACAAATGTTCACCCAGCGCCAGAACATTGGTCAACTCATCTTGTTTCTTTGTATATTCTCTTCCTCAATCATCATCACTGGCAACAGAACTGCATTGTAGGATTCGATCTCGCGCATGCCGTCGGAAACGTTCCCTTGAAGCTCCATGATTGGAACGTCGGTATGCGCCATTCCTCTGTCTCTTTTTTATATCATCCTTCTTTTTGTCTGTTCCCATAAAACGAATTCTCAAGTTCCTGGTGTTCTTTCTCAAATCTTCATTCAACAGACTTCGCGGTCTGGTGTTCTTACAAGTATCTGAATTCTGGGCCAGGTGCGGTTGGCGGAATGTTTGTTCACTCCAAGTGGGATGAAGCGAAACTTCCTCGGTAAGTCGATTCACACCTCTCTTACAGAAAGATACAAGTCAGATTGCTGACTCTTCTTCTGACTTCACTTCTTCTGGGTCTTCTCTTCTCGCCTCGTTTCGAAACAAGCCTCTCTGGTTGGTGGGGTCACGATAAGACTACCCGATTCACTATGCCTTCCACTTTTAAACCTATCGCCGGTGCACAAGGATACCAACACTCGAACCCACCTTTACTCTCTCTTATTCCTCTTATTGCTTCTCTCGAGACACTTAATAAAGCGGGTGGTCTCCCAGCTGTCAGAATTCGGTCGACTTTGTTGACAGGATATCTTCTCCTTCTCCTTCGGTCATCCAAATTCTTCCTTGCGGAGAACGCCAAAGAAGACAAAGGTCGAGAGGTTAAGATTGGATTCGCTATACTGACACCTGAGAACGAACAAGAGAGGGGAGCACAATTAAGTCTGAAGATCGTCGGTCGAGGTGGGAGAGAAGGAGGAGGGATGAAGAGAGTGTTCGAAGGTTTAGTCAGAAGAGGTGTCGTAGGAGATGAGAGAGAACCTGAAGTTATCCGAATCTCGTTCGTCCTTTCTTTCGAAACTCTTTTTTCTTCTTCTTATTTGACTTTATCCTCGTCCATCTGTTCGTTATTTCCTTCTAATAATTCCCTTTCCGCTTTCTGAAACAGACCAATTCCTTTGTACAACACGTTTGAAGATGTTCGCCAAGTCGTCTCTGCTCTTGACAAATCCCTCGAGGAAGAATCTCAAGGGATCGAGAGGCAGAGCGTCGATATGATTGAGACTAGTTAATAAGGGAGAAGAACTCCCCTCTCATCGTCTCGCAATATATTTCATATGCCTCAGAGGGAAGGAATCAAAGAGCTTTTGCATAGATATCTCTTGCGATATACAAATCAGGAACCAACCTCATATCCAGTCTCCAGATGAACGCATTTCTGATTGAGGTAACGAAAAAGAAGAGGAATTTCATTTGATAATTGTAAGAAGACAGAGAAACGAGCCACAGAAAATAGAGGCGCAGGCACAAGACACGAACACAGAAATTCAAACCCCTTTAAGAAAATCCAGCAATTACCAATAGAAAGGAGAAATGGAAGGGAAGTGAATATCTACAAGTAATATGTGTTTCTTGAGTCTGATCATCGTAAAATAGGGCGTTCAAAAAGAGAAAGAGCGACGTAAAGGATATGTCCATTTGAGAGGGAGAGAAAAGATAGAGATGTGAAATTGGAAAACGAAAGGAGGCGATTGGACAAACGTCGAACAAAATTGATGATAAGACTTATGATGAATGCAAAAAGAAGACACGAGGCAAGAAAGTAAATCATCTTTCTGAATGAAAAGGAGGGGAGTATAAGGAAGAACACTAAAAACATGGAAATTGATGATGAGATTGAAAAATGAAAATAAGAGAGTGAAGGGAAGAAAAAAAAAGGAAAGAAAGAAAAGCATCTATGGTCTAGACAAGGTCTCCCGTCGGTAGAACCAGAAGTAACCAACAACGATGAGGATCTGGCATAGCAATCCAGCCCAGAAAGCCCCGCTGGCCATGGGCGAACCCTTGATGCCATCTTCGAACGACCAGAAAGAAGCATCCGGGAATACCGAGCCAGGACCGATTCGATTGGGAGAGGTCGCTCTGGCCACCATCACTGCTATACTTCCGATGATCTGGGCGAGCGCCAGGGTCGCACACACATGCAAACGGGATAGCGTCTGGAGCAAAATCATTCCGAGTCCAATTCCTTGGATTGCATCAAGCACTCCAAGCCACAACCAGAGACCGACACCGAGGTACGGACCAACGGATCCACCCCAGGGGAGGTACAACGCCAAACTTGACGTACCCCAGAGCATCTGACACCATCTCGGGCAACCAAGACCGACGGCAAACACGCAGAGGATCCAGGAATGTGTCTTGCTAAGCTTGATAAGGATGCTAAGAACGAGGCCCCAAACACCGATGAAGAAGACCAATACCATGATGAGAATGCCCCAAGCAGGAACACTTGTGTCGCTCCACAAGAATGTCCAATTTCGTCCATACGGTCCAGAAAGCCAGTAACTCTGCAAAATCTCCGAGAATAAGAACCAAAGAACAAGCTTTCTTCGAGAGAGCGTGCGGAAGAAGTTGGGAACCTTAGGAGGCACCTGGTTGTAGTAATCAGGAAGTCCCCAGTAGAGACAAACAAAGAAGAGCAAGCACAAGACGGCAAGAGGCCAGACAATAAGCGTAATCCACCAAGGCTGCTGAACTCCGGGAGCATTTCCGCTCAGCTTGTTACCCCAGTACCAGAGTGCAGTCGTCCAAAGCTGTTGCAAGCCTTGAACTATGCAAGCTCGCATGGCCCAAACCTCAGTGGGCGCTCCGGCCTCCTCTCCAAAGTTGCATCCGAAGAAGAGGAACCCAGCGGCGGAGGCGATGGCATAAGACCAACTGGCTCCGTTACTGACCCAAGAGTTGGTATCGACAGACAAATCAACGAGAGCGGGTATGCCGATCATGAAGAATGAGATGGCGAAGAAGATCCAGGGAATAGAGAGCACGAAAACCGAGGGCTTCATTCTGAACAGGCCGTACCAGACGAACGAGAAGCCGAGGAAGATACCGGAGAGCGTGTAGAGCGCAGCGTCCTTCTGGTAATTTGATCCAGACAGTAGCGTCATCTGATAGGACGTGGCAGAAAGCATTTGACCAGCAGCGAGAATGACACAGTACACCGGCCACTTGCCGATCTGACGTTGCATAGTGATCTGCAGTCGAGTCATCGGTTTCTCTGGGTAATGGGCCGGCTCGCTGTTGCTATCGTGACCTTCGGAACCAAAGAGTCCCATATCGGGGGACCGGTCAAGCTCGCCGTGCTCACCATCCTCGCCGTAACTGTAGTGAAGAGACGGAGATGGGGTTCCGAACATGGAGTCTCGTGAAGATCCCTTGATAGAGGATCCCTTATAACTGGCAGTACTGGCGTTGATCTTATCTTTCTTCACGGTCGCGAAGTACTTTCGCTCGCTCTTGATCAAGAATTGTTCGATGCAGAGATCACCCTTCGAGTTGCCTGCGTTGAGGAGCTGAAGCTTTTGGACGAAGTCCTGAGCAACCTCTCCATTTGAGTCCGTGAACTGAAGAAAGAAAAAGATTGTCATGAGAATTAGTAAGATGCATTTAAAGACACCAACAATAGAAAACTCACATCGACGATAGCCTTATTCAGAGGCGAACTGGAGGCCTTGTCGTCCATGATAGAGGAAATACTGTCTACACTGGAAACCCTAGAGTTGATGGTGAAGGGCCTTTCTGGGGTCCGATCACCGCCTTCGACAAATGGATCCCGGGATCCCTTGGTATCCTTAGCAATCTGCCTGTTAGCCCGGGCCAAGAAGTCATCGTAAGTTTGGATCTCGCCGTGAGGGCTAGCAGGTTCAATCGGAGTGATGTCTTCGTAACCAGCATAGATGCTTCCGTTGTCTTCATAGGCGCCTGCACTAGTCGCGATCGAAGTAACTGAGTCCCGGCGTCCAGAGTTTTGATAACGAGCCAATCCATGCTCTGCATTCTCAAGTTCAGGAGCATGGGGATACATCTCGGCGTAGTTGTAAGTAGAACCATGGTTCTCGGAATCCACAGCAGACCAGGCCATTGATTTCGCCATATCTCGACTGATTCGAATCGATCGCTTGTGGAAGTCCTCGGTTCGTTGACGCCATTCGATAACAGGGAATCGTTGGACTCCGGATCGGGCACGAAGGATTGCTCGGTGTTCCTCGGTCGACTTGAGCGCAAGTTTAATTGTCTTGGTCAATTGAGAAAGCATATGCTTTGTTGTATCAGACTCCACAGGGAACCACTAGGTAATTTAATTTTGATATATACAAAACAATCAGTTAGTGTGTTTGAGCTTTTAATGGAAACGAAGAAAGAGAAGACGAAGAGAACAAAAGGTCGTACCCATCCAGGCATAAGACCAAGACCTCCTAATCTAGCTCCGACTCCTAGGGCACCCTTCCTTCCGAACTCGACGGCAACCAGACCGAAAGGCTCGTCTCTTGAAGGAATCAATGCAAAATCGGCTCCACTGAAAATGTATGGGGGCAAAGCGGTGAACTCGGGCTTGGAGAAAACCCTATCCGGGTACATCTCCATCAACCTGGCCAGTTTCTCAGCCGCGAATCGTCCATAGAGATCAATCACTGGTCCAACACAGATCAATTGGATCGAAGGCTTCTTGTCCAGCAATGAAGGCATAACGTCCGCAATCAAGTCAACTCCCTTCTGCTTGGACCATCGACCAACGAAAACAAAGAGATCTGATTTGGGATCCTGCTTGAGGCCAGCCCATTCTTGGCAAAGCCTCTTGTTCTCCGGTCGAAGCTTTTCAGCGACTTCATCAATCACAACCTTGTCCACAGCGATGGGTTCCTCGTCAAGCGCAGCGATATCAGTCGGATCCGGATTGGGCAGCGAATCGATCGTTCGAAGCGTCCACAAAGCGGGGTACCGGGCCCAGGATCGTTTTCCGTACTTATCAGATACACCAGCCACACCGACCGAGTTTTGGTGTACGCTGATGAAAGCAGCTCCAGCATGAAGCAAGTTGAACGTGTTTCCGAATTGAACATACTACAAAAGTTCAAGGTCAGCACCAGATCTATACAAAGCGAGTTGAAGAAAGGAAAGAGATGAGATGTACTTTGGTGCAAACTTCCTTGGAGATGTTGAATGCCGCACAGACTTCCTTCATTTCCTCCTTGGTCCTCAGAGGCCAGAGACCTTGGAATTCGGCGTTGTGCAAAGACAGGCAGACAGGAATGATCTTAGGGAGCAGATAAAGCGGAGCAAGTGCGCCGTGATAATCGTTGATGTGGTAAATATCAATCACAGGGTGTCGACGAATTGTCTCCGCAATAGCCTGATTCCAAGCAGAGTAGAAGATGGCGGACGACAAATCGTCCATTCGGGCAGGGTCTAACGAGAGATGAGTTGAGTTGAAAAGAAACTATTTTCAGTTCAAGCTCTTTCAAAACAAACCAAGAATACACTATCAAGCAAATGCGGCTTACAAGGATCGGATTTTGTCTGAGCACGGAACACAGGACTGTCAAGAATGTAGTATTTGATGTTATCAACTACGTGAGACTCGACCCTTTAGGAATGATAAACGCCTCTGATCAGTCTCAAGATCCACAGTGATAGATTTTACACAAAAAGAGAAAAACAAAGAATCCTGAAAGGACGTACTCGATCAAGTAAAGCTCTCCAAAGATGGTCACCTCAATTGGATCGGCATAGTCTCCGGTCGGGTACTCCAAATCTTTTACTTTGGGGATAACCCAGATCAGATCGACATCGGTCATGGCTTTACCCATCAACGTCGACATCACACCAAGTCCTCCAATTTTGACCTTGAGTTTCCAATCGAGGATCTCGTACTCAAGCGAGGCGATAAGCATCTTCCGTCGAGGCTTCGCCGGATCCTCTGGCCAACCGATGACAACTCCGCTTTTGGTCGGGATGACCTCTCCAGCAGCTCCAAATTCTTTCTTCTCTCCATTGACTTGGTCCTTGCCCTTGCCCATGAGAGCACCAATAATGGGTACGTACGAAGTCTTCTCAGCCTTGACTCCCCATTCATTAGTGTGGATTCCGTAAAACTTGTACTTGAAGAATAAACAGGCCAGGACAGCCGTCAATACAGGGATCACTATGAGCAAAGCAAACATCACAGCCGACACCGCTGCGTTTCCTTGAGGTTCCATGCGCCAAGCGCCGGTAACGTCGTCCACGATGATCTTCCAGGCAACGTAAGGCGAGGGAGGGGCAGACATGTTTAGATAGTTCGGGGCGACCGAGTTCGGAGGCAGTCGATCAATCACACCGTCTCCGTCAACATCGCCGTAGAAATAATCGTCATAGCCAAACACGCAGAGCTGAATGATAGTTGGCCAACTAGCGGAAATTTGAATAGACCACTCCTGAGAATCGTCCGCAGATTGGGTAAATTTGTTTGTAACTCCGGAATCATAACCCCAGTTGTTGTACGGCCCTCTAGCAAGGAACGCAGGAACTCGACGCTGGTGTTCATAGCCAATATCCGCGTGGACCTGGAGGGGCGAGGCGGCGGCCGTCTCAGAGAAATATTCGAGAATGATGTGTTGGCCTGCCCAACTGTTACCGTCGAACTTGCTCTTCTCAATCACCGTCGTGTCCTCCCAGACGAACCAGTCCGTCCAGTTCGCACCATAGTTTGCGGTGTATCGGATCAAGTCTGCTCCAACAGCAGTATGGTTAACGGCGTACCCGGTGTCGGTGGTGTAGAAGATGGAGTTGTCGTAATCTTGATCGGGGAAAACGAGGATATTATTGGCAAGTCCTTTTCGAATCATCAGATGATCGACCGCGATCGTCGAGCCAAACGTAGCGTCTGAAGCAGTGACGATGCCGATTTGCATATCGATGATCCCATTGGGAACGTTCGTCAATGTGGCGGTGAACCTCCATTGAGAATTGTCCACGGCAAACAGAAGACCGTCTCTTGATCCGTCAATAATTTCAGATTTCGTATTGGTAATTTTGATGTTTGGATTTGTGTTGTTTCCGTAGGTAAACGAAATCGCTTTCAACACGTCGTCAATGTTCATAGGGACGTTGTATTCCAGCGTGATGTCCACGTCACTGGGCTCGCGAGAGGTAGCAAGAATTCTGGCATCATGGCCGGGAGTAAACTTGGTCAAAGCGGGCGCAGGAGGAGTCCATTCTTTTTGAAGAACATAGATCTTGAACCCGTAGGCATCCATGCTAAGTTCGGCCAAACAGCCTGTATAAGGCTCATGTTTGCCGTCATAGTATTTTTGCGAGTTTTCAAGTGTGACGTTGTCATACTATGTTAAAGATCGAACGGAAGGTTGATCAGAAAAGAGGGAAACACAACAAGCGCAGTAAGAACAAGAGGAGAAACCAAACTAACTGGGTAGATGATGTTTTGGAGGGTCTGGCCTCCTGTAAATGGAGTAGAGATCCACTGATCTGAAGTACACGGAAATTTGTAGGTCTTCGTCTGGTTCTCGTTTGTGTACAACATCCAAACTTGAGACGGATTAGTCGCATTGTCAAAGAACTTGTCGCCGACGCCCGCAGCGTTTCCTCTCTGGACAGACCAGAGTCCAAACTCTGTTGCCGTTCCATTTGAACCTGGGAAATACTCCTCCCGAGTCCAATTTCCAAGTTGAACAACAGATACTCCGTCCTGGATAGCGGGGTAGAATGTACGGAGATGGTTAAACTGACGAAGTATCCGTCGGATTTGGGCGGTTGGGTCGAAATGATCAAGTGAGTTCCAAGAGTCTTCGCATCCGATGAGCGCTTTCTCGAGTGGCATGTTGTAGTACTGATCGGCTCCCAGATGGTAGCAACCGTGTCGTTGCCAGGCGGCTGAGGCAGCCATGGGCTGTCGACCGAACAAGTAGTTGGACGCTCCGTTATCGAACAGATAGAAACCTTGCTCATCCCCGTAGTAGTGAAGCGGCACTCCGGGAAGCAACATGGTAGTAATAAATGAACCCAAAATCGATCGCTCTTGTCCAGACTCGAGTGCTCCCCAACGGAAGACATCGAAGTTACCAGATCCATACATGTGTCTGATATCGAACTCGCCCGTGTGTGGGTTAAGGAAATCGTTCGTAACGACCATGGTGTTATAAGCCGAGACAAAGTTGATGTCGGTATCGTATGCAACGGCCAAATTACCATCCATTCCTAAAAATCTAGTAAGCGCTCGATAGACAGAGTAATGGAACGCAGTTCCGTCCAGCCCATAGTCGCCTTCTGGTCGAAGGAAGAATGCGGTGTCGTTTGCTTTGATCGTGGTTCCCAAATCGAACGAGTCCGAGGTCTGGTTAGGCATTCGTCCTCGGCCCCTATGAAATCAAGACGTGAGTTTGGTTTGGATAGAAGATAGAAAGGAAGGTCAAATCAATCAGGGGTGTTCAGGCAAGGAAACGTTTTTATCTAAGGGCTTAAGAAGAGAAATGAGATACGAACTGATAGAGAGCACCGAATGTGTTTCCTCCGGTGACCTCTCCAGTGATGAAGAAGTTATCTTTGCCCAGGTCAACTGCACACGCTCGTGTCTTGGATGTCCAGGATGCCAACCCACTAACAGTCAATTGAGTAGCCTTGTCGATTCTGATACCATCGATATCAAGTGCTTTGATTGCGAGACAGGAGAACGTAGTGATCTTGTCCATAACCCTGGGCTCCCATTCTCGAAGACGGTCCTGTACGGAGGCGAATTTTGAAAGCTGTCGCTGCCAATCGGGACTGAAAAAATAAACAGGGCAAAGAGGACGATAAAATCAAAATCTATACTGAGTGTTCGTTGCGGATAGATATCTAGACGTACTGAACTCCAAAGGCTTCCATATCTCCGTACTGGTCAAACTCTGAGGCGTAACACCCTTGATGCTGGGCATCGACAGGATATCCGTCGTCTCCAAAGAATTCAGGGAGCGTGCACGAATCGTTGTATTTATTGGTGTACTAAAGGTGAAGAGAACGAGTGAAGTAATCAAAAAGGTTGCATTGTAAGTTTAAAAGATACGATGAGGGTTTCTGATGGACCAATTTGAAAAACTCACAGTGAAGTCGACATATTGCTGAATATCCCAAGGCGTTCGGACTGGGTGCTTCCACTTCATCTCATACTCATTCGTAGAGAACGGAGTGGACACATTCATATAGCTACCAGCCATCGATACGACAATTGTTGAGTGATAAATGGACGTCAACTATTATCTCGACAAGTTCTCGGAAGCAAACTTGTTCAGACTCACCCATCAAAGCCGATATAATCATTCATCGTGCCGACAGTGAAATCCAACATGAGGTACATTCCTCTGAGATGCATCTCGTCAACAAGGTCTCTCCAGTCGTCCAAGACTCCCCAATGGGGATCAATCAATGAGAAATCGATGGGCGAGTAGGAGTCGGCTTGCCAAGGCATGTTGATCTGATGAGACAGTTTTGTGATGAGCTTTTCAGGTTTCTCTCCGGCCAGAGATGACGAAAGAACGAAGGGTAAGCAAGAATGAGAAATGGGGAGGACTGACGAAGATCGTTCCGGCGATATAGATCGCTTTGTATCCAGCTCCTTGAATATAGTCCAACCGTTTCTTAAGTCCTTTGACGTCTCCTCCATACCGGTAATTGACCTCGTGAAGATCGTGTTCGTACTGGGACTTGAAGAAATCGTTATTTGTTGGGTCTCCGTCCTGATGTTGGAGAAGTGGACCGAGAAGAAATAAAGGAGGAACAAGAGAGATAAGATGAGCATACGTCGACGGCCGGATGAACGAGAAAGAATGAGTTGATGAGTTGTATGCGCAAGGAGAACATATGTGTTGTGGGCTCGAACAATATCTAATCGCCACGAGATGTCTTTAGAGTTTACGCCAATAGGCCTGACTGTTGCCACTGCTGTCCCTTCCAAAGGTCGATTATCGAGTGATTCAAATCCACGAAGCTAGCCGCATATGTTTATCTAAAGAAAGATCTAAGAGTATAGGACTTACAGCAAACTTGTCCAGAAGAATGTTGTAGAACGGAAGGGCTCGCCAGTTGGAAGGGCTATGGAAATATGACGTGTTCCTACCGGCTCCACGTTCAGAAGCATAGGAGAGCACGTCCGAGCCGGCAGCTTTGTTGATGTTGATGTTCCATTTGACATACTCCTCCGTATACGGATAAGCCGAAGTGACCGAGGAGAGAAGGAGTGAGGCGAGCGAGAATAGTGAACATGTAGAGAACTTCATGATTGATGTAGGTCCCTTGTTTTTTTTTTCCTCTCTCTAGGCTATAACGAGCGACGCGCCACTTCAGGGAAGAGGATAAGAAAAAGAAAAAACAGAGACCGGCTGTAAGAGAGAGTGTGTGGGAAGGAAGGCGAGAGAAAGGAGTGTATGTGGCAAGTTCCCAAAGAAAGGGTATGTGTGTGTGTACGGGTGTGCTTTGTGAGCTGGATGAGATGAGCCTACTCCTGACGACCTGGTGGGAGAGGGAGATAGGAAAGAGAACGAGCTGCACCAACAAGAAGGAGGGAAAAAGAAGAAAAGAAAATCAGCAGAAGGGCAGAGTTGAGTGAACCTTGATCGACAAATTAGCTTAGGTAAGCAGATGATCTGCGCGGTGGCTACACATTGTCACCGTGATCTTAATATCTTGTCTTCGGCGTGCTGCTCGGTCACCACTTGTGTTCATCTCTCGGTTTCTGTCAGTACCTGTTGTAGTCGAAAGTCTTTCTCAGGTTGATGGAATCGCATTTTGTGTTGGTCTTCTTGTTGGTACCGTATTGAATCAAAGATAGAAACTCCTTCGGTATGTTCAAAAGAGCAGGGATAGGAGAGACGGCGGTCGAGCGATTGAGTCTTGCACTCGGTTACAGTTCATGGTTACGCTTCCCCGGCCGGATCCGCTTTCTTGTCTGTCACCAAGGTAAGCCAAGCACCCCCTTTTTTCTCTCTTTTTTCGTTCCTGTATTTTTAAATAGACCCCGTAATACTTGGCAAGATTGAGACTCATCGATCAACAGTGGAGATGATGGAAATGATCACATCGATTTGTTGATATAACCCCTTCTTCCACTTCGGTCGGATTTAAATGATAGACCCTCTACTTGCCTACGGTTCCCATAAGCGCCGGGTCGATGTATTTGGCCGCATATTCAGCCGGCGGACGTACAGGCAACACCGGGGGTATAGTCTTTTGGGCTACCGGAGTCGCCTTGTTCGTCGTCGCTAGAGGTGCAGGCGTATGTACGGGTGTAGAGATATGGCCTGCAGGACTGGAGGGTATATCATATGCTGTCGGGTAAAAGGAAGAGGAGGAGGAGGAGGAGGAGGCAGTAGCGGCAGAAGCAGTAGCTTGAGACTGTCGGATGGCCACAGCTTCCTGGGCTGCGTGAAACAGTTTTAATCGGTCCTGTTTAGTTATCCATATGTTCGTTCGGTTCGTATTTTTAGGAGCAAGTGCAAAGTAAGCAAGCGCGCCAAACCATGCACGGTGAAACAAAGACAAGATAGGAGGGAAAGAGGAAAGGAAGGCCGAACTTTCTCGCTAGTCACCTTCGAGGTGCTCATCCGATCACCTGTATTCCTACTTTTAGACCCACCTTCGCCCGATCCCTCTGCCTCGTTCTCATTCTGCTTCCCAAATAAACTCTCATAGCTCATCAGTTCATCTCTCCCTCTCCCTTCCTCCGAAGCGTCCGTCAGACCGGCCGGTTCTCTCCCTACGCTTTCCATCCCGGCTTTGATCGAGCTCATGTTATCCGGTATAGAGCCCGGCTGTGATGTAGACCCAACGTAAGACGACAAACGATGCGATTCGTTCAATGGGACGTGAGATACAATAGGTAAAATGCTCGAGAACCGATGAGGGACAACCTGAACTCTGCCACCAGGAGTAGAAATAGGAGACAGAGGTACTTGAAGTGGGAAAGATGAGGGAGAAGAAGAAGAAGCGATCACCAGGTCGTTCTCTCCTCCGGCCTGGGTAGCAGCCACTCGATTTCTTGCCTCCTGAAACAGTCTCGCCTTCTCCTGTTCGGCTGTCTCCCATTTCTGTCGAGATGGTCCCGGCTCAGACCCGCTAACGTTTGAGATTGATCCAGTCTCCCGTGAAGAATGACCATTAGGAGCAGTTGCCGAAGGATGAGCAACAGCAGCACTGGCATGAGTTTTGGTCACTCTTCGCTGAGCTTCAAGAAACAGTCTTCGTTTTTCTTGTTCAGCACTTTCGAAAATCTGTGGTGAGTTCTGTCGGCCACTAATTAGGCCGGACTGGCCCCGAACTCGCGGCTGAGGTTGGCTCGATGACGGACCAGGAGAAGGAGGCGGGAGCTGGGGAGAAAACGGAGGGATGGCTGAGACTAGAGTCGAGGAGGAAGCTGGGTTCGCACTCGAACTGGAAGCTGCCAACTGAGCTCGTTGGAAGAGCAATGCTTTTTCCTGTTCGGCAGTTTGATACGTTGGTTGGATGCCGTCTTCTTCGTTGAACATCGGAGGTCTTGGGCCTGGAGAGCCTGTTCTATCCAAATCTGTGCCTAATGTCGTTACCGTTTTTGTCGTCGCCGATATCGATGGTGATGATAATGGCGAATTTACTGGCAACGAAGATGAAGAGGAAAAGTCAGGTGGCCGCCCTATTGACATAGAAGCAGATCGCCTTGTCCCTTGACTCTGATCTCTCATTCGGTCAGCCGCTAACGGTCCAGAGACAGCTCTTGATGAACCATTCATCAACGAAACTCTCTGATTGGTGGACGAAGATGAAGAAGAGTTGTTTGATTCGAGAAGCCCATCTCTGCTAACGGCGGTCAGACCGGTGATGGTACCTTGTTCTGTCGAATTCCTTTTTACTGCCGCTGCCTCCCACGGCGAACCGACAGAGTTCACGATGGCAGACATTTGGTTCTTGCCGCTCTGAGACAGAGATTGGCGTGATAGTACAGGGGTTGGTTGTGGAGAACCAGTCGAGTAAGGAATCTGAGAGGGAGTTTTAACAGGGGAAGAACGAGGTGATAGAGAAATAGGTTGGGATGCTAGACCGGGCGGAAAGAACCCGTCGGCTGATGGTGGTGTGGGTGATACTAAGACTGGAGGCTCAAAGGATCTCGAAGGAGGTATTAATGTCGATGTCGATGCCGATGCCGTTGTTGGAAGATTACGGTTGCGGCCACACAACGACTCAACATATCCAATCTCTGCTATCCGTTGTTTCGCCTCTCCGGCCTCCTCCCAGTCCATCACGACCTCTACGTCTTTGATCGAGCCCAACAGCTGGGTCTGGTAACCCTTGATTCCCCAGACCTCAATCCCTATGTAAAATTTAACCTCCACATGTCTTCCGTTTCGAACCGTCCATCGAATTCCATTCGAGCCAATCTGGCCTCTTGACGAGCTTCCCCCTCCTCCAGGCAGGCTAGCGTCAGCATCGGCCGAAGCGGACGGGGGAAGCTTGAGCATCAGATTCCAAACTTTTCCGTTCTTGTCCTCGGGAAAGAGAAAATCATCCGGAATTTCCATCCTGGACTGTGCAACAACGGTGACCTGAGGAGAGCTCGTTGGTCGGCTCAAGCTCTTTTTCCCAGACAACATCCCTGACATCGCCTCAGGCTTGCTCGATCCAGAACTAGGAAAAGAGCCTGTCAAAGGAGTTCGGAACGTCACGGTTTCCAACAATGTCAATGTGATGTGCTTCAGAGCGATCGGTTGGGTCTGAGTGTGTAACGGATGTAGTACGAAGGGTAAAGATAATGTTGAAGAAGGAGAGAAAGATGTTTGGGGTAATGTGAGAGCCATGTAAACCTGGGACCCTTGAGCGCTCACAGTCTTTCTACTCTCCCATCCGCATACAGATTATGAATTAGCTCTCGAAAGATGGTTTCGATTGAGATCTATCTTTATCTTTATCGGATAGAGACCCACTCACGGCACGTTGTAAATTGGCCAGTCGGAGTGTAAATCATGAGGCCAGATTTCGATCGGCTGAACAACCTTTTCTGTCCCTTGGGTCTCCTTGCGCAAAAGTCCCTTCTTCTTTGATCTTTCTAGTAGAGTCACTTCCAAATAGTAACCTATCCCAGGCGGTCGTCCGTTACCTTGAGACACGTCGAAACTCATCGGACGGCCATTAGGCGCCCTGGTCCTGGGCTGAGGGACTAGGTCGACTGTGGGTGGCAAGAACGGAGGCAGACCAATGGAGAACGGAAAGACTTTCTGGTTTCGAACAGGCAGAAACGGACACAGCTTTCTATCAGCGCAAATGAAACTCTATATGTAGACCAGAGGAGAAGATTGATTTGGCGAGCTCCGGGACGAACAACAGAATCGAGAATGCCGTGATCCTCGCTCGGTGGGCAGGACCAGAGGGTGATAGCTGGTGACACATCCTCACAGAACGAGGTTACTCCAACTGTATTCAATAGTGTGTGCATCCATGATGTGTGAATACTAGCACAAGAATAAAACGGGCACACAATCTTTGACTTTGAGAAGTAAAGACGGACCATCACTAGGCAACGTTTCCCTTTTGACTAATGAAATCTTCAGAGAGACCGCTTTCAGTCCTTTGCCACCTTGTACTTCGACCGTCTGTTGTTTGGGTAAAGTTTGTGATCAGTCCTGATGTATATAGGTTGAGTGTGTATTGGATATGTATATATACATATACATGATGTATGTGAAAGACGTCAAGACAAAATATAAAGACATAAACGCTTACCCCAGAAACCGTACACGGAGGCCGCCGTGGCTCCGTTCTGGACGAGACTGGTATTCCCGGATATCCTGTAGTCCATATGAAAGGGACAACGTACAGAACCATGATGAGCCTGGTACAGCCCGTGTGTATCTTACAGACTGCAATCTAATTAACCTTGAACAAAACCTCTGTTGGCTGGTGAACGGATATCACTGAGGATCGTTTGGACGCGACGGATGGATGAGCCACAACTCTGTTTAAGAACAAAGTCCTACATAACGAATCGTCAGGAGAATTTAACAGAGGAGGATGCTTACATAGATATTGGTTTGCTCATATCCTCCCTGATCGAGTGGATGTATGAATGTGTGTTCGCCCGAATGGCTATAGAAGGAGAAGGAGGTTAGAGGAAGCGAGTGTAGAAAAGAGGAATGCGATACACGGTGAAATGCTATACGATTCCACGCACTTATATATTATATCTCATTCTGTGTTAAAAACTTGACGCGCCTTTTTGAACGCGTTCGATGTTGATTTCTTTCTAGGCCACTTCTTTCCATCACCATCTTCGACTCTTTCGACTCTCTCAGCTCTTTTGATCTTGAATTCTTGAACCCTTGCGCTCTCCAACTGGCTCTCTAGCTCTCATTGCACTCATTTATTCGGCATCATGTCTGCTCCACAACTGTTGGTTCTTTATTCTGCTTTCTTGCTCCTTGCACCGTACGACGAGCAGTTCCTGACGCTCGAGATGCACCTTGGGGGATCATATAGCTTCACTCCTGTTAATACATTCAACATGGACGACCCTCGCTCCTGGGCCAGTGAGATTGCTATGATGGACTGGGGTGAGAAACGTTTGATGTGCTTCCATAGGTTTTTTCTTGGTTGCTGAATGCGATCCCTCCTTGCCTCAGACACCACTCAGATCTGCTTCACCAAAAGAAACTTGATCAACTTCCTTCGGTAAGTTTTCATTCTCTGCATCAGTCTATCCTTGTTTAGGAGTGCTCAAGAATGCTGAAGAATCAATTTTTGTCTATATCAGGAACGTGGGAATCAGTGTATGTCGTTACGATCTTGTTGCTCCTTTCATCTGCTATTGAGACACTCAATCTCACCCTGGATGTTCTCCCATTATATATATCAAGGTTGGCACCAACTTTACCGAGGTCAATAAGCTTCCTAGTATGTTTAACTTCGTTGTTCTCTATCGATCTCATCAACCCACGTACGAACACCAAACCTGGTTCTCTACTTTACTCTATCAGAACATGCTACGTTTGGCCGTCTCTCTGTTCCTCCTGCATCGACAGGACCTATACCTTCATCTCCATCACCGACTGACATGGAAGTAGACCTTGCCAAGCCAAATCCGGCCGCTTTCAAGAGTGAAGAACCAACCGAACCGGCTGTTGGTTCTGTATTCGCTACTAGTGACATGCGACCTACCAGACGGGTTCGTGATCCGCCGGAAGGAAAGCAGACTTTTCGGTTTGGAGACGATGACGAAGGTAAGTCAGTTGCTTGATTGGTTCGTTTTCCTAGGTTCCATAAATCAAAATGAAGCATTGACGGTTTGCTCGAACCCTCTGTTTCTACTTAGTTGATGCATCAGTTCATGCGCCCCCTCGTTCTCAAGCGGTTCCTCCTACTCCTTCCCACCCGCATTACACTCACGACCCAGCATCTATCAAACCAGCCGCTACCCCTACCCCTCATTCCAACATGGCCTCTGCCGCTATCACCACCACCGCTAATATTGGTTCGGTCAGTGGAAGTGTAGATGATCCAGTAAATGTGGGTGATTCTAGGGGGGGCTGGAAGCCAACTAGAAGAGTTAGGCATGGTCCTGGAGGACCTAGCTCTATGGTCCGTTCTGTCTTCTGTTCTCTCCTCGTTTTCTTCTCATCTTCTCAAGAGGGTAGAATGCTCACTTCAACGTATCATATCATATTCCTCCGTCACCATCGTTTACCTTTTTGATCCTAAACGTTACCATGTAACTGACTAAAAGGGAGCAATGTTGGGAGGTTACGACGATACTCCAGCCTCTGACCCAAGCTCCTTCAGAACTGGGAAGAAACAAAGTTCAAGACCTGGAGAGACTGGTTCCTCAGATACTTGGGGGGTAAGATCTCGTTTCTCGTTCTTCTTTTTTTTCCTTGTTTCTTCATTGTTCGCTTTCTTGCTTGCGTTCAAGGGCGCAGAAACTGATAACCTCTTTTTGCTCTCCTTTTCTTCCCCATTTCTTGAAACTCGGTTGTGATTCAATCAGCCCCTCTGATATACTCTGGCATGGCCAGATATCTCTCTCTCTTCATGAATTTTCCTCCTGTGATCTTACTCTTATCGAATGAGATTTGCCACACTCTTCACGGAGAGGTTTCCTTTTCCTTGAGAAACGAGAAATGAGGACAACCAGATCCAAAGAAGAAGAAACATCTAGTTGATTATTAGGGAAAACAACATATATGCCCCCAGCTCTGTCTATCTTACATTGACTCATACTATCTAGGCATACTGAGCCTTCCAGATATCCTACCTGATGACTGACGACTGATAACCGACCTCTAGCCAAAGATATCATCGATCTCATCCCCCTTCTTCTTCTTCTTTTTCTTCTTTATCTCTTTTCCACCTGGCGCGTCAGAGGAGTTGTCTAGCGGAAGGTCGATTTTGCGTTTGGTTGGTACAGTGCGCGCAACGGCGACGGCAGCAGTAGTAGTGGAAGGATTGATGGACTTGACAGACTTGGTGGATGTGATAGAGATGCTAGGCGAATTAGAAGTGGATGAAGCGGATGACGAATCTTGAGCTTGAGATTTGATCTTTGATGTACCATGAACCGGTTCGCCAAGCACTTTGGAGCGTTTGACGGGCTTTGGATTTGTGGGATTTGTAGATGAAGACGATACACTCGGACCAGATGGGTCCTGAAGAGACGATGACGACTGCAAAGGGGCAGGAAGAGGAAGAGGAGGTGAAAATACAGTCGATCGGGATAAGGGTGAGGAAACCAGAGGGACAGAAGAATCGTTTTTGAGGACCTTCCGTCTATCTGTCAACTTCTTTTGATCTTTCAAACTGGACTCTGGGTTGAAATCGACATTGACCTTGGCGTCAAGGCTATCATTCGAGGCGCGGACAGGAACGAACGGTGATGGTGATGGTGATGGTGACGGTGACAGTGACAGTGACGTTGACGATGAGCGGTTGATAGGAAGTGAAAAATAATCCCTGGAAATCTTCTCGCCTGCCTCGCCAATTCCATCGATATAAACTCCTGTATCGTCCTCATCTCCAGCCTCAGATGAACCAGGGTGGGACGTGATGGGGCCAGGGGGATAGACGGAAGGATGGGCCGTTTTACTCGGTATACGTTCGATGACTTGACCTAATTCACTCTGCGGAGAATCCACCGGTAGGCTCGAATTTGTCATCGTCGAGGACAGGGATGGAACCGAGATGATTGGTCCTGTATCCTTATCGGTTGCTCCCACAGACATTCTCGCAAGTCCGGTTGTATCCTTACAGACAGCTTCAGACCCTGAGCGGCTCCACTCTGGTAACTTTCTGAGTCCTTTCCGTTTTCCGTCGGTTCCCTTGCCAAACGATTTGTCCCAAAGGCAAACCAGATGGTCATAAAGAATGAAAGATGTGGCCCACAGTCTGGAGGTTATCCCGAGGAGGACGACGACGGTAGGTAAGAAATGAGTGAGTTCGATCGTCAGGGTGAGTGCGTTGTGTAATTTTGGAAGTGCCAGGTGAAGCTTTTTGTCATTATCAAAATACAAATGAATGAAGAAAAGAGAGACAGATCGTTCGTTCGTGAGCAAATATATGCTACACACAGAGAAGATGAACAGATGTATAGATGAGAACAAACTTTTTCCACGAGGACGGCGAATCGTTTAAGGGATTCTCTGTTTGCCTTTGTCTCCTCTCCGACGGACTCCAAGAGACCTTTACCCCGGATTTCTTCCCAATTATCTCTGACCTTCCTGCCCAACCTTCTAATTTCTGTAACCTTTCTCCAGAAGATATTGAGTCGAAACTGGGATTGGTTCTTATACACGATTCTATCTAGGAGGTCTAATTCAGTGTGAAAATGAGTGGACAGGGATTGCAGGTGAGCCGGTTTGAGTAGGTGAGCTGGAGGAGGAACGGATGAAGGTAATACGGGCGTAGATGTGGGTGTGGGTGTAGATATCGAGTCGGACATGATTCACTGGAGGAGATACCCTCAGAGATTATCGACTGGGATAAGGAAGGAACAAAAGAAGAAGGGAAGAAGAAAAGGGAGAGAGGTGATCAAGATATGAAGGAGAACGGTTAGGAAAGGTGACCAAAACGTTAAGAATATGCTACGTAAAAACCTGACGCGTCTGGATCATCCATCCATTTATCCAAGACGATCTTTATTTTTTTACTCATTCAGGATAAGAAAGAGGAAGATATTGAATGCTATATAGAACTACAAATGTACACTATCGGGTCTCTAGATGGACATCGGTTAGAAATCCTCCTCGTCACTAAAGTCTGAATACGTCGTATGCTTCGACTTTTTCTTTTCGACCTTCCTCTTCTTTCCACTCGAGCTTTTCCTCGGCCTGTCTTCCTCGTCTCTATCAAACACAGGCTGTCGATCTTCCTCATCGTCAGAGCGGTCCGAGCGATCTCTTCTCTTTCGGGCCGAAGGAGGGGCAGGGGAGGATGAGCCATGTCGGTCAGAATTGGCGTTGGTATCTCTGCGGGATGCGGGAGCGGGAATCTCGCGTTGGCGGGCTTCGTTGATCTCGTGACATTTGTCCAACCAGTCGGTGCTAGTAGAGAAGGCATAGAGATGAATCGGTAAGAAAAATACACGAGGAGAAGGAAGAGAAAGAGGACTGGAGAATGAACGAACTAGACGTCTATCGGTGCAGATAGGACTACATGTATTCAAACAATGAATTGAAGAAGTCATCAGATCGACGATCAAGCAGAGACGGAGAAAGCAAAGCATAAAGGAGAAGTAAAAGGACAAGGACAAGGAAAGAAGAAAGGAAGCGAGAACAACTCACCATTGATATCAGAGGCAAACTTTTGGCCACATACTTTACACGCGAGGAAACCCGTGCCTAGCTTCTGATCCATCTTGACGGTGATTGCCTGTGGATTGTTGCAGAACACACACGTAAACACGGATTCTGAGTTAGGATAATAACAGAGACCGGATCGGGTTTAGCATTGGGTTCTTCTATCTTTCTTCATCTTCTGATATCTATGTCTGTATCCTGGGCTGCAAACAGGAAGATTGAAGAGTGAACGGTCAAACGAACCTAGAGGACCCGGGCCTCGTTTCCCGGTCTGAGGTTTTTTTGCTGATTTACGTTTTCCCCTGTATTAAACGTGAGTGAGCAAGCATATCCTCTGTTAGCCAGAAGACAACGGGATACTTTGGACACTCACATGTCTGCTTGAGTGATGGGTCTGTTCTCTTGTGCTTTTCTCTTTTTCACTGTGTGCAGAATTCAGTGTGATTGAGAAGAGAAGGGAAAGGGTTGAGGTTAGGGTTAAGCATGTATGAGATTACGTCAGCTGAGAGTGAATGTGGGTAAGTTAGTGGTGCTTCTGGGGTACACTTGGGGGTTCATTTGGGGTGCAACTCATTAGGACCACCCTAGGCGGGAAAAGTCGTCATGGCATACGGCCCAGCTGTCGGAAAAGGCAAAAGACTAAAACACGTACGTAACCAGAGATGAGAAAGTAAGAAATAAGTCGTTCGATTGCTGGTGGAGCGGGCGAGAACTATACTGAGGAGTGAACGAGCGAGTAAGAGAGGAGGAGGAGGAGGAGCAAATCAGAAGATGAGGAGGAGGAGGAGGAGGACGGGAGGAGTGGGATTAACACACGCGCACAGAGAAAAAGCCCGACAGGCGTGCTATTGAGCCGGAGGAGTTCGCAACTGTGGCACTGTGACATCGTGGCACTGAGGCAACATGATATGTAGAGAGTACATCCACACAGATAAGACCATACGGTGAGTGAGAGCAAGTTCAACCTAAGGGGAAGCAATCAGGGCAAGGCACGGTAAGGCACGGCAAGGCACTAGAGAGACCGCGGCTGGGACGCCAAGGGAAAAGGATGTTTGTTGTTAATCAGATTAGATCTTTCGAGCATTTCACCGCCGGCTGTCGCCTCCCCCCGAATCTCGCCATTGGTCGTGTTTTCCCGATGATTCCTGCTCACTCTCACGCTTTCCCTCGATGACTGTATCTTCCCTCGTTCGATTCCTTCTAAGCGCTCCTCATTCTCTCCCTCCTCCTTCTAAATCCGTCATTCGGCCTTTCCCTGGATTATATAAGGCCTCTATCTTTCCTTCTTTTCATCATCCTTCTTTCTTCCTTCTCATTACCACTCATTCTCTGCTCTGTGTCCACTTGAAGACATCTCACAAACACACAAAAACACACTACCATGCTTCTTTCTATCTCATCCACTTCCCACGCCGGTCTTCTCCATGACCTCGAGTCTCTTGTAAGTTGCTCAATCTTGTTTGTCTCGATTCCCTGCTTTCTTCGACTTTCCTCCTGACAAGTTATCTGTTCTTTTCTATAATCATGATTAGTTCCACCGAGCGTCCCCGTCGAGCCCATCGTCCTCCCCAAGCTCACACTACAGCTGGCTGCCCTCGACCACCTCATTGACCCCTTCGTCGTCTGGGCAGTCGACACCGACAAAAGAATCCAGACACCAAGGCGAACCATTCTACGCTTCCCCTGGGGAGCGAGTATGGAGGGTCCAGGGAGGATCTTCCACATTTGCTTAGATGCTATCAATCGAGACTTGAACCGATGACCCTCTAGATTCAGAGCTGTCTAGTCAATTCCTTGCGCGCGCACACACATACACATTCATCCATTCTACAAACAAATATTCTTCTTTGGGCTGTCTTCTTGAACCTTCTGGTTGTTTCCCATATATTCAACTTCTCTCTTCTTCCTTTTTGCTATCTACTCTGAGCATCCCCCGAGTTGCACATTATTTTCTTCCATTCTTCCAGCTTTTATTATGTCTTCCTTGTTCTTCTCAACCATTCGTTCGTCCATCCATCCATCCATCCATTTATTCTTTATCGCGGAGCTCCTCCCACCCACATTTCCTTCACTCTACATCACTTTCAATCCTACATAGCTATATTAAACAGCATATATACGTTCTTCCTTTCTCTTCTTCTTCTTCTTTCCTTTGATCTATTCGAGATAGAACGATCTGAAAATGAAAATAATAACAGAACGGTGTCTAGGTGTCAAGAAAGGAGAACTTTGAGAAGAAAGCCCCCAACCATCACATCACATCATGTCGCGTCGCGTCGCGTCTGAACGCGTGTCCGCGTCGCGTTGGGGCAAACTAATATTATGTAATTTAAAAAACAGGGTCGTGAGAGGAGGGGGGACGCGTGATGTCACGTAATCTGGCCGTGGTACTTACTCATAGCCCCGTTCATAGCCGCCGGTCGGTTGGCCGGCCCCGTTGCTATGTTTATCCACCGGACTATGCTCCTCCTGCTCCGCCTGCTCCTCGTTTGGTTTATGACGCCCAGTGTTCAATCAGACTATGTACAACCGGGATTCACGACCGGACTAACACATCGATTAAGACTCGATAAGGATTAGGACTAGGACTAAGGCTAGGAGCTTGTCGTGCGCGAGACGTCATATATCCGTCATAGATCATCATTCGTCGTAGATCGTTCATAATCCGTCGCGCACTATTGATCTATCGTTATCCATCTAATTTCCATCTAGCGATTCGTCCTTTCTTCATTTATTCTCATCTCTTATCTTTCGGGATGACCGCTGTGACACCTGAGCGAAGGCGTGATAAATCACATACCAGAGATAGAATGAGAGCGAAAGAGAGAGCGGCGAGATAAAATAGGATAAAATAAAAACAGAATAAAATCGATCAATCGTTTTAGGACTAACCAAGTGAAGGAGGGAAGAAGAAGGGAGAACCAAAAAACCGAGATTAGAAAAATGACTAAGAAAAGAAAATCAACTCAGAACAGTAGAGTGACAGAAGAATAAGGGGGTGATTTCCCGATATCCAGAAGGACAAGGAAGAGGAAAAGATAAAAGACAAGGAAGATGAGGAGGTTTCTCACATCTTGGGTTACTCGCGCCAAAGGAAGTAAACAGAGAGGAGTATTTGTATGAGGGAGAAAAAGAAGGACAGAAAGAGAATATGCCGGAGGATTTATCAGAACGAACCTTAGAGGACGTGAATAAATTGACCACCCCAGAAAGGAGAGAAATGAACGAATACAACCAGTCATGAAAACGTCAACTACAATAAACACGTGAAAAGAAAGGGACAGGAAAGAACAGGAAGAGGTGCACCAAGGAAGCGCGATGCAATGGGTAGAAACAGAAAAAAAAGGGGATGACTAGGCAAACAGAAGGGGAGAGAGAAGAAAAGATAGACATGGATGGAAAGAAGAAATTGCGTTGAAAAGTTTCGTTCAGGCTGCTTCCGCTCCCCGACGAGGCTTCGATCCTCCAAACTGGTTTTTTCGACACAGTTGCAGACCCAAGAATCAGCTCAAGTCAGAATCAGTTTTTAGAAAATTTATAGAAGAGGAACAAAAGAGAAAACTAACAGCCTCTCCTGCTTCAGGACAATGTGTCCCTCCATGCTCAGCGTCGACCGCATGGCAGATGAATAACGCGTCGGACCTATTGATACATTCAACCTTCGTCAGAAACAACCTCCTCCCAAACAACAGACCTATACACACCCTTGAACAAGAACGGACGAACGCATTCATAAGTCCATCCAACGAGAATCGCACAGCTAAAAACACGGCCCCTCCACAGAGTAATCCGGCGAGAGGTGCATGGCCAGGCGCGTTGAGCGCATGAAGGGCAAACAAGTAGCCGATCGCAGCGGTGAACGCAGAGATGGATACCGAGGCCAGGTTTAATAAGAGGGAGATCAACGTGTCTTTCATGTACACACACATAAAATTGAATCACCATAATTCTCAGTTCCCTTACTCTCCAAATGTCTACTCAGACAGACGTGAATAGAAGGCAGAAAGCAAAAAAAAAACAGACACTCACAATCTAGGACCTTTCGCCCTCCCGTCCGACTCCTTCGCCCAACCAGAGCCGCCACGCCTTTTGCCGAGGTCACAAAGCCCTCACCAGTCACACCCACATAGACAAGCACGAACGAGTTCAATTGATCGAGCCAAGCGGTGAGGATCTCACATGGCATACACAGAATGTTCAGAGGATGGAGAAAACTGGGCAGGGACGATAGGTACGTCGGTGAGGTAAACTGATAGGAGCCCAAGGTATATAAAGTCAGCACAAAAGCCAAACCTGATAGAGGGATTGCACAGAGACACGAGGATTCACCTTCTTTGTCCGGTAAGCGAGATAACGAATAGCTCGGACCGTCGTCATGGCTAGCGCACTCAGACAGATCGTACCCAAGCTGGGTCCGGTCGCCCGCTGGAAAGCTATCTTTGTCGTCTCGATCTCGAATCCAAGCCCAAATGGATCCAACTCTCTTTGTGACGTCAGCGCAATGGGGTCGTTTCTGCCATAAAGAATGGAAAAAGACACGATAACCAAGTGAGCGCTAGTAAATTGAGCACGGAGTGAAAAACCGGAGACAAAAAGAAGGAGACGCAACCGATGAAAATACCACTCTCCAACGACTCCACTGATTGTCACCCTACCGATCCCTCGAAAAACGCCCCATGTCCAAACCCATAGACCGATGACCAAGATGATGAGCCAATCAGCTTTCGGTTGAAGATGATAAGTATATGTGCCTTCGGCTCTGTTTATTTTTCAGAGAGATGGAAGAACCAGTTAGAACCCAGACATTGAAGCGCATCTTTGCTCAAGCCGGACTCACGGATATTCAAAGTACCCTAAGAGGAACAGCCGAAGGAGCACTGTGATAAACGGAATACTGATCACCGTGAAAGCGACCAACAACGCCGGCGTGAGTGCCAGAAGCGGAGGATGCTTCAGCAAGACATCGCTAGCCAACTGAAGATATCGAAGAAAAATCATTCAAAGAGACCATTAGCAAGAGAAAAAACGAGAGCCAGAAGATGCGATAAGAGAATAACACTATACTGACCTCTACGACGGAAACTGTACGAGACAGTTTAGCTCGCCGGGTCCACAACAAACGGGACGCCAGTCCAGAGAACAAGAGGGGGATGATGGATAGAATCCGTAAGCTGTATATGTAGCGACCCAAGAATGAGATATCAAACAAATGTCACGCGTGATGTTCCTTGCGAAACGGAAGGAAAGAGAAGAAAAGAAAGAGTAGACCTACCCCGTACCGCCCCACCAACCTCTTTCTTCCCCTGCCTCGAAACTACCTACAAAAGCCCACCAGCCTACACCGGCCAAACCCAAGGGTACGCCCACAGCGACAGCGACTAAGACGACTCTAACCCCTCGCCGCATAGCGAGCAATATCAGTGGCGGAATCATCGTAGAGACAAACAACAAGAGAGATAACAGCGGTAACGTATGAAGAAGCGTTCGGAATGGAGTCGACAGAGGACTTGGCAGAGGCACGGCAGGAGGGTTTGTAGGGCTCGGAGTCGAAGGGCGGAAGAACAATGTAAACGGAAGAAACACGAAGAGGGCTGTGACAGATAAGAGGTAGAGCGCGAGGAATGGGTAATCTGAGAAGCACGAACGTATATGGAAGACTGTTAGGTTGGATGCTCTATGAAGTCATATGTACACTCGAGCAGACGAGAGCGCCCTTGCGCCCTTGCTGAAAGTCAAGGAGTACAGCAAGATTATTCTGAGCTCAATTGAAAAAGGCCATGGACGAACCTCTGAACTTTCTCCAGTCGCCTCTGCCTTCCCAAAAACCTCTGCCTTCACTTCCCAAAGCCATGAGTCTTTCCACCCTCCTGATACCGTCACCACTGGGCAGTAAGCGTTCCCTCAGCACCTCGCTTCCTCTAACCTCCTCGCTTCTGGGCAAGACAATCCCTCTTGGCGGTGGCAGACCATGAATCGAGTTTCGGGATTCATCCAGATATTCTGAAGGGATAGGAGGGTCAGACAAGGATGAAGTCGTCGAGGATGAGATCGTACTGGACGTAGAAGACGAAGTGGAGGATGAACGGGAGCGGTTATGGGGGTGATGGGATTGATGAGCAAGCCAGCCTTTCCTTGATGGACCTGCTGTGGGTAGCTGTGGCGGTGGTGGTGGTGGTGGTGGCAGCGGTTGATTGACAGACAGAGACGCTGAGAGAACCGTTCATCACACAAGGCGCATATAGTTCAGTCGAGTGCCCTTGAGGATTTGTCGTCTTACGACTGATGAAACTGGAAATAGATGGACGTACATTTCGAGCTCTGAGCTAGTAACCCACGCTGTTCTCTTTCCTCCCTCTCGACTCGATGTAGATATTCCCCACCATCATCGTCATCATCATCATCGTCATTGGTATCGTTGTAACCACCACGGGAATGATCCATATCCCGACCGGATCTCTCTCCCTCTTCGAACCGACTGTCAAAGATCACACGAGATGGTTCTCCTGCCGAGCCCTCGTCGGGCCCGGCAAACGAGTCAGTCGAGTTGAAGACATGTGGAAGGGATAGTGTGGAAGAACTAGCTAGTGTCTGAAGTGGTTTCGTTCTCGACAAAGGGGTTGGGCGATGAGTTGAGTAGAAGAGCTGTTTGTAAGAGAGAAGAGGAAAAAGGGAGAGAGAGAGTATCAGCCGAAAGTTTCTCTGGACGACCGAATGCGCTTGAAAGCCTTTCGCGGCAAAGGGGAATGAAACTGCATGTCGATAGAGAATGATAAACCGAGCTCCAGTTCAGACCACAAGAGCGACCTTTCAGAGGCGCCCAGGAGCTAAATCAATATGTTCCCACAGCATCCAAGACGAAGACAAGAACTCTTGTTCTTTCATATTGATGATTATTTCACATCTCGACCAAGGTGGATCATCCGCATATACCCGTCCCTACGGCCCTTGCTTACTATAGCTCACACGGTACAGTCCTCGTCCTGATACCCGCTGTTGATCTTCGACTGCCAGAAGAAAGGACGACGTATATCATAGGATAAGTCGAAACAAAAAGAATAACAGAGCTCTCACAGGATCAGCATCAGCTTCGTCGACATCTTTGTCATAAGGTCCGGTCGTGTTGATCGGATTCTTGAGGAAATTCGAGGCGTAGGCCGATAAGGATAGAGCAGGTGCCATGGATGAGTGATTGACTGATTGATATAGATCCAACCTTCTGATAATAGTTTGGCTCTCTCTTGGTTAATAGTTTATTAGTACGACACTCTCTCTTGTTGATGAGTATCTACACGACTCGATGAGGAGGACAGCCTCAGATGTCGAACGATGGGTGTTGGTTGTATGCTGGGTTTGGCCGCTTTCGATGTGGAGAACCGAAAGCGGACTGATGATGAGGGAAGGGTATCATGCGCAGTAAGATGGTTACGCATAACCATCGTGTCACGTAGCTACTGTCACTCTTATCGCCCATCACCCTGCGCTCTAGTTTGTCTCGCTCTGGTGTATCAACTTGCAAACAGACTTGAAGGGAGAGGGAGTACGTGAGCGTGAGCGAGAGAGAGAGAAAAGTTCGTCAAGATCACGAATGTACGGGGAGAGGTAAAACACAAAACAAGGAGAGAGGAAAGAAAATCGACCGAGCTACCTACAACAAACATCGATCGGCAGAGAAGAAAGAACAAACGCTCGCGCGAGGAGAAAAAAGATAGATAGAGAGAGGACGTAGAGATGGTCAAGCGATCAAGCTGGACAGAAAGGGGCGTGGAAGACTAGGGAAGAAAGAGAGAAAACAGAAAGGGGCGACGACATGGACGAATAAAAGGAAAGAGAGAAAGCGTCTAGCAGCACGCTCCTCCAGCCTGCTGAACGGATTGACCCTGAGCGACCTTCAAGTTGGCCTTGCCTCCAGCACCTGTAGGCATCGAGGTGGATCCCATGCTATGGTTTCCCAACAATACAAGATAAATCTTCAGAGTCAGCACCGGCTTCTTCCATCCGCACGTGCGAAAGAGACGAAAGAGGGTGAAAAAGAGAAACGCCAGAAGGAAAACGAACCGGTCCTTGATCTGCTTGGCCATCGTCAAGAAAGCCTGTTCGACGTTCGTGGCCTCCTTTGCTGAGGTCTCGAGGAAAGGAATAGAAAGCGAGTCGGCAAATTCCTGAGAATAGAGAGAAGAGAGAAGGAATATAATCGTATCAGTTCTCTGACTGCTCTACCACTTGAACAGTACTTGCGTTTGCAAAGAAACCAGATTCAATCAGAAAGAGATGACAACGAACCTTGGCCGCTCCGTACTCGACTGCCTTCTTTGAAACCAAATCGTTCTTGTTTCCGACAAGAAGCTTGTTGACACCCTCAATGGCGTATCGGTCAATTTCCTGGAGCCACTGCTTAACGTTGGTGAAGGTCTCTGCAAAAGACCAATAGGTTGGCAGTGAGCGATAGGGCACATGTGCAGTGTAACACAGCAACCAAAAGTCAGCAACGTGAACACTCAAAAGGATCAATCTGAGACAGACAAACCGTTGTCGGTGACATCGTAAACGACAATAATTCCGTGGGCTCCTCGGTAGTACGACGAAGTGATAGTTCGGAATCGCTCTTGTCCTACACCCCTCAACAACACACATAAACACACATAAACACACATGAAGCCAGACCGATCACCACCACCCCACACACACATGATTCGGTAAGGATGTACCATTTGTAATGAAAAAAAAGACGTCAGGTCTGTGTTGAAACGCATGATGTGGTAGAGAAGAAAATGACACGAACCGGCAGTATCCCACTGTCATCAGGAGGATTTGGATAAACAGAGCCAAACGTCAACACACCAATCTCACTTCAATGATCGATACGAATGTCGTTCTATATGCCTCCTTCAACCCATTCATACCACATCTCCTTCCTTCCTACATCAACAAATCAAAGCATAAAAATAAAAACTTACAATCTGAAGCTTCACCGTCTTTCCCTCAAGCTCGATCGTTCTGATCTTGAAGTCAACCTGTTCGTCGGTCAAGACAAGCGGAGAGAACAGAGAGGTACGCAGACATGTCAGTTTATCCGATCGTAGTTCATTTCTAGAACCTATCTGAGGATGATGGAGTTGTTTGACATGCGCTGATAAAAGGGCGACCCGAACATAGCCTTGTTTCTCCAAATATTCCTTTGTCCGACCATGTCATCACTCAACAACTGACTCTACCCTTTCCTCTATCCAGGTCCGGCAGCCCATTTCGTCGCACACTAGAGTAGCCGAAAGGAATTGAAGATAGCAGGAATGGACACTCACTCCGATGGTAGAGATATAACTCTCTGTGTAGGTGTCATCGGCAAATCGTAGCAATAGACAAGACTTTCCGACACCCGAGTCTCCAATAAGAAGGAGTTTGAACAAGTAATCGTATTCGGGAGTAGACATTGTCTTGTTTTTGGTTCGGTCAACGTTTCGTTGTCAAATAGAAAAGGAAAGCAGATATGAATGACGGTCGAAGGAGAGGATGACAAAGGAGAACGTGTAGATGGACCGGTCGGACGAGTCCAGCACGAGAAGGAAAAAAAAGAACGCCGAAGGGAAGGCCAGAACAGGAGACCGAGTAGATATCACGGGAACAGATAGCCGAACCACAACAAGGACAGTGGAAAGGATGGGTCACGATGGCGAGATCAGAAGTGGAAGATCGAAACGAGCCGGAGGAGGAAAGGAACAAGAAGGAAAAAGAAAGGGCAAGGAAAACATAACAAACGGGCCAGATCAGCATACGTTCTCTTTGGAGGCGACACCCTTTCTTCCTACTGTCACATCTGTTTCTTGTCTCTCTATGAGGCTAACAGCTTCATCTCAGGTGGAAGCAGAGCAACCTTTCTCTATTATCTCGACATGGAAGAAGGGTGATGATGGAAAGAAGAGGAGAGACGGAGAGCAAGAGACACTCATCGCCACTGGCTCTTATCTCTCCTTGATGTGTTTCTGAAACTTTGTTTGGTAGCCGGTGTTGGATCAAGAGAAGAAGAACAGCAGCAATCTGTCTGTTCTCGCACATACAAAGAAACTAATGACTCACGTTGGTTAAGTGTATCGAAAGAAGAGACGGTCAAGATAGATGGTTGATGGCTAGGAAGGGATGGTGGTTGAGGGGGAGGTAACACTGACGGTTCTCGCGTGAAACCAATCGGCCCAGGTGACGACTACCCGACGGCCGTGCCGCTGAACGTCCTCTTTTGCCTTCAAGTGTACTCCTCTTGCTCTTCCTCTCTCCAAAGCTTGTGTACAGTCTTTAAATGTATCTCATTTGACTCTTGCGATACGTCAGAGAGAAGGATAGAAAGAAACAAATAAGGGATGAACGGCAAAAATATCAAATTCATGTATGTGTGTCAAATCGACGACCCAACTCTGTCCCATCCACTCCTCATTCTGATCGCTCCCTAAAAAGAATATATGTTTCGAGTCGGCTACTTTAGAAAGGCTTGTCCGAAGCGGGAGTGTTGTCAGTGTAGTACTCGGTGAGCTGTAAAAGTGCCAAGGGAAAGATAATAAGAGCAAACAATAAAGACGACAGAGTAACGTTAATGCATGTGGTAAACCTGAGCAAGAAACAGATAAACACATAGAGGCATTCCAGAGAATATAGTGACGTACGACAGGAACCTTGACAAGGACATCCTGCTACATAACCCGGAAGTGTTTGTATCGAGGTAGTCCCCAGCAGATCGAAGAAGATCGTTACCGGACCAAGGTGGAAAAAGTGAATCTCACATCAGTCTCTGCAATGCTCATCGAGGAAGGAGTGCAGAAAAAGCCGCAAGGATTTCTCTTCCTCTTCATAAACTCCAGCCGACACAGCCGATCAAACAAGAACAAACCTGGAAGATAGGAGTCGAC
This sequence comes from Phaffia rhodozyma, assembly GCA_014706385.1. Classification (NCBI taxonomy): domain Eukaryota; kingdom Fungi; phylum Basidiomycota; class Tremellomycetes; order Cystofilobasidiales; family Mrakiaceae; genus Phaffia; species Phaffia rhodozyma. Next base: position 1,339,381 of record JACGZH010000006.1, read on the forward strand.
GAGAGAAGCAAGGTGATGAGACCACCGGCTCCGACACCCCAAACACCCAAAGAGGGAACGAATCGCATGATCTTCCTATAAACCGGATCGAACGCCATGTTAGAATGCCAACAAGAATTTAGATGCAAACAAAAGAGCTGATCAAAGACGAATACGTACTCGGCACTGTGTGAAGCGAGATCCCGATCGAGATTGTCAAAAAGAGAACGGTTAGCCTAAGATTCTTCTTTTTTTCTTTACCCACTCTTTGAACGGTCCCGTTCGAACGTGAAAAAAAAGAAGAAAAATCAATAAAGGCGAAAAGAAGAGAAACAAGAAACGCACGTGAAGTAGGCCACTCGGGGCTGAGGAGTGAAGATGTTCTTGGCCATTTTGATAGAGTCTCGACGAAGGATGAGGATGGAGAAGGAAAAGAAAAGTAGAAGGAGAGGAAAAGAATGAAAGTCTTGGTTGGCTGTCGGTCAAGAAATGAACGCGGATCTTCCCATTGGCCTTTTCTTCCCTTTTTCCGAACAACCGCAGCGGACAAGAAATAAGCCAGACATAGCAACCACAACCATCCATCCGTCCGTCCGTTCGTTCATCCAGACTAACCAGAGACTGCTACTGACAGATGAGATGTGTGTAGTGCTGACGTTGGATAACTAATAATTGGCGCATGACCATGAATACTTCCATTCAGCGCATTGAGCTTTTCCTTATTGATTATGGGTTCGGCCAACCCGTCTCTTCCGGTAGACTGTCTTAAATATGTTCAGGCGCCTATGGTATGCTTCTTTTTGCTCGTGTGCTTGCTTGGTGTAGGTCTATCGGTAAAACTTAAGATAAGGCGCCTTGGGTTTGGATCAATCTTCAGGTAGGCATATCGGATCTTCCGTTCCGTCTTTTGGTCGCTCATTGGGGTTGCACATTGACCTGCAAGTACACATGCTCTTTCCTTTCCACATGAACACTGTGGACTGATCTTTCTGATCATTTTTATAAACTCGGACTCGTGCACATTCTTTATCTCATCATTATAAAGACACTCAAATGCTCGTCGCTCCTCATCTGCTCACGTCTCTTGAATTCCAACAACAAACCCTTCTCGACCTCGAATTCGGCCGCGCCATTAGGCATAATCTTGGTTCGAACGGAGGGTCGAGTAGAGATCCATTGGTCGTTGCTCAGCTAGCAGGGAATCAAACAGAGGAACTTATGCAAGCAGGAAAAGTGGTGATGAGTCTAGTTGATGGGATTGGTTAGTTTTTCTCTTTCGCAACATCAGAATCCTCCTTACTAGATCGTAAACTCGGGCTGAAATCCGATCTTGGGGGTTTCTCATAAAGAGCTCAATCTAGGCAAGTCCACTCACGTTGTCTCCTCAGCCCATCGGAGACACCTTCTCGGAAAACAAGTGCCTCTTCTCAACCCTTCTTGACGTTCGGACGGATCCCAGGCTGCCCTCAACAACGTGCGCTCGAAGGTCACTACGGAGGCTACCTCGTCAACAAGACTGACCTACCTCTTGTCACCGAGCTAGGTCAGTCCCCTTACTTTTTCAGATCTATGCTGTCTCTGGGAGAGAAAGAAAGAGAGAGGACAGCATAGACTGTGCGCTGACCGAGCGCCTCTGTTGACCAAATCAACCTACCCACCTAGTATCAAATTTGTCGACTCTTCCTATCCCTCTTCTCACGAAAACCCGGATACCTCCATCCCCATTAACACCTGCTGCCTATGCTCTCCACCTTGCTCAAGCAGGCTCCTCAACCATCACACTTCATGCTCGCCCCGTAGGATCATCGACTAAACGAAGAGATCTCAAACATTTGAGGACGGGTGCCGTAGGCGAGGTGAAAAGAACGTTGGTCGAAGCTGGATTCGGAGGAGTAGGAGTCGTAGGAAACGGAGGGGTCAGAACGTGGAATGATGTAGGGGAACTAACGAGGAGGGAAGGAGTTGATGGGTGGATGGTAGGCGAAGAACTAAGTGCTGATTTCAGGTAGACCCTCTCGTCTCGGAACGATCTCGACTTTCATCCGTCCCACCTTACTTGTCATCGCTGACGGACCATGGTTGATCTGATCGATAAAAACAGGTTCTTCACTCCAAACAAACCTCCATGTAACCCTCTAGAGTTGACGACCCAATACCTAGACATCGTCGATCTTTACTCGACTGCCGTACCCTTGTTCAGCGTAAAGCGGCACGTCAAGGATTTCACGCGTACGAATCTACAGGCGTAGGTCTTTTCTCTTTTTCTTCTTTGCCTTAAAAAAAGAAATAATGAGACGGAGACTATGAATGCTGACCTTGCCCATACTATTTTGTGGTGTCCGTATGCAACAGATCCCGCTCTAGATTTTATCTTCCCTTTCTGAAAGACATTGAGCAAGCTCCCGACTTGGAGTCTATTCGAAAGATATGCGAGAACGTTGAGTTGGTTGATGCTTGGGCTGTACGATCTGCCGATGGATGAGAATTCTCTGTCTCTCGTTCTTAGTTTCTTTCGTTCTCTTTCACTTTCTTCCATGAACGAACGGGATCGATGGCAAGGTGAGATAACAAACATATAGAAATCACAAATCTCAACCCAGAAACATATCAAACAAAATCTTCATATCCCCTGCTCGGTTGAAACTACACTTTACTCTTGAATTTACATTCTCTAGAACCGCCCGTCTTAAAGCTCATCGTGAACAGATCTATCCTCTCCGGTCGTCTTGTCCAAGACGACGTCCTCGGCCTCCTGGGCCAACGGCGTCTCGTTCTTGCTTCCTCCGACCTTGGCGGTCAAATCAGACTGAGAGTGCTCCTGGACAAACTCAATCAAGGACTCGAGCGATCGGTCACCCTGGTAGTCGACATACTCGGACGAGCCGGCAGGCTTGAACTTGAGAGTAGGGAATCCGGTAAGCTTGAAGGGCTCCGAGGGAGGCAAGTCGTTCTCGGTGGCATCGAACGCGGCGATCAACACGGTGGGGACCTCGGCGTACTTGTCAGCCAAGGTGTCCCAGATGGGCTTGAGCTTCTTGCAGTGTCCACACCAGGGGGCAAAGAGCTCGATAAAGACGTCCTTGTCGGCTCCCTTCTTCCAGACGACCTCCTCGTACTCATCAGACACAAGTTCGTAGACGTTTCCGACCTGCTCGGCAGGGATGGGCGCGCTCTTGACATCCGGCTTGATATCTCCACTCTGCTGTCGGGCAACAAAGTCTTCGACAACCTTGGCCTCGAGCTTCTCTCCGGAACTCAATTTGAGAGGGAACTTGGTTTGACCCTGGAGGTCCTGAATGACAAATCCGGGAATGTTGTCAACATCAAGGTTGAGGGACTTTGCGTGATCGATGAACTTGACGGCGTCGATGGTGACGAATGAGAGCTTTCCCTTGTACTCCTTGGCCACAGGCTCGAGGGTCTTGACAAGCGCAGCGTTCTCCTTGGCGGCCTCGGGATTAACGAATACATACGCGATGGGCAAACCGGCCTCGGCGTAGGAGGCAAAGTTCTCCGGAGCAATTTCGCCCAAGAGAGGAACAGAGTTGGACTTGACCCACGCTCCAAGAGATTCAACGCGGAGGGACTCGAACTCGGCCGAGGAGAGGACGAGCTTGGGCTCGTCGAACGTCTTGTAGAGGATGATGGAAGGCTCAGAGAGCGAGGCGAGGGAAAGGTCGGACGAGTGACCGAAGAGGAAAGCGTCTCGGTTGGCGTTGGCGAAGGAGGCAAACTCTTTGGGAGCCGCATCAGATCCGTAAGAGATAACGACGATCTTGTCGGAACCCTTGAACTCGTCGTGGTTGCTAGCAGTGACCTCAGTGATGGCCGGGAGAGATTGCTTGATCATATAAGACACGATACCATCGGCCTTTCGGGGTCCGGTGTAGTCGCTCTCCTGTCCGTTGTTGAAGACCTTCAAGGTAGGGTATCCCTGGATACCGAACTCCTGGCAGAGGTCAGCCTCGACGGTGCAGTCAATCTTGGCAAGCTTGATGTTTTTCGACTTGAGCTCGGTCGCGGCCTCCTCGTAGTGGGGGGCGAGACTGATGGAGCGTGAACGAGTGAGAAGAGAAGGTGGGTGCTGATGATAGTCAGCGACGAGACAACAGTGCGAGCAAGGAGAGACGGGTGATCTAGATTGGTCTTACGCTTTGCAGTGTCCACTGTGAGACGCGATTAAACGAGCACAGACAGAAACCGAGATACAGAAAGAGAGAGAGAGAGAGAAAGAGAGAGGAACAAATAGAGTTTAATGATCATCTCAGCCGCTGACAGAAAGAAGACGGCTAGAGACCTACCACCAGGGAGCGAAGAACTCAGCGAGAGCCCTGTACGAAAAAGAACAGCAAAAGAGCCAGTATGTCAGACGGATGAGCCAGGCCATGAACCAAGTATGCTTCTGATGCTAGGTACAGAGAGCTACGAAAACAAACAAGAGCACTCACAAGCCTTCAAAGTCAGTGATCTCGGTATCGAACGTAGCAGCGGTGAGATCAAGAACGTCGGAAGCAGCCGAAGCAGTAGCAGCTGCGGCAAGAGCTAAGAGCCCCAAAGAGGAAGAAAGCTTCATGATGAAGGCGAGAGAAAAGAAAAGAAAGAAAGGAAGGAAAGAGTGATGGTTGATGGAAGAGGAGAAGAAAAAAAGAGCAGATTGTTTATAAGCCGGGCAGGATGGGAAAGGTGTGATGGTCCGGGAGCGAGGCGGTCTGTGCGCTGGCAATAGGGGTGTTGGTGGAGGGTCACGAGATTTGCACAGGTAGTGAACCGGTGCAAACCTATGTGAACCTGATTTAACCAGAGTAAACCAACATGAACCAGCATGAACCAGGGTGAACCGGAACCAACCAGTTACTTCCGCAGCCAACCGCCAGCAACCTCCATGAACCGTCTCGAACCGGCTGTAGCAGCCACTGTAACCAGAACATCTTCCCTCCTAGTCTCATCTCTGGTCTTCATTCTCTCCCTCTCGTCTCTGTTTGCCCGACCTACAAGTCTTGATCCGTTCTATCCATCATACCCAAAGAAACACCCAGCCATGTTTAGATCATCCAGCTCACTGGCAAGAGCTATCAGACCCAGGATCAGCTTGATCCGAGCAGCTTCCTCTGCCGCAGCTCAGCCAGCTAGTTCTTCTCCGGCCTCGTCCACGAAACCAACCGTGTTCGCCGAGCCAAACATCACTACCGATCCATCCTTGCTTCCCAAGGCCGGCCAAAAACACTTTTCTCCTTATGATGCCCTGTCTGCGGTCAATCAGGCGGCTACACCTGTTCCTCTCTGGAACGTGGATATCACTGAGAGTTCCCATTTTGTAGATGGAAAGGTTCCTGATCTCTGGAGTATCGAGTATCTCTGGGATAAAATCGACCAGGACACTAAAGACAGGATTACCGCTCATCTGATGGAGAGGAGTCAGGGTGATTGGAAAGACTTGAGCATGGTCGAGAAAAAGGCCTGTAAGTGTTATATCTCGCGATGTTTGCATCGTTTTGTGTGTGTTTTTGTCAGTGGTCACTCGCTCTGGAGATTCCGTTCTACGGTAGACTCGGTCCAGTTTGGAGCGAGGCCAGCTTTGGGTATCCATATCGAGAGATGGACAGTTGTATCATTCTGTGACCTACAACCAAGATCCTCTTTCATACTCTATCGGCGAGCTGCCTGTAAAATGTGATGTCGAAGCCCCATAAAGAGTTTCTCTCCGAACGGTCTTCGAGTCGACATGCTTTTCCATCTCCCATCGATCAACCAACAGCCTTGCTTTTCTGGCCTATCAACCATCACTTATTTCTCAGCCACGTTCAACCAGAACCCAAGCTGATACACACATCCCTTTCGATTCTTTCCTTCTCCTATCTCACAGTATGGTATATCAACTACGGACCGTGGGGTAAGCGTGCTCCCCAACTTGCCCACGGCGAGGGTTGGGATATCATCCTCTACATCTCGGGCGGGTTTATCACCGCGATCGGCCTTTGGGTCGGATTGCGAATGATCGGTCAGTCCGATTTTTACTCTTCTACTCTTCGATTCCTAACAACAATAGAAAACAATAGAAAATCGACTGAAGCTTATTGTGTGCTCTCTCTGCTTTGGTCGCGTGGAACTCGACAACATGGGCTCTGCTGCGATACGTTGTCTGAATCTGGTCGTTGCTTCATGGCTATCCGGTATGCGATCATACAGCACCTCCTCCTCCCAAGACTATGGATATCGAGTGGCAGAGAAAGTCCAACGAATACTTGAGTGCGTTCCTTGTTTGCTTCCTCCTTTGTCGGACAGACGGTACCAACCTATCTGCTTCCTTGATTGACTCTCATCCATCTCGCTTTCCACCCAGGGTCCCTCAACGCCAACCCCATCTCGGGTATCTCTTCCGAAAACTACGGCAAGACTGGTTCGTTCTTTGTTTCTACTCTTTTCCAAGCCTGATAGACCGTTTCGCATGTTCATCTCTTGCGCTCTCCTTCACTTTTGAACAACAGGTCTCATTCAGTCCACCACTTTCCTCGGTGCCCCCAAGGTTTACTAGACGCTTTCGTCCGATCTTCTATCCAGCTCTGTTGTAGTTTCCTTCTTCTCTCCTCTTGTGTTCTTCTTCCTCACCTCTACTTGTTGTCTAGGTATTCTATTTTGTATCGTTCCCCATTGAACTCTTGCCCTCTTGTTGAATTCTACGTTGTTCTATTTAACTCTGTGCAAAATACGTGTGCTCTAAAGATGAGTTTGAGATGTCGAAAACAATGTGCAGCCAACGTGGAAACTTACCATGCTGAACACTTCTCTCCTCCTCTCTGAGCATTGCAATACCAAGATATCCAGAAAGGAAGGTCTATCGGAAAGAAGCATACTAAGCGTGACGAGCGGCCGGATGATCACAAAACTCCGTCCGCGTCATAGCCGGCTTCCTGATCTTTCCCCCCTACTTAAAGACGCATCACGCCTAGCCAGAACCATCACTTTTCTTCAACATCAACAAACATGCTTAATCCTTTCCTTGAGATCCCCAGAAATTCTGTCGTCGCAGGTCAGTGTCTCCCTTTTTCTCTGTTAGCTTCTTACAGGCCGCGAATTAGATCGAATAGGTTAGGATACAGTCCAGGAGGCTGAGATAAAGTTGAGGATCTTCTGTTGAGTTCCTATCAGTCGGCTTCCCTCTTGTCTTCGGCTCGTTATCCGGATGGTAAGGTTTCTTACCCTTTCATTCTCTGATAAGCATGAGACTCAAGCTGATCAGTCATCCGAGGTTTACCCTTTGACCAACGTTCTTGTAGGGCAACAGCGTCTGTCGTTAGAGGGCCTTGGTACAAGGTAGATCGGACGATTCTTCGCTCAGAGCAGTCGCTCGTTTGGTTGCGTTGGAACAGATCACGGAAGACTCAACCGTTTGATGTGTGAACTTTCCTCAGAATCTGAACCCACCACCGGCTAGACCTCCGAACAGAGCGTTCGGAATCGTTTGGCCTATTCTCTACGCATCAGTGAGCGTTTTCCAGCTCGACGTTCGGCGTGGCTCACCGTCCGAACTTTGAAGTTTTGGGCTGATCTTTATCATTTCGATGGGCGATGGTAGATGGGTTACGCTAGTCATTTGATCGTCAAGACGTTTGATAATTCGTTTGACCCTTCCACCAGGTACGTTCGATCGTTATCTCTGACATCTTGTTGTACAGAAGGGCGTAGAGATCTAAACGGTATACTTCTGGCGCGGTCTCCCTCTAGACAACTCGCCCAGCTGGCTCTGACGCTTTACTGGGCTCAGCTGGCGGGAAACTATCTGTGGACTCCTCTTTTCTTCCAGCTGAAGCAGGCAAGTCTCTTTCGAATCTGATCGCTCCTTCTATCCCTTTTCGGTAGTCGAATTATCTCTGACTCGCTTTGGATGAACGAAATGGGGTCGTGCAGACCGGACTTGCTCTGTTAGATATCGTAGCACTCACCGGCACAGTATACGCCCTCACCGTAAGTTCAAGCCTAACAACGTCTGCCAAAGCTTGACGGTCTGATCGGTTGGTACCCTGGTTCTTGAAAAAACCAGAACGTCTCGAGTAAACTTTCCAGTCCTGCTCCTGCGGGAATCACGCCTGCGTTGCTCTTTGCGCCTTATTGTGCGTTTTTTTTACCCTACTTTGTCGGCGCTTTAAAACACTGAGTCGGATTGCATCATGTACTGATAAACCTTGTGCGAACTCTTTCCATCAGGTGCTTGGCTGACGTATGCAACTTATCTCAATGCCGGCTGTGAGTTTCACATCATCTCAGATCCAAAGTTCCATTCTACTTGCATCTCACTCTTCTTCCTTTTGTTGTCAAAAAAACAAAAACAAAAAAAACAATAGACTGGTATCTAAACTACTCGCCTTGGGCCCGACCTAAGCAAGATTAAGCAGAGCTGTGTTTTCTCCTTGATGGCTAAATATGATTCGGATGATTCTAAACGTTCTTATGATCTTCGCCTTTTTGGTAGACACACATGTTATCTCTGTCCCTCTTGAATTTATTATTGTCAATGAAAGTGTAATCCAGAGAAGCGCGATGAACTACAAAGCACATGCACAGCTCCTCTCGTAGAACGAAAGCAGAGAGAAACGAAAAGAAAAGACAAGAGAGGAAAGAAAGTGAGAAAGAAAGTGAGAAAGAAAGTGTGAATTTGGATGGTGGCCGGTTAAAGCTCGGGAAGGTAAACAAAGTTCCTCCTCCTCCCCTCAAAGAGACAGTGAGTCTTTCCACCCACCCGTTCATCCTTCTCTCATCCTCGGCTCCATCTATTTGTTCCGAACGGACACGTCTTGATATCTATAGCTTCCTTCATCCTGCTGGTCTGACCCTTTGATCTGGAATCACGGTAGACCATTCGACGAGATAAGGAAACGAAAGAACGAACGAACGAACGACAGACAAAGAGATGAACCCGCCCCCTCCGAGCGGCGGATCATCCACATCATTCCCAGTAGCCTCGACCTCATCGATCTCGCCTGTCTCGTCGCCGTCAATCTCTGGCCTCTCAAACCAAGTCATCCAGACAGCCGTTCAAGCATCGAAAGATCATGGTGAAACTTTAGATCTTGGTAGACTGAATCTAGATGAAGTCAGTGATGAGGGAGTCGAATTGTTGGCTGGTTTAGGGACCGGTAGACCTTTGAGGAGGTACGTCGGGTTTTTTTCCCTTCTTCTTTCTGTATGTGTTGTTGTTGTTGCTGGGATTCCCTCCGATCTTCTCTCTTGGTCAGCTTGGCTTCTAGTCTTTGTTTGAGTGTGCGTCGGACGGAGTTCGGGCAGGTTTGCTTCAGTACGAGAGAGAATAGGAGGAGCAGACCAGATAGAGAGGAACCGTTGCTCTGCCATCCATTCTCACTTTTAGGACACACCGTCGACTTGGATATCACTCGTTGACTCTGTCTGTCTTCACTGTTCTTTTTGACGACCAAACGACTGACTATTTGATATGAATTTTATAGGCTTGCCCTATCACACAATTCGTTGACATCCCTACCGAGCTCCTTCATCATCCTCACCCGACTGCGATATTTGAATCTGAAAGGAAACGACCTTCGAGAAATCCCAGCAGTCGTACGTCTTTCTTGTGTATTACTCTGATCTTGTCTGTGTTCGTCGTAGCGCTGAACTCTCTCGTTCTTCCTATGTGACACATAGCTTGGATCCCTTCAATCATTAGAGATTCTGGATCTATCGAGGAATAAAATCCGGAAGTTCCCGGACACTCCTCCTGGCCGGCTGTCTTCTCTGAGGGTGAGTTCGAACGCGTCTTTGATGCCGGTTAGGAATCGCTTGCTTGAGAGTTCTAACCATTCATCTGTCCGGGGCATATTACTTCAAGGTGTTGTCTTTGTCTCAAAACAAGATTCGCGCTCTTCCAAAATACATATCGACCTTCACCGAGCTCAAGGTTTTCAAAATCGACCATAATCCCATCGAGTGGCCCCCTCCGGAGATTCTTGAACGAAAGACGATCACTGAGGAAGGAAGAGGGGACGCAAACGAGAAAGCTTGGGTCGAGAACATACGGAATTTTTTGAGAAATTCAGACGACGACCCAGCGGCAATGGAAGAGAGAGGTGCAGATAGATTCCCTGGGATGGGGGAACCAAGTCAGATGAGACCAGGATTCTTATCGACTACCTCTCAGAATTTTTCTGAAGCCTCTCACGCGCACGACCAGACACACCATTTTCAATCTAGACCAAGTTTGATGGGTTCTTTGAATTCACACAACTCGATTTCATCAAATTCATCTACAGGAACAATCCTCCCTACTTGGCCGACATATCAGAGTTCTGGCTCACCAAACGCTGGCTGGGCTTCGAGCTCGACCTCACCAATCGAAAACACGATGCTATCAAGGGACGGCGGAGTCGGTACGATTGGTAGTAGCAGTAGTAGTGGTGGTAATAACAATGGTGACAATGTCGGCGGTTACCATCGAAGGCAGGCGTCGAAGGGCAGTGGGGATTTCTCGTCCGTATCATCGTCCCCTGTGTTCGCTCCGTCTGGCTTGTCGTCGTCATCTTCTACCCATTGGGTTCCACCTAGTTCTTCTGGTTTCAACCATTCTCAGCATGTCTCTCCCTCGGCGCTTCTACCTCCAACATATCCTCAGCGGAGAAACACTCATTCACCTTCACTTTCTACGTCCAGTCGGACGAGCGACTCAACTAATCGGACAGGACATTCTAGGCAAACGAGTACAGCCACTTCGATATCAATCACTCATCCTACAAAACAACCTTTAAACTCTTCCTCCTTTTCCCGACCTACCCACTCTAGGAATTGTTCTAATGCCTCGGCCTCGTCGTCTATGAGAGGAGTCACTCCACCGCCTGGCACGTCTTTACCAATCCCACCGTCGTTCATGGCGGCTTCGCTCTCTTCGTCTTCTTCTTCATCGGTTCCTGTGATGCCGATGTCGTCTCCATCCGAAGGAACCAACACGTCCCCCTCATCTCCGTCTTACAATCCGCCGTCTTTTTCTTCTACACCACCTGCATCTGGATCCTCAATGGCGCCCTCACCATCATCGACTTCTCTAGGGTCTTCCTCAATGGCTACCCCTCGACCGAGTCGTACAGCATATTCTAATCAGCGAACCCATCTAAGGAACGGATCGTTCAGTACTCAATCTCAAAGGCTCAGCCAGCTATTGGGTCCAAAGAAGAGTTTACCTGACTTGCGACTCAACCACGCGTTAATCATCAGCGAGAGGCAGGCTTGTGTCGGAGACGGAACCGATTCAGTCAAGTCGATCGGAGGTGGAAAGACTGGTTCAGAGATGGAGACCGGAGCATTTGGCGCGATGGCTACAGCGAGAAATGGTCTTCAGAGGAAGCTTTCGGATGGAACGCTGAGAAAGTTGCCTGAGCATCTGAATCTGAGCTCAGCGTCCGCAGGGATCAGAGCGGGAAAAGGCTTGGGTTCACCAGTAACAACGACGTCTTCATCAATGAATCATCCTTACTCTGGTCTACGAAGGTCAGAGGATGACTCACCTTCGGCCGTGATCGAAAATTCTAGAGCGTCCTATTTCCGAAGATTATCAACCTTACCGGCCTCGACGCTTCCCAAGACGATTCCTGTTTCACTTCTGGTTCTAGTGGATTCTGCTCGGGGTATTCTCTTTGCGCTCACTCAAATCCAGTCTTCGCTCCGTCAACACGCTCTTGCTGCCATCGACGATCGATTTTCCAATGTGTTGGCTAGGGTACTTGTTCCTGCTGCAGAAGGGATCAACAATATCATCAACGCGTTGGACAGATTTGATTCGATGTCCAGACGGTCCCCTATTCCTCCGGCGAGGGTCATTCGGGGGGTTATTGAAGCCTGCTGGCGATCGGTTAGCTCGTTTGGAAAGGTGATAGCCGTGTTGGAGATCCAACTTCAAGTGGCAAGCTCAAAAACGGTGTCGCACAACGGAAGCCATCATCCAGGAGGTACTTTTGAGGATCTTAGGTTCACGAGGACGTTGCTGTTGATGCTCTACGGATCACTAGCAGAGATTTCGGCCGCATGGAAGGCTATCTTGCCAATATTGGAGGAGGTTAAGCCATATCTTCAAGAGACGGTAGGCTCAGTAGCGGGTACAGTGAAAAGCGAGATAGGAGCATCAGCGGCTATCTCTGGAGGTTCTTTCAACGGGCCAGTCGGTGGCACCGGATCAGGTTCAGGAGGAGGAACAGCTGGAGCAGGAGCCACTCATTTCCGGAAACATAAACCCTCTGTCTCTCAATCAACGACTAGGACGCCTATCTCTCCGATTCCTGAACGAGCCGAATCTCATTCGCCTTCTTCGAGTCGGTTCGAATCACCTGTACTATCTAGATCGGCATCTGCTCAACAGTCGTTCAGCTCCTTGACGCTATCGCCAGTATCGATTTCATCGCCTTTGGCATCAACCACAGTGGTTATCGGTCCAGTTCCGTCCGGTCAGGTTCCTCTTCGAGGCGGAAAACCTCGGAGACAGATCGCGGGTCCCATCGCTCTCAAAGATGGCGAGGAAGAATCTAAGCTGTTATCCGTTACGACATCTCCCGTCTCCTTGAACCATACTCTGCCGGATATGAATGGACGATCTTCCAAGTCAGCCTTGACTCTCGACTCACCTCATTATCCACTTCGATCAGCACTGAGAAGCTCGTTCTCCAATACCAACCCTTCTACGGCTGCTTCATCCCCAACAATCTCTCAGGCTACTTTGCAAAACACGCTTGGAGACGCATCCCCACAAACGCAGGTAGTTGACGTCTTCTACAACGAGGCCAGCTCTTCACTCATTGACCAGTCTTCATCGACCCTGGGAACGTCCTTAGACTCGGCATCTACCCCGCAAGCCGGCGCTAAATCTTTACCTGATGGTTCAGCAGCTTTGTTTTTAGCAGAGATTCCTAAACCTACGTTTGCTGGTCAAACTGGGGGGGATATCGGCCATAGGAATGGACACGCTGTATTTAGGTCTCATTCAACTCAGTCTTCTGTCAGCTCGATAGGTAGCCTTGGTTCGCTTTCTCCACCATTGGTACCACCGTCGATGATGATGATGGCTATGCCTTCCTCGTCTTCGTCTTCGTTTTCATCGAGTTCGGCATATGGAAGGGATAACAGACCGTTGCCCTACATGGGTGGACTCGCGAACAAAGTGGGCGACGTGGTCGACGAGGGGTTGCTGGTGATGATGGAACAGGCGGTCGAGTTGGCCTCTAACGTGTGGGGATTACTAGAGGAGGATTTAGACTGGGCTGTGGTTCGTGGTCTTTTTTTATTCTCTCTTGCGTGCTGTATCTTTGGCTTGAAATCGTCTCGAGAGGCGTGTATCAGGAGGAAGTATTGATTTTGTTTCCTTTACTCGGTATAGCGCTCCGCCTCGGCTACTATGAATCGTCAAAGCACACTGATCACAAGGCCTCCGTCGAAGCGTGTGTTTGAACTCTTGGACCTCATCCCCGTTGCAAGATCTCACACCCGTCAACTTCACCAAACGATCGTCGCTCCGTCAGAACAAGACACCCTATACGAGGATGCCTCGCAGTTCTTCCATACGGTCAACCGAGTGGCTAAAGTGACGAAGCTCACGTTTGAGGAGGAGCAGCGGAATTTCAAGAAGGGCATCAAGCTTGGACTCGGAAAGCTAACGAGGCTGTCTATGGAAAGGTCAGTTGCTCCAGCATCCTTTGGTTATATCTTTTCCTCGTGCTAGGATTGAACTAACCGATATTCACCTAAATTCTGTTTCTCGACCCTTGCCATTGTGATTACAGTGTCACCCTTTTACATGTCCTCTACACCAAACGACCTTCCACAGCTATGTCTCGATTTGACGATCACTCTAGCCATCTCCTTTCTACACCACCTGTTGGACCGGGCATGCGCCCTTTGGCTCTCGGTAGAGCCAGGAGTGCAACCACAGGCGCTTCCTTGTATACCGGATTGGCTCAAAGGGGACCTGGGGTACCTTACCAACATGGGCCATCAAAGGGACAACAGCAACAGCAGCAGGTGATGATGATGGCCGGAAGGACGAGCCGTCCATTTAATATCCATCGATCGTCCGGAAGTTTCGGCAGTTTGGTGCAGAGTGCGGCGACTTCCTAATCGATGTTATATTAACGTCTCGATGACTCTTCTCTTGGACTTTCATTCATTCATTTTATTTTATTTCATATCATCTTCCTAAATCCTCAGTCATGATTTTTCCTCCTTTTCTTCCCTTTCTTTTCTCTATCGATCATCCCACTCTTCATATCTCTTCATCTTTCCGAAAGTGCATTCTGCCCCTCCTCTCTTCGAATTTACTCTTCTCCCATTTTTCGTTCGCGTACGCTTCCGAACTTTAACATCCTTCCCTCTACCTTCTAGACTTAGACTTACAATGATCCTATCTTGATGACCTGGAATGAAAGAATGATCTACCTCAATGGAACATGACCGTTTACAATCTGCCTCGTTTTATCAGCGATTTGGCTTGTTCACTTTTGTCTTTTATCTTTTGTCGGGACACACACACACATATGTTGATGTACGTTAAGAAAATCATGTAAATTGACCCCAATCTTCACAGACGTTTTCAGTTATATACTTTTTTCCCATTCTCGATCTCGTTCTTCAGGTTCAAACTAGTTAATTGTACCGATTCCGAGCCTGTTCACGACCAACCGACCAAGAGATTTGAAAAGAGAACGACCGTTTCGAGAAACGACTTTGTTAGCACATCCGATGATAGAATGATTGACGATCGCGACTTTACACGCGTGAGGCTCGTTGCAGAACGATGGGTGGATGGATGGATGATAATTTCGGGGTATGAGATACGAACGCTATCCCGAACTTGCGCACTGTACGTGTCCTCCCCTGTTGATGCGGTCTTTGATGAATCCTTGGGTTTGACGGATCCTAAGCCCGCTGAATGGGCAAACTGAAGAGCCTGGACGGGGTCTACTCTTCCCTCGCCAGAAATACCCAAGCCTTTTTTCGTGGTAAAGAGTGGGAAAATCGAATGGAAGGGTCGATGCCCGGTAATAACGGATACAAATATGATATGGTTGAAAGCAGAATTAGTACACAAGCTCATCCCGTCAGAAGTATTTTTAAAAAAAATAAAAAACGGAAGACGAGAGTGAGTTTGAAAGAGAAAAGTGACCTTGACCGTCCTTCCAGCCCATCTCTAAGAGCGATGTACGAAGCGTAAGGAACGTGAGTCAGGACAATGAATTCGTCAGTTTGTTAGAACCAAGAGTCAAGAATAAGAGTGAAGCCAATAAGAAAATCAAAGGAGAAGTCTATCGGTCGTCCTGTGAATGATATTACTGACTAGCGAGCATCTTGTTTCCGACGTTATTCTGATCTTGACCTAAAGGGACCGGCGGTGGTGGCGGAGCCGGTTGGGCTATCGGTGTTGGACCTTCTACGAACTTCCGTTTGAAGACCGTGTTGGCCGACTTGGAAACCGGTACAGGTGCTTCCGGTTGATTGAATAATGTTCGACGTTGGGAGGCCCGGTCGACGTACTCTGATGTAGGCGGGTTTGCTAGACCGGCCGCTTCTCGGGCGGCTTTCACTCGATTTCGAGCGACCTCTCGGAGGGTGGCATCTTGGAGGTTTTTCTATGGTAACCAAGAAAACAGATCGAGGGTCGGAAAATTGATGTTGTCAGTTCGGAGATCCTTCTCGGGAAACACCAAGAGTAAAACCCCTCAAGAAAGGTCTCAAGAGAAGCTCGAGGAGGTCAGCGATACGAGAGGGAAATTCAAGAAACCTTGTGGAGATCAGACGCTTGGTTGTGTTTGGAAAGCAGTTCGAGCGATTTCAGCTGTCGCTGACAGAGCAAGCAGGCTAACTTGATCTTATCCGAGAACTCAAACTCGCCATCGGGTTCTTCGTGGTTGATGATCTGCGCATAGGGTTCCCGGAAATAAGAAGAGACAGATAAGAGTCAAGCGAGCCTGATGAGCATGATTCTGATGACAACTTCTCCAATTGCAGAGGGTCGGCAAGTTCTTTGTAGGAAGAAATGAGTCAGGTACATTTGACTGAGGAACGCCTACGGGAGTTAGATTTTCTGAAGATATTGAGCTTGGTGCGCTCAGTGAAGGGGCCGGTTCCGACGCTAATTCGGATTGTTTGGTATTCCACTTATTGATACTGTTTGCAATCTGCACAAAGACGACAGCGATGTATCATAGAAGAATCAGTTTATCAGATAATAAGTCTGGAGAATCAACAAGATAGGCAAAAAGACAAACCTTCCGACTACTCGCCATAGGAGGAACTTTGTACAGTCCTTTCGCTGTGATTTAAGGCACGGTTTTGGTATCAGTGAAATCTTGATAGGAAAAACTGAGCGCCTCTCTATCAATCAACCAAAATGAGCCAGTCGTACCCTTGGCAGCGGCTGCCTCCCGCTCTTCTCTTACGCTCTCTTCTTCCTCTTCCTCATCGGCTTCGGCAGATTGAAAGACAGATTTCATTACTATGGAAACGACAGAAAAGGTTCATCAGAAACGACAACAGCATAAGCCTCTCAGCTTATCTTCCCATCCCTGGATACAAACCGATCAAGATAGGAGACCGACCTTTTTCAGCTCCCGCTTTGGGTAATCTGATCCCTCCAATTGCAATCGGCACCATGATCTCCTCTTTCTTATGCGCAGAGCTAGATATTGGTTTTGACTCTGCAGAGTTTGATGCCGACACCAATGCGGAGGTAGGCTGAGCATTTACTCGTGCGCCTTCTTTACTGGTCAGGAAAGCGAAATTAGGATCGGCCTTTAGACCAGAAAGGAAGCTCGCTAGTTCGGCGTCGGCTGGTGTTAAAGAATAGGAGGCGTAAGAAGAAAAGAAGAGATCAATATGAGAAGTCGAGAAAGGAAGATATATTGTTGGGCTCATCAGTCCTCAAAGATACACTCACCAGCAGCTGCCTCTTTCCCTCCTTCCGCCCAAACTTCAACGAGCTCTGCGCCATCGTCCCAATAAGCGACAGTCTCTGATGTCCCTCCTAGACCGAACTGCCCTCCTCCATCGATCACTTTGCCCTGACCGCTTATTCCGACTGACGATAATTTCTTCGGTCCGAACGCCGCTGGGTTCGCATAAGAAATTGACACCGGCTTCGGACTTGGGTCCAATCTAAACCCAGTTGGGTGAATCGTCGGAGACAGTACTCTGTTTAGAAGACCGATTGCATGCTCGGCCGTGCGCATTTCCAAGAAACAAAAGCCCCAGCTTCCACCTGTCTCTTTATCCCTGATACCTATCAGACGGGTAATGAAAGTCGATCCGACTTCAGTGGAGGGCCGTGTGCTGTCGGTGTTGTATTCATCTTGGCCGGAAGTCTGGGTCTGGCTCTTTGAAAACTCAAAGACCTCCTGAACAACCCGATCGAGAACTTCCTTCCATCGAGCCAAGACATCAACACCACGAATCAATAACACTCTGTTTTCACCTCCTTCATTCCCTCCAATGTCCCGCATCCCATCGTTTCCTCCTCCTGCTCCTCTCCTTACGCGACCGTCAGACATAGAACTAGAGCCTGATGACAAAGTGGCTCCCCAAGAATTCTTGGAATGAGGCTGATGACCTGGCTGATTTGGCGAAGCGGAGAAGTCGATTTTAACCCGACGAGGATGGGGCGCATCAGAAGGGAAGGGAATGGATATAGAGGGGAAGTGAGAGTGTAAGAAAGTAGATGCAGCGGTGGTGTGGGCGAACAGAGCAAACCCAAATCCTCGAGATGCGCCTTCAACGTGTACGATAAATTAAGCATTCGAACGGCTTTAGAAGTGAAGCCTATCACAACAGAGAATAAGAAACGTTGTTTATTCGCTCACCTGTGATCTTGTCCCGAATGATCGTGGTACTCTCCACTTGAGCGCCTTGTTCCTTCAAGAAGTCGAACAACTATTTGATAACATGTCGTAACAGGTCTACGTTAGCCGATGACACCACGAGCTTATGATCATCCAGCCAACTCACATCTGTTTCCTTCATTTCTGGATCCAATCCTAGGAAGATGATGTGCCTCGAAACTTCAGACGGCCCTTCTTTCTCCTTTCTCTTTGGCTTTCCTCCGGTACCTGCTCCGCCATACTCATCATCATAGCCTCCATAGACTTCATCGAAAGGTTGCTGCTGACGATGATCATACGGAGCCCGTTGGTCATTAGCCGAGTGTTGGCTGTACGCTGTATACGCTCGAGATGGTGACGGATCGCGGTAAGGCTGAGATTGAGACCATGGCTCAGCCTGAGAAGGCGGGTATCGAGGTCGGTTTAAGTGATTAGAGGGCGGAAAGGAAGGAACATTAGCATTGGACTGGTAGGCCTGGCCTCGCTCTCCTGGATGGTGGATCTGTTCGTGAGGATGAATCGCAAGCGCGACCCCCAAGAATGGAAGAAGAGTAAGCTTCCCATGAAATGCACACAATCAAGTGAAGCCTAGGAAGCCAGAAGGGGAGATGTCTGAACGAAAACGAACCTGGCTGAAGTCGCTTCGCCCTTGAGAGTGAAATCCTCCTCGTCCCCCTCCTCCGCCAAAGCCAGCTCTGTCTCGCCCCCTGTCTTCATACCCATTTCGTTCGGCTTCATAGCCTCCCTCCCAGTCTTCTCTCCCTCTGTTGGATCTGGTTGGAGACCTCCTTTCCGAAGGCGGCACATAGTCTCCATAGTCAGGCTCTCCTCGGTCCTCTTTGTTCATACCAGGGTGTCCAGCCCGTTGGTAACTCGATCCGGCTCGGCTATGAAAACTGGCTTGACTAGACGGGTATGTGTGTTCGTTCGGCGGATAGGACGGATTGCCATACTTTGCTTCTGAGTGAATATCTCCTCGGTGAGGATAATCATGCTGCCCATGATGTGGAGGCGGTGGTATGTGCTGTTGTTGGTGGTAAGGCTGATGATGACGATGCTGCTGTTGCGGCTGCTGGTGGTCGGCCCAACGGTCAGGACCTCGATTGTACGACCTGGCCTGAGCCTGTGGGGGTCCATTGTGAGAGAACCTATGTGGGGATCTCGACCGAGATCTCCGAAAGTGATCTGGCTGTCTGTTATCCATGCTCCAGACACTTGATCTCGACGGATGGGGTGCTGATGATGGTGGTCGATGGGTATATGCTATCGGAGATCTGTGAGGCAAGCATTAGAAAACGTTGTAGTACTTTTCATGATGATCATTAGGAAGGTTCGTAGTCTTTTCTAAATGCCGTCCTTCACCTTCTCGCCCCTCCATCCATCCGTCGGTGGCCAGAGATGATGAGCAGCAGTAAAGATAGCAGCAGCAACAAGGGCAAAGGCAACAGTGACAACAGCAGCAGTACTCCGTTGGTCGCATATCATTGCCCATGCTTGCCCTCATATCCATCCGCCCTGCCTTATCCAATTCGTCCATCGTCTCTTATACCGTTCCATCCACTTCAGTCGCTCTATTTCTGTGAGGAATGCGATCAGCTTCGGTGCGCCCGCTGCGTTCAAGAGGAGGTTGCCTGTTACTACTGCCCCCATTGTCTATTTGAAGTCCCTCCAGCCAGCGTTCGAGCAGAACAGAACAGGTCGGTCCCATTTGATACAGCGCTAGCCCGCTTCACTCAACCTCTCCGGCTAACCAGAAGACGAAGAAGAGAGTGATTGCTGACGCGTAAGCCTGATTGCTACGAGCAGATGTGCCCGAAACTGCTTCCTTTGTCCGCTATGTACCAGTCCGCTGGCCGTCAACGCATCCAAGCCGGCAGCTACAGATCCAGCAGCCTCCAAAGACTCCTCCTCAGAGACTTCCAAAGAGCCTTACTACTACCTGAGCTGCAACCATTGTCGCTTCAGCTCGGCAGAGAACGGAATCACGTTCGAGAAGCCGACGGGTGTGGCCTGTTCGTACCTTTCGTCGTGTTTACTTCTCCCATGTTGTTTTCTGCCCATGTTGGTCCAAATCTGATCTCAATATGTCTCTTAGTGCAACTCCAGCGGTTGGAAGACGCCTCTCCTGCGGTCCTCGAGTTCGAACATCTCCGGGATCACTATGAGCCTCATCTGAAAGCGCTTTCAGCTTCTTCGCATCCGGCAACAGCCACTACAAACAAATCCTTGCTCGCAGCCACCTCGGCCCTTCGACGGGACGTTCCCTCCCTCAGAACAGCATCTTCAACCAGCCGGTCCAGTCGGCAGCCAGCGCCCAAGTTTGGGATCGAAGACCTTCGCCCGTACGAAGCGAGAATGGACGCTGACTTACCTGCCGATCAGATCGGGTCAGGTCGGCTGGGCGAGCCCGAGTTGGTCGATTGGTTAGGCGCCAAAGACAGTTTGTGCGACGTCGTCGGGCTTGAGGCCAGATGGACAAACAGTTGGAGACAGCCTGTTCAGACTAGGTAGGCTCCAGCTTACAGCCCGTCTGACTTGTAAACTTCAGCAGACCTGTCTGATGAGGCGTTTTGTTCATTTTAATCATCTACAATATTCATCCTTAGTGATCTTAAACCACTACGGATCCCACTCCGTTCCAAAAAGACTAAACGATGCTCGGCCTGCCGGCATATCCTCATCAAGCCTGACCAGAAAGCCCAATCAACTCGATTCAAGATCAAGCTCCTTGCTGCGTCGTACATCCCGACCGTAGAGGTCTCTCGGAAAATCGGTGGAGGCCGATCAGCCAGCAAGCTTGGAGTCAGACCAGGACGGGCTAGTATGACGGCTGAAAGCTCGTCTACCAGTGGTGCTGGTGCCGGGACTAGCGCAATCGTAGGATCAGATAACGAACTACATAGAGGAGGAAACGTATGTCTTTCTCCCAGTATCCGCTTCCCTCCTTTTCCTCTTTGCGCTAACTGTCTGAACATCGTTCTTCTGCATCCATTAATTCCTTGTATAACCTTGTTCGGATGATGGATCAGTATGCATTCCACTTGGCATTCACCAACCCCCTTTTTGATCCGATACAAGTCCATCTTGAAGTCATCCACCCATCCTTCCCTTCCCCCCGTTCGTCTTCGTCCGATTCTAGTTCACAACCTTATATCTCGCCATACTTGATTAGTCTACCGATTTCTACATTTCCTGTCTCGGCGTTTATCGACCCATGGGAATACGGAGCTGAGGATTCATCGTCATCCGGTTCAGATGAGGTCGATCGAATTCTTGACAGAAACGTCCTTGGCGGAGAAGAGAGCGAAGCATCGAGACGGAAACGGAGCTCCCTACAGCGGTCCGGGCTCATAGCGAGAGATCGAGAGAGGGAGAAGGGTTTCATTTGGAAGAAAGGGAATATGACAAAGGTGGGGTTGGATGTCCAGTTGGGGCAGGACGTTGTAGGTGATATCGATGTGAGTCTCTCTCCTCATTCTTCTCTTCCATCATCTGTCGGTTTTCTTTGCCGTCTGGTCTGGTCTAATTCACTATCGATGTTTGACTTTTTCTTTTCCAAATAGTTTACCCTTCGAGTGACGTTCACCTACCAGTCCGAAGATGATCTATCCACCGAACCCGACCATCCAAAATCGACCTCCCGACCAACCACATCTAGCCTTCACGACCAGGAAACCCAAGATATCGAGCAAGACCCAGGATTGAAGACGTTCATGTTTGACACGAGGATACACCTAGGGAGAGTCCTTGTTTAGCCCAGTCGGTTATCTTTTCCCGAATAAGCTCGAGGGCCAGCGTTCAAAATTCTGCGTGCTGTTCTCTTCAAGAAACGTAGGGAGGCCTCTAGATACGCCAGAGAGGATGTGCCTCATTTTCGTCTGCTCGAAAAGTAGATGTCCATATATTCATGCTTATGTTTCACACAAGAGAATCACAAACGGCGAAAGAACCATGCGCAAGGAAGTAGAAGCAGTCGTTGAACTCTATAAATGCCCGAGGCATCCTTGTCAGACCGATCTCATTTTCCTCATGTTTCGGAAGGTTTGGTGCTTGCCCGTCTCGCTTTCTATATGCTTTATTCTTTTTGATATCGATTTTTAAGAAAAGAGGAGAGGAAATCAATGAGGAGGAACGATGAAAGAAATGCTGTATGTGTCGAAGAGAAGAACGGAGAGTATGGAAAGTTGTTTATGAGTAAAAAAGGGAGAGATCGTAAAGTAGAAAAGAAGAAATGAGATGGGAAAATTACTGAACGCGAATGAAATGGTCGTAAAAGAAGGGCAGAGTTTTGTCAAAAGTCCAAGGTTGAAAAAAGGAAAGAGGAAAAGAGGAAAAGAAAGGAAGAAGGTTGAGGAACCAAGAAACTAAGGGGCGAAAGAAAGATGTAGGGAGAGGAAGGATGATTCGTCAATCTCACTCTCCCTTTAGTCGAGGTCGCTCCTTCTTCTCCCGAACGTGCTCTTTGCTATTGGCGTCGTCAGCATCCGGTATATCCTCCGGTCGAAGGCCTATTGGTCGAAGTTCGGGATCGGCATTAGGCATAACACTGAGCAAGAACCGCAAGAATCGGTTTCCGTACTCTGTAGGAGGCACAGCAGAGATCCCATGGCGATCCTCGGTGAAACTCTTCCACATGTGTTCGATCTTCTTTATCAACGAGTACGGCGTACAGATGTCAATCACGCCTAGATAATAAATCACCTCCAGCGGTTCGTTCTGCTCGTCCGTCGAGCGCAGACCTCCTTCGTCTTGGTAGAACAGGAAATGCTTTCGGTCGAATGTGTCGGATTCAGAGAGATGATCGACAGCAGTCGTTCCTGCCGGCGTTGTCGTTTTTGGATCGGCTCGTTGGATGGCTTTTCGAAGCGCGACCTGGTCAGCCGAATTTTGTATCGAAGAGGGCCGTCGACGGTTCAAACCGGTAGGCATCGGCTGCGCTTGAGATGGCTGGTTGTAGCAAACCGCGATTGAACAAACGAGCAATCGAATCGATAACATCAGAATCTGGTTCTCCTAAAATTGCAAAATAGTTCGAGTGACTTACATCAAACACCTGCAAAGTGTTCCGCCTGACGTTGTCCCTGTTTCCTCGCTTCATCAGGTGGATTCCTACCAAGAGCGAGTAATCCATGATTTTCATCCGTTTCAAGAACTCTGCGTCCCTCTTGAGTTGTTCGCCTAGCAACGCCGCTTTCTCCGGTCCAAGCTGAAGTGATCGGTTTCGTCGAACCCAGTTTACATCCTTCAAAACAGCACCTTTCTTCGTCTTTGCCTTTTCCTCCGGGTACTCTCGACCAACCGACGATCCTTTCAGATCATAGGTTTCATGAATATCTCGGTGAGGCGGGAACAAATTGTTCTGATAAATGGCACCAAAATACAGCTTAACGTCAGAAGACAAGGATACGACTCGAAGAAAGCTAACTGTATAAGAACATACCATAATAACAAAGTGGATCTTTCGACCTCTCGGAAGTTTGACTCGGTGAAGTCCGTAGAACCTGGAGAGCAGCGTATGCGGGTTGTTGACCACATGCTCGTGATAATCCTTCAGGATGCTCCTCAAGAACTTGTGTTCTGTGTGAGAGATTGTCTTGATAATGAATCGGTAGTCCCTCGAGAAGTAGAAGAACGAGCCGGACTTTCCAGGAGAGCCTAGCTCGGAGAGTATGTACTTTGCGGTCAACGAAAGCAAGTAGTCCGCTGCGTCCAGATGAAAGTAGTTGTCTCTTAGATCTCGGAATACCCAAGGTGCATAATCTTTGAATTTGACTGTGAAACCATAAGGAAGATATCAACCAGGTGAAGAGAAAGAATAAGAATAAGAATAAGAATCAAGAAGGAGAGAAGAGATGCCCACAGTCATATCGGGCCGAAGGGGTGAGCTCGTTTCCAACACTGTTAGTTCACAAGAAATTTCGACAGGTGTTTCATCAGCCATGCAGTAATTAGTATCGGAAGACATTAGAATAGTATTTACGTACATATCGAACGAAAATTTGTGACGAGCTTTGTAATCCTCATCCGTCAACGGTCTAGCAATCTTGGCCTGACATCTCGAGACCTATGATACATGTTGCGAACAGGTTGGTCGATTGACTTGTTAGACTTCGTCATCTCTCCAAAAGAGGAACAGAGGAAGGCAAGAAGAAGAAGAAGAGAACAGAGGGGAACAGAGAACACGTACTCCGATCCTGATTCCGGTCAACATGTTGTACATCAACACATAGTTCACATGGTCCTCTCCGATCAAGTTTCCAACCAAGACTTTCGCATCTTCCTGATCATGATTGCCTCTTGCCTGTGACTTCTCAGACATCTGACGTCCTCCAGCAACTCCAGAGGCCGCTCGGGCTTCATTGTCGGTACCTTCAGACCCGGCAACTCCAATTGGTCCTTCGACATCTCCTTGGGCTTGTTGTTGAGACTTCTGCCGATGCAAGTGGTGATGATGATGATGGTGATGTTTTGAACCTGTCCGGTGATGTTGATGTTGTTGATGAGCATAGGCTTGGGCAACCTCTGGCCCAAATCCATCATGAACTCCAGACGTCGCATGGTCGCCTCCTAGACCGAGCGAGCCGTCGAGCCCGCTTCCAAGTCCTCCTGGACCGCCCGATGTACCTCCAGCCGAAGGAGACACGAGACTAGGCACTCCTTCCACGCCAGTAGATATTCCTCCACCCAATTGGTTAGCGGCAGCCTCTTCTTCCAGTTGAGCCTTTCTTGCTCTCTTAGACAGCCTCTCTTTTCGGAGCTTTTCTGCTTGTGCCAGAATATCCGAGTCGAGGCCGAGGCCATCAATTCCAGGGATGGGTGTCGTCTGGCCTAAAGAGGAAGACACGGGAGAGGTGATCGGTCTGGAATGAGTTTGTAGGTGATGATGGTTTGAGACTGACATGGATCGTCCTGACCCAGACTTAGTGGTCTGAGCCATTAAGTTTGCTGAGGCGGACGTAGAGGGCACGGACGGACTGATAACAGGTGAGCCCGTAGTGTTCCGTCTTGGGATCGTAGGATGTGGTAAAGATGATGGGTAGCTGGAAGTGGGTGCGACTGTAGAGGGAATCAAATTCGACGGAGGCTGCGCCGACGAAATCGATGGACCGGAGTGAGAAGGTAAAATGGGGAGCGTAGAGACCGGACCTGAAGGTGCGGGATCAAAATAGCCTGGAATTGGGATAGAGGCAGCAGATGCAATGCTACTCTTTCGTTGGTTGATCTGACCTGGCGTGGGCAGAGGGTAGAGATCATCCTCTCGCTCTGGTTCAGAAGTCAAGGAAGAGTTGAACTGTATTTCGGTTGGTGATGTTGTGAACTCGGGCTCAAGCTTAGTGATGTCGGGCCTAGGATTGGCATTACTGGTAGCCGGGTCGCTTCGGATGTCATTAGAAGATGGAGATGAGGTCGTGGCTACGCTTTCAAGAAGGAAGCTAGGGCCAAAGACGGGAGCTAGCGGAGGAGCAAAGTCGACCTTAGATGACGTATCAGGCACCGGCAGTTGTGAGGGTGACGATGACGGCAGCCGCGATGTCAATGGCGGCGGCGATGTCGTTGACAAAGGTTGGGAGACCGTGGTTGCCTGGTACCGAGGAGTCTCCGAGAAGTCTTCGTCTTCATCTTGACTGTCGTCCGAACTAGAATCGCTGGATGACTCTCCGTCAGACTCATCACTGGATTGATCTGGATCGCTAGGAGGTGGACTAGGGGGTGCAGAGAAGCGATGGGGGCCTGGAGGACCTGCCGGCCCATGGGTGAGAGGGTTTCTCATGGGAGATCCATTGCCAACAGTAATGTGGTCACTCGATCCTGGTAGTCCTCTAGAGGTATCAATTTTGGTAGCTATACCTTTGATCTTCTTTACGAGTCGGGCGCTCGAGCTGTTTGACTCTTCTTCTGGGTTGCCTGACGAGAGTTGTACTCCGTGCTTGTTAGAAGCCTGTTGAATATGTATCTTCTGGCTGGGTAGGTTACGTGTCGAGGGTAGAGATGAGGACGAGGGATCTTCGGGCAAGATAGGAGTAGAAGTCGAGGGAAGATCAAGTGAATGGATGTATTGATGTTCAGCCTGAGATTGAGAAAGAAGATGATAAGGATTCAGTCGGGCGGGCTCGACGGTAGTGTCTGGATGAGACTGATTTTTTAAGAGTTCATCACGAAAAGAGAAAGGGCCAAGAGCGAAATCAGTCCGGTGCTTATGATACCGATGCGACTCTATAAACTCAATGACAAGAGGAGAGAACCGAAGAGGAAGAAGCCAGACGTTTTCTCGTCTCAAACCACGCTTCAATCTCTATAGTGGAAGATCTTCCAGGAGCGAGAGCATAGTCGAGTTGTGTAGTGGATGCTCCAAGGGAATAGGACAGAGGTTGAAGAGTATAAAGAAGAAAAGAAGAAGAAGAAAACTTGGTACTTACTCTCGTCATCTCGTGCTCATAATTCATCTGGACATTCTCATCCTTACGCCCAGCGGCTTGGTAGCACCTCTCTCTCTCCTCCATGTGAACAGATGTGGCTGATCCAGAACGTATACCAAGTTCTTCCCGGACATGCATTAGGATAGACGAATCAGAGGATGGGTTGATCTGAGCAGTGTTCAATGGAGAGAGACCTGACGGAAGGGTACTTTTGTCGGACGAGTCTGGAAAAGTTGCGGCTGTTGTTTCTGTTGTTGGTAGTAGTGGTGCGACGGCTGCTGAAAATGTTGCGGTATCTACAGACACAAAGCCTTCCAAGATTCTCTTGTCTCTCTCTATATACTCGATTCTGGCCCGGTTTGGCTTTAAAGTAGTATTTGTGTATGACTATGTGTCCTTCCTATATCCAACCGAGAGAAAGAGATAGAGGAAGAGAGGAAAGCAAGAGAAGCAAGGGATGAGTCGGGGGGGTTAAGTGAGAGTATGCGTTGTGTTTGAAGGCATTGATAGAAAGGCGGGTGGGATTGACTCCGCTGACTAAGCAGAAGGCCTAGAACCCGACCTAAAGAAAAACACGTGGCCGATCATTTAGGAGACGCGCTCGGAGAGTGTAGGCGTGTGGTTTGCTCTTGGTTCAACGCACAGCACAAACGAGAAGTGAAAGGGTGATACACACGACAACAAGAGAACACTGAATGAGACAGGTTGCTTGGTTGGTTTGGAGAGATCCGATGAGAATATAAGAGAGATGTTTAACGGGTAGAAAATTGTCAGCGCAATAAGGATCGGTTATTATAAGTATTCTCTTCCTCATGTTGTCCTGTTCTTTTTATCGACAAAGGGACACATGCTACCCTTTCAGTTGTGGTTCCGAGTTGTAGAAGCAGCGCATGCCTTCGCTGGCAGAGGTTAAGTACTTGGCTCCTCACTCTCATACACGAATGGATGGAGATAAAACGATACAACTATCCGGATGAGGCATACCATCTGACCAATACACCCAAGTACAGCGCAGATCTAGCTTTAACAGTCTTGTCCTCTTCTTCATTTATGTTGCGCATATACAGTGTGTGTCGTTGGCTGTGATATATATATATGTTCGATCTCATACGACAACACATGTGATACACTCACCGTTCAATCAAACCACCATACAAACATGCAAAGATAGGATTTCAAGTGTCTGTTTAGGCTTGACACCTTAGTATCAGCATCGCGTATGGACAAACTATAGACCTGACTCACAATCGTTCTCCTCTTGAGACCATCGTCCTTTCTCCCTTGCTACACTTCAGGTGCATCATTCGTCATACGTGCCGTGCGAGTCTATGCTAAGACGCGTCGTTTGTGGTCAAACGCGTCCGAACGAAACGCGTCATCTAAATTAACCCTAACTCTGACAAACAAACGACCAACGTACATCATCCAACTAAACGAGCGAGAGCAAAGAAAAGACTCTTTGAACTTGTGTCTACCCAAGTCTCTCATCAGCGTCCTTCTTGCTTTTACTCCTCCTTTGAACCAGACACAGGTATCTGGGAAGAGAAGAAAACAGGAAGAAGAAATATCCGCATTCAAATGCCCGTGCTTCCTATTCCCTCGGCCTACTCGGATGAGCTATCACCTTCTTACCCTCAAGCTTACGCCCAGATCGTCGCTCGCTCTAGAAAAGCTATCGCTCAAGGTCAGGGCGGTGGGAATGGACTAGTGATCATGGTGGCGAACGATGTCGATGGTGTGTGTGGTGCCAGGTCAGAATAGAAACCGTTCTCTTCTCTGTCTCTCTGTCTCTCTTCGTTCAACCAGTCGTTAGCGCTTACCTTTCGAAACTTGTCGGGGTTTCCCTCACTGGATCTCCATTTACAAAGAATGTTTACCACACTTCTTACCTCAGACTCGATTCCTCACCGAATCTTCCCCGTCGAAGGCTACGCCGATCTTGAAACCCGAACCCAGTCTCTTGAAACCAATTCTGAACTCCACACGCTCGTTTTACTCTCCCTAGGCTCGCTCCTTCCGTTATCATCCCACTTTTTAACGAGGCTCAATCAAAACGTTCATCTACATGTGCTCGATGCTCATCGACCATGGAATCTGGAAAACCTGTTTGGTGGTGGGATCGAAGGTAGAGAGAGGGTGTGGGTCTGGGGCGATGAGGGCGCTGATTTTGATCAAGATATTGCTCAGGGTGGAAAACGATGGGAAAAAGAGCGAAAAGCATTTGAAGCATTAGAGGTAAGTCAACCATCTTGGCCAACCTTCGTCTTTAAATCAAACTGACGTTAGATACTATTTGGACTCGGTCTTGATAGTACGAACCAGAATCAGACTCTGACTCTGACGACGATTCTGACCTGGACCCTGAAGAATCATCTGAAGAAGATAATACCGATAGGGATGACCGGAGCGATGAAGACAGTAACTCGGAAGACGAAGAAGGTCAACCTCCACGCCGTCGTCGAAAGATAGATGAAAGCGGCCAGGTTCGTTCATGTTCATATCATGATCATCTTTCATTCTTACTTTTTTCCCCAACAGACAGATCTGAAACTGTTCTTACCAAAACATACCTGCCCTATCATCACATCAGCCCAAACCACTCAGTCGGTCTAAAAGGCGCGCCCACGCGATCACTATCAACAGGTACTACCAGGCTGGAACACATTTCGGTCAAAGCGTCGCCGCCACAGTTTATATGCTTGCTTCTGCCCTGGGCAGAGAGGACAACGACCTCCTTTGGTATGTACCTTCTGTTTCTGCTTTATACTTTTGATAAGACACAAGTGTTTTGACTCAACGATCTGTCTCTTCTCGAATCGGCTGACGGAAACATCATGGTACGAACAGGCTCGCTATTTTAGGCCTCACGCATCAATATATCGCCACCCGGATTGACCGAGACAGATATGACGTTCTTCACACCCTCTACACTGACGAAGTTGCCAGATTGAACCTACCGACAGTCCCTGCTCCTACTTCGCGCAATGGTCATGCCTCAGCAGAACCTGCTATTTCATCCACGCTAGCCAATCCGGACGATCACGCAATTCGTCCGAGTGAAGAATTGAGATTCATGATGTATAGACATTGGAACTTATACGACTCGATGTTTCATTCGGGTTACGTGGCCAGTAAGATGGGCATATGGAGGGAGAAAGGGAAGGGTCGGCTGCAAGGAATGCTAGCCAAGATGGGGTTTGTCTTATATACCTATTCGTTTTTATTTTATTTCTTTCTTTCTGTTCTGTAGGTCTAATTACAGATTTGTTGGGTCTTCTTTCATCTTTTCAAAACAGGTTCTCGTTAGCCCAATGCCACCAGGCGTATACAAATATGGACATAAGTCTCAAGCGTAATCTTTTCGCCCGAATGGATTCTATCGCGCCTGAATACGGCCTTGTCGAACTTACTTATCCATCCTTCACTCGAACGTACGGTTTCCGGTCTCTTCCGTTATCAGCAGCCGACGCCGTCGAGAGTGTAGGCGCACTTTTGGAAGCAGCAGTAGGAGTCCGTGTAGAGGTTGAAGTGGAGGGAAGTAAAGGTGGTGGAGAGTGGTTCGGAAGCTCTAGAATTTGGAGTTTAGATGCTAATGGTCTAGGGAAAAAGACGGCAGAGATAGAGGCTGAAGATAAAGACGAAGATGAAGACAAAGAGGAGGAAACGAACGGAGAGCGAAAGAGAAAGAAAGATGAGCGCGCTTGGGAGAAGTGTTTCTGGAGCTCGTTCGACGCGCTTCGATCAGGTGGAGAGTAAGACCTTCATCGTACTGTATAATGCCCTTCGGTACATAAGCACCATTCGTTCAGCAAAGTAGCTGATCTTTCTACCCCTTGTTCCTGTGTCTTTTCATCAAGTGTTACACTCCTACATGCCTCCCTCCCTTTATGCATGTCACTCCAGAAAGCTATCATCCGACAAGGTTCTGCTCTCATCGACAAGTCCAAGATTGTATCCCTTCGATGGTTCCGTTTAGCAGTAATTACCGAGGGACCCGATCTCTCCCTATTTGTCAATCCCTCGACACTCTCTCGACTAGCGCTCTGGTTGGTAGACGCATTGAGAGATCGACTGGCAGGCATGAGTTCGATTGGCGGAAGAAGCGAAGAAGGGAAGAGGAGATCGAAGAGTCTGCCTGTAGTTCTGGCCTGTCTAGATGAGAGCGCAGGAACGTATGTCGTGGTGGGTGTGACGGGCGCGCCTGAATTTGGAGACGTTCGTAAAAAGTAAGTGTTCTTAGGAGGATAAAGAACAAGACTACATACCTGGGTTCTCCTTTTCCCGTTCTACCTCTTCCCTTGTCTCAGCATAACTGATCTCCCGTTCTTCAACTTCTTGATGTTGATAGTAAATTCGGTCTAGCCTTCCAAGACGCAGCCTCTGATTCGGCTGCTGCTGCCAAACATGACAAGTTCGATACGTCTGTCGTCGAGGTCCGAAAGGAAGATCTGGCGAGTTTCATAGAGTCTCTTCAACAATATTCGACCGAGCGAATGGCTTGATGAAGTTTGCCCAGTATCATTTATTCCTTTATCAACCTGTGCGCGACATCATGTTTGAAGAAGATGGAAGAGCTAAAGCTCCGTATAAAAGAAGAATAGTCTATATATGTTTTACCTCCAGCCCATCACAGAATGGAAGACATTCTTTTTCTTCAAAATACAAAATAAAAAAATAAACCCAGTCAAGACCGACAGAAGCATGTTCTTATCTATTCCGAAAATGAAGGAAAGCATTTTCTAGAGCCAACAACAGAGCAAACAGATTAAGAGGAGAAAGGACGACTAGAGAAACGAGATGTGTAGGAAGAGAAAGGAAGAGTGATGGTAGATGATTGAATTGGAGTAGATGAGATCCCAACACGAGCACTGTCAAGAGGCCTCTACGAGAACTTCCAGTCTCTGTGTCGGACTTTACAAGCAAACACCACATCTTTGCCGAAAGTCTCTGTTCCGAGAGAAAGCAACTCTGGAGAAGGGGTCGAGTTTTCCTATTTGTTCAAAGACATACATCAGAAGGATAGAGTAAGTCAAGATAATTCCGCAGAAGGATACAACAAGCAAAGTTTGCCAGAACCGAATTCGTTCAAACACAGAGGCGAAACATAGAGGCTCACGTTCACGATTTCGACACCTCCTTTTCCGATTAAGACCGGAGCAACGGTGACGACCACCAAGTCAAGGGTATTCTTAGGAGTATTCAAGAAGCTTGAGATAACTCGGGCTCCACCTTCGATCATTAAATGAGTAATCATTGACGTATTCAGTCTGTCCAGAAGCGGAAGCAGGTCAAATCGGCCTAATTTTGTTTTAAGCAGAAGATACGAAAAGGTGTGAGAGCACGAATGTTTGACTTTGAGATACAGAGAAAAGAGACGAACCAGTTCCCTTTGTAGGCATGACCAGGATTCGACACCCAGCATCCTCTAGCTCGATTCGTCTCTTAGCCAGACTCATCCCAGAATCACATACGATCCAAGGTCGTTTTCCAACGCCGGCTTTGTAATTCTTCATCAACCGAGAGGACAGCGGGAATCGACAGCGAGCGTCCAAAATGACAGGAATAGGCTGAGATACCTCGGATGGATTCGGCACAAATCGAGCTGTAGCCAGATGAAGCGATGATACACATTTGGTGAAGATACGCAGAAGAATGACTAGGTCAACCTACATGAAAGAATAAAAATAGAAGAAAACAGCCCAAAAATCATCAACAGACATACCTGTGAGCTGTGGGTCGTCGTTTAGGACGGTCTCAATCCCAACCATGATACCGCTGTGCATTGATCTCAATCTGTATTGGCATTCCAAGAGGAAGGATAGAACATTAGCGCTATCAAATATGAGATAGCATTGCCTACCTGTAGAAGAGACAGATAAAAGGCAACCTGAGCAGACGAACCGATGGGTGAGCTCTGAGCTTTCGCGTCCACTGATCTGAACCTGCTGGCCATCCGGCCCGGCGATCTTGCCATCCAACGACTGAGCATAAGTGAGAGTGACGAATGGCCTGTGAGAATATGGCTGCTTGGAGGCAATTAGCGGCCTGAGGAATGTGTCGATCTTGTCTGAAACGGGCGAGGACATGGCTAGTAGACCGTCGTCCGTAACTGATTGATGGTGGTTGATGTGTAGAATGTCGCCGTAGGGTTTACCCGAAGTTTCGTCCCGAGCTGAAAGTGAACTCTCAGTAACAACACAACATACACCGTCCAGACAAGTCGGTCATTCCTGAGAGCTCATCATGTTCGTACCCTTCTCGAGTGGTAATGGGGATGAATCTCAACGAGGTCTGTGTTCCTTTCGTTCTATCACTGGCAAGCAACGGTAGAATCAAAATGATCGTCTCTGTCTGAACTGGCGTTCTTCCCTTGGCCAATACACATTGGACCACTCTAGCTGATCGATACACTGCCGGCAGATTCGTAGGTTTTTAGCCTCATCCTCTCAGCATCAAACGAGCTTTATTCTCAGTTGATTTTTTATGTGTTATGTTCCGATCATCAGAAAGCCCATGTAAAGGCATCTCCCTCGAAGCTGCGAGGTCCAGCTCAATTCTCGAGCTCGTTAGACATAGGCGACCGAGTTCAGCATTCGAAACCAGGCTCTTCCAGCTCGAACGGTCGTTCCACGACTCAGGGACCACATCAACGCTTTACTCAGCCAGGAGTTAGAGCCCAAATGAAGCAAAGAAGAGAAAGAGGAGTCAGTATAAGCGAGCCGGGTGCAGCGGAAAAGGGCTGGTGGTACTCGCTCATGAGAGTAAGCATCTTTCAGCCAAGTATCGTAAACATATAGTGATCCATCCAAACACCCTGACCACGATTTCTGACATCTTGATTTCTTCTCATTCACCAAGCCGAGCAGAAGCAGGGTGGAGTCTTGGCTCGGAACCTGGTGGAAACGATGGTCGATATTAGTACTCGTCCCATGTTGCGTCGTCTGGCTCTGGGTAGCGACCCCTTTTCCTGTAGCTGACCCGTAGGTTTCCTTCTGCGTGCTTGTCGTCGCATCGTTTCTGACAAGTACATGACCCAACTGATCCTGATGTCTGATATGATGCCAATTGTTTGTATTTCCCCTTTCCATAAAGATATAAACCTGAACTAGGCTTTCACTGGCCTCGGACACCTTGGTCCTCGGCACCTTCTGTGTCCATACCTTCGAGGAACTTCACGTCTTTACTTTTCTCCCTTACACAAGAGAGCGCACTCACGACAACTGCGTCAAACGGAACGAACCCAGAGGGCCAACTGGAGCAACTTCCTTTGGATGTCAACTTCTTCTTCTTCCTGTTCTTCTATTATGGACGTGAGTTTCATGTTGTTGTTAAGTTATTCTGACTTCTGTCCTCAAGCGAGGGGTCCGTCTTCCTACCCGTCTTTCTTAACCTATATGTATTGCGCTCTCTGTGATATAAAATCTAGTGTACCTTCATGTCGCCTTGTTGTTCATGACGAAGCTATTCGATCTCTATAGGCTCAACTGGTGGCCCAAGTAAGTAATCAATCTCATTCTTTCAACTTACATCTTCTTTGGTCGGTTATCATAGTCTGGTTCATATTCCTGCTAATGAGTTTCTCCTCTGGTCGGAATAGGAGAATCGGTGGGAAGGCATCCTATTTCTTCTTCTGGGCTACAGCTTTGTGCATCGGTTGGTCATCACATCACTTTGATCTCGTTGGTAGAATCAAGAAGTTTCTAGGTAGAGAGGGGTCCGATCAAGCTGGCGGGCTCGACTGGGAACGAAAAAGTTAGTTCTTCCATTTGAAAGAACAAACTTACATTTCCTTAGTATCATGAATTTGGGCTGAAGAAGAGATCCAAAACTTGTTTTGCTTGTCAATACGCCTACTCAGCCTTCTGGATCGTACTAACGTTTGCTACAATGGGCTGCCCGTTAGTCTTCTTCACACTTACGACCTTTGCTTTGGTCATGGTACTTTCTTGCTGAGTTTCTCTCTCTTCTCTATCGGTGTTGTTCACGTTCTCCTGAAAAGAGCTATTGTATGCTTTTCTGTACTGAAGCGCGACAAGGTTTGAGAGTCTACTCTGGTTTATCTACAGAACAAGCGCACATTCAGTAACCTCCTAAAATATCTTCTTCATTACCTCTACTGCGAATAATATCAGAGACATCAATACCGAAAATCCCTCACCCCTCATCAGCGAACTTTTCTTGAACGCCAATTGACCGGCCGAATCCCTGCGTCTTATCTTCGTTTTCTATGGTTCATGGCCGTTTTGGGGATCGCCATGTTCGCACTCATCGCTGGACAAGGTTTGTATATATAATACGGGCATTTCGCGCTCTTGTCTCGCCTTGGTTTGTACACAGAAGACTGACTAGTTTGAGGATTTACTAATAGCTTATACCTCAGTATACCTGAGTACCCTGCCCCATACGAGTTTGGATGCTGCCATGTGGGTTTACTCTGTACGTATATACATACCTCAATTTTTGCCTGCAGTCGGGGGCCTCACAGTCTTATTTCGATTTGTGTATGCAGTGGGTAGGAACAACTACAGTGAGCCTCTTCTTTTGTACTCGAAACTCCTAAAATTTGCTCTCTGACAAACACAACCATTCTCCATATTCTCTTTCTTCCGTTCTATCAACAGTGTCTAGGAATTGTATCCACTTCCATTCTCGAGCGAAAAGTTCGAAGTAGAGGACTGCTGTATCTCTTCCGATATTTTTCAGCCTTAGTTTAGTGAGTCTTCTCATCCTAGATACCTATCTTATATAATCCTTTATCGTTGTAGACTCGATCAGCTCATCAATCATCGTTCCTTCTTTAGCTTCGTTTTCGTACGTCTTGGTTTTAGTAAAGAGGCTAGAAAGACGACCAAGCTGATATCTTATCAATATCAATCACGGAATACTTCAGTATCGTAATTTGTTCGCTAGAATGAGATCTTTGTGTGCGTTCTCTCATACTTGAATTTACCGTGTCGTTCTATTCTGTGAAAACAATGCTGACGCCAATTAACAATCCGATTAAACATGTGTGTGTGTGTGTGTGTGTGTCCAACAAGCCGACTGTGAGACTTTCTGTATCTTTGTTTCAAGCATCTGTCATAGTTGGCAGATAACAGCTTGACACTTTTCTAACAACATACTTCTCATTTAAAAGTCATTCTTGTTCAATTCGTTAGCACGTAAGGGATTCTCTTCCTTCTTTCACGACCATCGTGAAATGTTCAACACCATCTTGATGTTAATTAACGTTCTTACAGGCTGGTCAACATCATCCTCTATCCTCTTCAAATGTCGGCAGTCTTTCATAGGTTCCTAGTGTTCATAAGAGGATATGACAAGAGTCTGCCGGAGCATAGAGAAAGTCTAGCAATTGGTTGGTCTACATTTTCTTCGCTTCTGACATTCTCTTAGATGATATCTCTTCAATTTTCGAGTTTTCTGATTCGAACAACTTGAACAAAACCAACAATTCGTCCAGGACTCCATGCTAAATCTGTCGCGCAGAATGTGAGTAGTTCTATCTGTTCTTCTCAACGCATATTTCAAAGAACTGACAAGCTTTTGCTACGCTACCTGATTGTGTAGGTTTCGATGGTCGCCTTCTTGTATGCTCTTTCTAAAACCATCTGGTTGTCACGAGATCTTGAAGATCTTAGTTTGACTCAATTTTTGTCTCTTTCGCGCTTTCTTCTCACACCAAGAGGATATGCTGCCATCCTTCACTAGTGAGCACCTTTTCTCTTCTGTGCATATATATTCCAGTGATGAGATATTCTTCAAACTCATCAAAATATCATCTTCATCCAGCGGGCCCAACTCTGTTGTCTATCCATTCTTCAAGTTCGGGAATGCCGGTACGCTATTTCTGCCCTGCTCTATCACAGAGACTTTTTCCACACTCAGTAACTTGCTCATCTTTTTTCTTTGCTCAAACTTGATCTTTATCCTGTTCCAAGACGATGATTACACTTTTAGTTTAACGTTCACAGCCAGTTCTGCTATCTGGGTAATGCATCTCTCTTCTTCTTAGTTAAAGTTTCCTCAAGTTAACTTGTTTGCTCATCTTTCGCGTCTTTCTTCAAACACGGCTTCGTACGTTTGCTTCTTGCACCTATGGTTGACGCGATGTTAGGCCTCGGAAATCATCACATCAGTTACTACTAATGCAATTTGTCGATGGGGGTTCTCGATGGACATAAATGGTGTTGGTCTAGACGTCATGCGCGATTATCCAGATCTCGTACCTGCTTGCTGTTAGTCTGTTCCTCTCCTTCGCCTTAGGTCAAAACCTTTCTCGTTCCCACTCCCTCAGATCCAAACACCATTATACCACCTTGGAATCGGGAAAATTTGATAGACTGACAGTATGGGCCATGTTCTCCGTTCGAACTTGTAGGCGTAGCCAGCGCGCATGTACTTATGAACATTCTGATGTTCCTACTTAAAGTAAGCCAGTATTCGTCCTCCATGCCTTTGGATCTTTTCTTTCGATGATCGGCTCAGTGTATCTGATGAACACTCGATGAGATCGTTTTAACAGCTGAATTTTCGATAAAAAAAATGAAGGCAACAACATATTCAGACATATCTTTAGAGCTTTCTTCCAATTCTCTCTTTCTTTGTTTCTCCTGTTTATAATGACCCTGATGAATGTAATGCTTCGCCTTAATTTTCAAAACCTCGAAGACTGGCACGAATACAGATGCATGCGATGCATAAACATAACAATGCCACCCAAGGAAAACCAAGCGGATATATAGATACGCTACCGATCGAACAGCTGTGAGAGTGTAGTAGGCGAGACAAGAATGATTAATGCTCAAGAACCAGTGGGATGGGATGAATATGATGGTAATACAAAGGAGGAAAGGAGATGCGAGTGTGGTACGAAGGATGACAGATCGAAGAGATTGACAGAATAATAATACAACTGAATCCGAGAGAAGTAAGCAGGGAGGAATGATAAAGTGTGTGAATAGTGATTACGCTGAGAACGCCCTCCAAGTCCGAAATGGTAATAAGTAGGAGACGAATATTGCGTTCGAACGAATAAAGGAGAGAAAAAGAAGGAAAGGTTGCCATGTGTCTACGACCGAGCTTCCTGATGTTGTTGCATCCTTCCAGCGAGCCCATTCGCAAAAGCCGGACTGATACTCATTCCGCCATCGAAACTTTTGCCCAACAGGTTGATTTCTTGATCGTCCGCGCTGACCGACAACCCTCCAGAGCCAAACTTGATGGGACGACGACCTTCAATCGATTTCGATGTCAACCGAGAGACCTTGTCCTTGGACTCAGGGATGCTGCTGCCCAACTCTCGTCTAGTTCGTTCGTCCTCAGAGTCACTCTCACTACTCTCGACCGCGTCAGGAATGGAGATGTCCCCATCTTCGTCCTCTGAGTCGTCGTCGTCGTCATCATCATCCGAACCATCATCATCCTCATCAGACATGCCCTCCCAATCCCGGTAAATCCCGTCTATGAAAGTTGAACTAATGGGTAGGTTATAGGGATCGAAAGGAAAGAATGAGTCGAGGTCGGCTTCTTCCATCGTAGAGTGTTGCCAGTCTCGGAGATGAGGGATCGGCACATTCGCTTTACCCGCGGAAAGGAACTGAGCTTGCTCGACGGAAGGGCTTGGCAGTGAGACGTCCACGGAGGCAGAAGAGGATGATCGGTTGTTCGCTTGAATGATATGGTATACGTAAAGGAATCGGGTCTGATTGGCTACGAGAGCAAATTGCTTGACAACGTTGGGAGAGCACACCTGTTGATATGAGTTTCAGAAATCAAGGAAAAAAAGAGAGTTCGTTCGTCAAGGGTCTAAAGCATCTATCTTCGCAGAACAAGCTGATAAGGAGCAGTGAAAAAACGAAGACGTACCTTCAACGGGTTGAATGGACTGGAGACCACTTTCTGCAGGACGTCCAAACCCGGTGCCCAACCTGTTGTTCTTCTCTCTTCCCCAAGATCTCCTTCCATGTCCAGTACGTCCTCCTCATCAGGTCTCGGTGGCTCATCCCCCTCGCCAACCAGATCCTTCCACCTGAAGCAGAAAATGAGGAAGACCGACTGGGCAACGGCATAAAACACACCGAGCCCACCCTGCCCGTTTACGCCTCCGATAGATCCTTTCTGGGAACTTCCTCCTCC
The DNA here is from genome assembly GCA_014706385.1 of Phaffia rhodozyma. Classification (NCBI taxonomy): domain Eukaryota; kingdom Fungi; phylum Basidiomycota; class Tremellomycetes; order Cystofilobasidiales; family Mrakiaceae; genus Phaffia; species Phaffia rhodozyma. Next base: position 1,377,764 of record JACGZH010000006.1, read on the forward strand.
CCCAACGCCACTGCTGGAGGATGTTCCGTACAATAGCTCTGGGTATAACTTTGCGGTCTCCATCTGAGCTTCCAGGTATTGGCATAACAGTTTTACCACATTTCTCACACTAACACCATCGACCCACTTGGCTCGGCTGACGAAAGAACCAATGTAGGACGCGGCCGCTTTTCGGATGACATCCGGCTGATCTTTCTCGAAAAGTGCTTTAGACACGAGAAGCCCTTGAAACTCGTCGGTGAAGTCTGCGTCAAGCGAAGTGTACCAAAAGAGGAGGAACTGGGTGTACCGAGATTTGAATGTTTTAAGAATATGCCCATCAAAGATGGACAGCAACGAGTGAAATTGAGACAGCCGAAGCGTACGATTGCGTTCGATCTCGGATGGACTAGAAGGACGAGACGCCGCAGGCGTAGGAGGGAAAGGGAAGGAAGTGATCCGATCGAACGGGTTGGTCCCGGTTGGAGTTGGAACACTAGTCTGCAGGCCAAGCGCCAAAGCGGGGTCGACTAACGTCCCAATCACAGGATCCACGCCGCTCAAACTGTTGGAAGCAGACGTTTGAACCCAATAGTTTGGATCTGTAGCTTTCTGGAGTTTGTTGAAGTGCTCGAAAGTCGTATTCAAAATCACATCTAGCTTTGAGACCATCTCTTTAATAACCTTGACCCGCTCTCGTTTAGCTTCGAGAGAGAGATTCTCTGTGACAGGGGGGGCCTCGTCGTCAGATTCATCAGACGAATCACCACCTCCAAAATCTGAATCCTCATCATCAGACGGTTCCTCATCGTCTACTTCGTCTGCGAGCAACCTATCAAATGGATCGGTGTCAGATTCAGCATCAGATTGACCATCCTCGTTGCCTTCTTCTCCGTCGGCATCCTCGTCCATATCGTCCCATTCCACCTGGATCTCCACCTGGATCGAGTTGAAAAAATCAATCGAGCGACATTCCAAGTCGAAAGAGGATTAGGAAAAATTATATATGCGTGTATGTGCATGGCAGAAGAAAACACATACGTCAATTTGAATGGCCCTGTCAACCACGGCTGCTAGGATCCTATCTCCCAGAACAGGACAGTATTCGACCACTCGGAGCGCATTTCGGATGTATGTCAGATGAGCGATCTTCGGCTCCCGTTTGTGGGGGAACGACTTGACTAAGATAGGCTGGATTACTCCGGGAAGGGTGGGGATAAGTGAAATCAGATGAGTAAGAAGCGTATGCAAGCGCTCAAAGACCTTTCCTCTAGTCAGATTGTTCGACTCGGTCTCTCGATCGACGAGATTTCTAAATTGAGCCTCTGTTGAGCGCACGACAGAAGCATTACCGATGATGAGTACACAGTTAGGCGCCTGTTTCGCGGGGTCATGAACACAACAAGTGGAAAGAAGACAAACGATATTTGAAACCCTTGATACACCTCTTGACCAATTCGCCTACATACTCCATTCTCAAGTTTGCTATGACCCCGACTAGGATGATGTAACTTTTGACAAACGTATCATTAGCCGTCATCCAAGGAAAGTGAATGATGGCCTCGATCAATGACTTGTGTGTTGAGCTGAGAAGGGAAGCATTCGATGTCAGAGCGACTAGGAGCGGGTGGATTAGAGACGTCTTGAGGAGAGGTTCGCCATCCGGGTCGGGAAACTGGGAACGCCGAGTGATAACGGGCCGAAGCTGAGAGAGGAGATCATCGTAGGTGGTCGAGTCACCCTAGGAGACATGAACAGGACAAACGGACGAACAAAACGAACGAACGAAGCTCTGGTCAGAATGTCGTTCAAGGCGAGAGAGGTTTCAGGAAAAAATTCCAAGGAGTGGAGAACATACGTTCTCCATATCCACCAATGCTTTCCTGACAAACTTTCGAAACATATCTCCCTTCCAGCTGTCGTCTTTTCCATTTGATGATCCATTTGAAAAGGATGACTTTGCTAGTAGCTGCCTGTTATTTCCTTTCGGGTCTGCACCCACACTCTTGGTTCGACGAGGAACAGGACTTTCTATGGCTGAAGAATCTGACGACCTCGGTCGTTTCTGACCGATACCTGATCTCGCTCGATACACGACATCCGGTTCAGGCAGCGCTGCGAAAGAATCTGGAGTTGACATCGTACCAGCGAACAGTTAACACAGATGGCCTGTATGTACAATAGAACGTGTCTGTGGTGAAAGAGCGAGCAGGAGAAGGAAGCAGAGTGGATGTGCAAGCAATGGGATTTTTGGTATCGGATCGTCTGCCGCTATAGAGAATCTTTCAAAAATAAGATGAAATTTAAATTTAAATTACGTAGGGCTGTAACCATGTGATGTGGCAACTTGCACGTGATGTTGTTGTACCGCGTTCCCTCTGGCTCCCCATCCTTACCCATCACACCTCCTGCCCTAGGAAACAAACAGACACCCATCGTCGTTTTGTCAGAGAGAGAGAGAGTGGGCCGCTTCTTTATCGTTCTCTACAAGCAGTCATCGTTACCGTCTAGTGAGCTCATTGGTTTAAAGAGGAAGGTGTTAGAGGAAAAACTGATATATCGACATTCTGTCTTGATTCCCTTCCTATGTAATCCGAAAGATTATCCTCAGACGGCCGACTAGCAGCCCAGATAGACTCGTCCGCTCGCACCTTCTGGTTCATATATTAACCGAACAGTAGACACATTGCGCTTTTTAGATACAGTCTTTTTTCTTCCGTCATGGCATCTAACAACATCAAAGTCATATGTCGGTATGTGGTTTTGTCTCTGATTCTCCCGGAATAGAACCGTGTTTCTTGGACAGAGGAGTCACCTCAGCCGAGCGTGAAGGTTAGGTCCCAGAAGGGAGGGAGATAGAGGACAGCCCGAACAGATACAGACCCAAACAGAACCTCATACTTTCTTGATCTCTCAATTTCTTTCTACTCAGTTTCCGACCACTGAACTCGATCGAGATCAGAGAAAATTCTAAAGTGGTCGTTGACTTTGATGAGAACCTCAAGACTGTCAGTCTCAAGGGTGATAACGTTGCCCTTGCAGGTGCGGAGAAGGTTCGTTTTACGGCTTCGGGGGCTGTTCGAATCAGATACTCTCAGTCAGATGCATCTTTATAACCCTCATTCATCCCTCCAACGTCTCGTATATCAATACTACAGGACGGCTTCACCTTTGATCGTTCATTCGATCTTGTATCCCGGCAAGTTGAGATTTACGAGTATGGAGTCCAGGAAATCGTCCAAGGTTTGTTGTTTCCATCTGTCTACTTGCCTTGAACTCAAATGAAAGTTACTGACATGATACAAAACCGACCGTCATCAAGATGTCATGAACGGCTACAACGGAACTGTCTTCTCGTACGGTCAAACTGGATCTGGTAAGTCAAAGCGTATACTGAGCTGATCTGTTGCAAAGAAAAACAACCCGGGGCTGACTACCATGCATATATGCGCTTCAGGTAAAACGTTCACAATGATGGTATGTGTTGCATAAACCAACTTCATGTCTCAACGTCTCTGACCTGGCTCATGTCTACTTTGTCGTTTCCAGGGAGCCGATATAGATAATGAGGAACTCAAGGGTATCACCCCCCGTATTGTGGAGCAATTTTTTAACGATATCTCCCGTGCGTCGGCGAACATCGAGTACATGGTCAAAGTTAGCTACATGGAAATCTACATGGAGAAGATCAGGGATTTGCTGGCTCGTACGTTCTTCTCACAGTGTGGATTTCAATCAGTCATGTAGCTCATTCAAACCATATCGCTCTTGGGATTTCTTATGGCGCAGCTCAAAACGACAATCTGCAGGTCCATGAAGAAAAGTCCAGAGGTGTCTATGTCAAGGGTCTGACTCAATACAACGTCTCGGATGCTGGCGAGGTATTTCAGATCATGCGACAAGGACAGAGTTCTAGGGTTGTGAGGTCTACTAGTACGTCAATCGTTAAAGATCTTGTCTTCTACATAGAAATGATGTTTAACTTTGCCTTTACCAACCTTTTCATCTATAGATATGAACGCTGAATCGTCACGTTCCCATTCGATCTTTGTCATTTCGATCTCTCAACGCAATCTGGATACCGGAGAGGCAAAAGCCGGACATCTGTATCTCGTCGACTTGGCTGGTTCAGAAAAGGTAGGAGAACTTTGCTCTTTTAGATGCAGACGTAGAGTAAGAGTACGGCCGACTGATCTTGTATCTTGAATGCTGTATCTAGATCGGAAAGACTGGAGCTACCGGACAGACATTGGAGGAAGCTAAGAAGATCAACAAGTCACTCTCGGCATTGGGTAATCTAATCAACGCTCTTACCGACGGAAAGGTTCGTTTCAATCTATCTTTCGAGATATATGCCTCCGTACTCTACGCTTACAGATGTGATTTTACTATTCTTCTAAAACACCCAACAGTCAAACTACATTCCCTATCGAGAATCAAAGTTGACCCGAATTTTGCAGGAATCTCTAGGAGGAAACTCTCGAACGACGCTGATCATCAACTGTTCTCCGGCGTCTTACAATGAAGCTGAGACACTATCAACTCTTCGGTTCGGAATGCGGGCAAAGAGCATCAAGAATCAGGCCAGAGTGAACAAAGAGCTCTCTCTACCTGAACTCAAGATTGAGCTCAAACGGTCAAGAGAATATATCTCAAGGCTGGAGCACGAGCTCGTCAAGTGGAGAAACGGTGAGTCGGTCGACCGATCGGCTTGGACTTCGGCAAACGAGTCTGGGGCGGCACCCGCCGTTGGGTCTAGTCTTCCGCAAACGCCATCTTCGTTGGGAGCCGGTTCATCAGCTTACACAAGTAGGGGGCCGACACCGGTAAGCCCGATGATGGACGGTCTGAAAGACCTATCGAGTAGGCCCACGACGCCTGGAAGTGGGATCTTGGACAAGGACGAAAGAGAAGGATTCTTGAAGCGAGAGGGCGAGCTGAGCGATCAACTGGCAGAAAAAGTTTGTCCCCATCTGAGCTTGTCAATGTAAACTTTCCTCGGTTGTGAACTCAGACTGATGATGTTCTAAACTTGGTGGGATTGGTTAGGAATCGGCTCTGTCTGCTCAAGAAAAGTTACTCAAGGAACTCCGAGATGAGCTTTCAATCATGAAGGAACAAGAGTCTACAACGTCGAATGTGAGCTGACTCAATATTTTCGCTTCGATCCGCTCTCAGTCTCAGCGCACTCATTGCCATTCATCTACATATGATTCTCCTTCCCTCTTTTCTTCTCCCCCAAGCAGGAACTCAAGGTCCACTCGTCCGAGTTGAGTGAACTCCGACTGTTGAAAGAACGACTGGAGTACGAAAACAAGGAGGCCGCGATTCAGCTCGATGCGCTAAAGGAGCAGATTGAGGAAAACGAACGAGAAATTGAGGATCTAAGGAAGCAGGTGGAAGCGCTCAAGGTGACGGCAAAGGATGCGGTCGCCGAAGAAAAGGAGCGGAAGAAGGCCGAAAAGATGGCGGCGATGATGGCCAAGTTCGATGTGGTATGTCTGTGTTCCTTCTATCAGAAGCCAGGATGACAGAAGGATACTGATCTCTGTTATCTACGTATCAGGAGGGTACTCTTTCTGAGAAGGAAGACGCTGTCCGAGAGACACTGGCCAAACTGAATGCCGTCGACCCGGACGACCCATCAACTGCGCTTACAGCCGAAGACATCACGATCCTTCACCGACAGTTATCCGAACGACAGGTTCTTCTCCGGGATTCACATGATCGTCTGAGACGATCTGAGGAGGAGACCGAGCAGCTTAACAAGCGGCGGGAGGAACTCGAGCAGCGGTTGGAGACACTCGAAGTCGAGTACGAGGAGCTTCTCGGTTAGTTCTTCTCCTCTTTGCTTCAACGATAGTGTTTGCCAGTCGCGTCTCTTCTTTGAGCTAGCCTGACCTCCCGTTTTCTATATCCGTTTGCTACGATATCATACTTGTGCATATATAGAACGAACGATCCGAGAGGAGGAAGCGAGTAGTGCAGATGTGGCTGAGAACATGTCGGAACTCAAAGTTCGTTCTTTTCCATCTAACATTTTCTGGATGAATAGCCTAAACGGACTCTGAGTTTCTGTCTGCCTGTTCTCTGACGTATAGTCTAAACTAGAGGCCCAGTACGCGGCCAAGCGGGACGCTCAGGCAGGCGAGATCGCTAACCTGAAGCAACAGATAGATTCCAAGAGTCAGGAGGTCAAGAACCAATCGATAACGATTGATAATCTAAAGGGCGTGAACGAGGAACTGAAGGTATGTTTCAGAGATAGACTCCTTGCCGAAAGATAATACTGACAACGTTTCTTTCCCCCTTTCACTCGATTCTACTCCCCTTTGTAGAGAGCGTTTGCGGTATCGGCTGCTGGGATCGAAGGAGGCAAGGCGCTCTCTGAAAGCGCTCGAGATTTAGAGAGAACTCGAAAGGCGATTGCGCTTCAATTGGCCGACTTTGAGGGATCCAAACGAAGTCTGATGAAGGATCTTCAGAACCGGTGCGAGAAGGTAGTCGAGTTGGAGATCCAGTTGGATGAACTTCGGGAGCACTACAACACTGTGATCAAGGCTGCGAACTCTAAGAACCAACAAAAGAAGATGGCATTCTTGGAACGAAACCTGGACCAGCTGGCACTCGTTCAGAAACAGTTGGTCGACCAGAACACGGCGATGAAGAAGGAGGCCGCTCAGGCTGAGAGAAAGTTGATTGCCCGAAATGAGCGGATGACCAGTCTAGAACAACTTCTGCAGGAAGCCGATCGGAAGCTTGTGCAGGAGAACTTAAAACATGAACAACAACTGAGGGTTCTGCGCGATCGAATCGAGGTTCTAAAGTGTGAGTTCAGAGGTCTAGTTTTGAATTTTGTTCGTTCAACGTTTCTGATCAGCTGATGTGTCTTTTCCCTCCCTTCCCTCTTTTCGTTCTTCTCTACAGCTCAAGCCTCGGCGATGCCAGCGCTCGCAGGTGGCCGAATTGCTAAACCGATTCGAGGTGAGTTGATTCCTTTATATCAATTGAGAAAGTAGGGTAGAACTTGATCGTTGACATTGATGTCTCCTTAACCCTGTCCCTGTAGGAGGCGGCGGTGGCGGAGTGAATCTGGGAGGCCCGATACTAGGAGGAGCAGGCTTTGTCAGAGGCGGTTCGGCGCAGACCGGCTTCTCTGGATCTCCTCTATCGAGAGTACAGGATGAGAGCGGCGGCGGAAGCGGGAGCGGGAGTGCTAGTCAGAAACGTGCCAGCTGGTTCTTTAACTCCAACAAATAGATTTTTCACCTTCCAGCTTTTGCTTTCTGATCCAGTTTAGCGCGTCTTGGGTGTGTTTAGTGTGTTTAGTGTGTCGTATACCCCACCATTGTTTTCTCATTACCTTTACCCTATCTTTCTAGACGACGATCTATGATTTTCTTTGATCTTTACGAGTCTCTTCTCTATTTTCACGACAGTTTGCGGAAAGAGTGAGAGCCAAGAGAATGATGTTGCGTAGGATCGCGACAGCAAGGCAAGTAGAGGTTTTTTTTTCATTTGAACGTTCATTGTATATTGTTTAGCCCGGCTGGGCTTACTTGCGTGCAGACTCGGGTTCAGAACACGGGAGGGATGCAACTGGTTATATTCTTATTGTGTAACGTATTGAAATTTCAACAGTCTTGACAAAATTTGAGCTGTAATTTGTTATCTTGTCTTGAGGCAACACCCTCAGATTTCCTTTTGCGCGAAATCCCAAGAGTTTCTCTCCGAAGAGCAACAGAATTTCTGGCTGGTTCTCCTACGTTTTCTTTGGGTTTCTTATCCGATTTGACTGAAACACATGGGTAGTGTGCAGATGCTTTTATAAAACCACTGAGGGCTTTATTGGGGAACAAGTGCCAGGATAAAAAGCCCATTTTCACCTTCTTATTCCAATAAATACTGAATACAACATGCTGTGTTATGTTGTACTGTATTATATTATATTGTATTATATTGTATTGCATTGTATCATGTTGTATTTTGTATCGTATCGGCTTGTTTTGTTGTATCTTGCACACGTTCTGGGCCTCCAGCAGACGATTGTGTTCGATCGATGCACATACTAGTATCACTCGACAGAGCCAAAGAATCCCGACTCGAACTGTTTTCCTGAGCGATAAGTTAAGCGAATCACGTGTGGGTGATAGCGGAGATTCGTTCACTCAGGCACTTTGCCGAAGGGGGAATTAAAGTTTCCTGGTTTTTGTCTTTCTATTTTCCTTCTTTTTCATTTCTCCCATCGGCGGCCGAGCACGCAAAAGTTCCGGTACAGACGAAGGAGATCTCTTCGTTCACCGCGCGGGTGACACGCGATCTGTGCGTCTTTTACATTTCGATTGGAAATATTTAGTCGACGTCTTCCGTTCCTGTCGAATCTGAATGGGCTTTTGGCAAGCCACTGACGTCATCAGTAACGACGTCGAGCGCGCTGAAGCAACAGAGAATTGCCATCGCATCCGGATCTAGGTGCCGGGTCAAATTCCAGTATTTTGGTCCATCTTGGCCTTGGCTCCCGACCGCCCTCGTCCGGTGCCAAATTAGGTCAGCCAGGAACGAGTTTGGACCGTGTGGCTTGTTTTCTCGAGGCCGAGCGATCGAACGTGGCGTGATTATGCCTCTACCTCTTTCTTCTTTCGTCTTCTTCTCTAGGACGATACTGTGATTTCTTATGGCCACCCTCATACGTTTGTTCTTCTCTGGTGCTCACACAGAGTCACATACATCCAAGGGAAAAAAGAACAAAGCAAGACAGCATGTAACTCAGTTTGACACAGATTGTGAACGGACGAATAGATGGGGCAGAAGAGTGAAAGCACGGCACAATGTCGTCGTCGGACGTGTGTGTGCCTGTCGTCATTCATTTGCACTCGTCGTGCCGGCTCTAAATGATTTTTCGTATTTTCATTTTTCATTCGTCTTGTTCTCTTTTCATCCGGTGTGTATGCTGTCCGTACAGTTTACCAATCGAGCGAGAGCGCGAGCGAGGATCGTCCAATAGAGTATGAGAAGTAAAGAAGAAAGCGTGGAGCATAGGAAAGAGACCATGTTAAGCGTCGAAAGGAGATGTCTCTGACCGGGGTGCGAAGAAACACTCGCGGCTGATCCGTCGGGCGATCTTTTCTTCTGGGTTCTTCCGTTTCTTCCCTTCTTCCTTCTGCTACATACATGCACTCTCTCGTCTTCGTCTCATTTAAACAAGGCATCATTTGCGGTCGAGACTGTTGTTGTTGAGAGAGTGTTTCCTTCTAAACTTGTTCGTGTTCCCTTCTCGACGGAGAGCGAAAGAGAGATTACCGTACACAAAAGGTAAACAAATCATCTTCTCCATCATCTTGTCGTTCGCTCTCCATCGGCCGGCGAGCTCTTTTTCTTCTTCTTCGGTCACTGCCTCTCTTGTCAGGCACATCGTGAACAGATAACCCACCCATCTGTCTATCCCACTTGACCCAAACGAGACGAGCAGATCTACCCCAGAAAAAGGAAGAGAAAAGGAAAGAACAGAAAAGAAAAGAGAGCGTGCCCCCACCGTTTCAAAAAGAGAAAGAGACTGTGTATCTATTTGATTCTTCATCTCCTCTCGGGTGATTGGGGACAGTTCGGTTGGTCATCCCTGTGCCCAGAAAACCCGCGTGGGTTTCGTTGTTTCCTCTTCCTCCCTTTGTTGTCGTTCACTCTTTGGCATCATTTCCCATCTACTTTTGGATCTCTCCCAATCCTTTTTTTCTTTTCTTTTCTTCCTTTCTTGTTCGTCATCGAGTCAACGAGAAAAAAAACCAGGAGGATACAGGCTGAGGTCTCTCCAAGTAAGGAACCGTTCGCTCACACCTACACCATCACTCTTTCTTCTTAACTCAGTCTTATCCGCCTTGGTCGTATGAGAATTGGACGGTCGATCTTCGATTCAACTGCCGAACATCCTTTCTACCCGCTCTCTCTCTCTTCCTTCTTCGTCTCTTTCTTTGGTGAATCCCACCCAATCGGTCATCTCACACTCGCCAGAGAATAACAAGAAAAGGCAGAAACGATCCAAGAAGCAAGAACACGATCTGTCGTTACCCTTGGTCTCTCTTTTCCTTTCCCTTTCTCTTTCCCTTTTCTCTCTCTCCCCATCTCTTCGGATCTTGCGGACTCTTTTTGTTCCTTCTCTCTCCTTGTACAGAGTCATCAAGATAGCGGGAACAAACACGAAAGAACCCTTCTCTTCTTGACAACTCATCTTCCTTGAACCAGTCAAATCCTTCTCCGAAAAATACCCTGCACCTCGGCCTCGGCTCGTTTTCTCTCACATCATCCGTGCGTCCGTCAATCTCTGTTTCGATCTCTTCCAGTCTCATTCTCATCATAGATCTCTGTCTTTTGTTGTTCTTCTTCTCCTTTCCTTCCCGGCATCCTCTTTTCTCTCGATCGGTCTCGATAATTCTTCGGTCCATCTCTCCCGCCGTCCATAACTCTTGGGTCCCACTCCTGATCCTGTTCATACAAACCATCCGACCGGCGCTGTTACCTGAAAATCACTTTCTCTATCAATCCCCGTCGAACCTTTCCGCTTTTCTCCCTCTCAAAAGACAAAACAACGGAGAAGACAAATAACGAATACAAAAAAAAAATCTTACGAAACTTTATATTGTTCCAGCGCATTCATCTCAGTGAGTGTGTTTGACCCAACGAATTTCAAATGCAACAGCCAACGGAATCTTCCGAGTCGAGACCCCACACCATGTTGCACCCAATCACTCCTTTCGGTCTCTTGGCAAATTTGCTAACAACCCTAGACCTTTGTCTCTATCTCTTTACCTCTCTCCCTGTTTCTTCTTCCCTCATGATCTCTACTTTCACCTTTGGATCTATCTCATAGGAGTACCCTGGAAGATTAACGTCCGATCGCTCTCCTTAATTCCCTAATTATTCGATCGCTCGTATCGTGTAGGTATGACTTCCGTTCCCTCTCTCTCTCTCTCCCCCCCACTTCCGCATTTATCCAGCTCTGACTGATTCCGCCTCCGAGGTTCTAGCATGAACAAACCAAGTCCTAAAAGCAGCCGTAGCGTCCAGCGTACTCAACCATCTCAAGAGATCGAAGATGATGGCCTGGTTCGTGAATGTCCCTTCGCTCTATATCCAACAAAATCTGTTCTTCGTCTTCCTTCTTTGACCGTAACTATGCTGATCTGACGACTCGACCTTGGATCTGCAGGCCTGGTCCACGTCCAGTCTTTACGATGCTCTCCCTCCGATGGTGAGTGACCTGTCTCCCGTCTGACAGCTCTTTCACATCCTCAACTTAACGCTCTCTTCCTTTGTCCTCCAAACCTCGACAGACAATGGAGAACTCTACTGGGCCTCCTTACTTTGAATCCTCTCGGTCTCCGCCTCCATCCACACTAGATCCGGCCCCGGTATCTTACGCTTCCCTCTCATCCTCTCAACCTACACCCTCTGCTGATGCAAACACAACGTCAAACACAAAACCAGCGCTCTCAATTGCACCACACATGGACTTTCTTGACAGGGTCCCTGACATGTCTTATGACCGATCTTCCCGTCAATCCTCCATCCCGACAAATCAACCAGCATTCTTTATCCCAGACTATGTCTACTATCCTTCCCCTCTGCTCTCGACGTCCGAGCTAGATCACCCGTATCCCAGCCCGATGTCGCCCTACTTCCCGTACATGCACCCCTCACCTTCTACCCCTGACGGTTTCCGCTACGGGTCCTCCCTCATGGGGTCCAACGGAGGAAACGTCGGGAACGCAGGCTCGGCCGCTGGAGTTGGAGCTGGTGTCGGTGGCCCCGGCGCCAATAACGGACCGGCAGGAATTGACTGGACGTCAACCTTTCCGCCATTGATGGGCACCGGTACACTCGGCGGAGCGTTGGGACTTGCTCCTTACTCTACATTTGAACAACCACAGGGTCCTTCCGGTTTCTGGATGTCTGGAAGTCCAATCTCTCAACACGGACAACTACCTTCGAGAAGACTCTCGAGCGGGATCCCTCTAGGAAAGAACGGAGGGGTATGTCTAAATCTTTGTCTTTAATCCAGACCTCTCTTTCCTATCATCTGATCTGCTATTCTCACATTTCCAATCTTTCTCAGCCTCGGAGGTTTTCTGCACAGCAACAGCCTGGCTTCATGTCCTCTCCGTTGTCTCCTGGGTTGGCTTATCATCCGTCCAACTCTCGAAACGCCGGCTTTCCTTCGTCCCCGTTGATGACCTCATCGTTTCCACCATTTGGGTCATCGATTCCGCTTCCACCACCACTGCCCCCTCTCTTACATAGCAGATTTCCACATGATGCATCAGCAGTCGAGATGATCCCTATCCAGCTTCAATCCTCAGGCGCCGGAGCCAACTCGTTTGGCTCAAAACGAAGTGGCAGACAAAACCGGAATACTAACGCCGGAAGGACACCGCCGACGCCGTCATCACATGCTCATACACAATCAATTGGCGGACAGGCTCAGGGAGGGCAACATGCCCAGACCAAGGATCCTAGATCGAGATTGTTGGTAAACTTTAGGGAGGATAAAACCAAAGTCTGGGAACTTGAGGTAAGCGAGCGGTTGATATGCGGTCTTCTCCGCCCCTGCAACTATGTCTAACTATGTTCTCATGTTTGTCCGTTCCTCTCAGGATATTGTCGGACATATCTCCGAGTTTGCCCAGGATCAATACGGCTCGAGGTTCATACAGCTCAAACTCGAAACAGCCTTGGAGGCAGTCAAGCAAGCCGTGTTTCAAGAGGTCCTCGCCAACGTCTACACATTAGAGACCGATGGTTTGTCTCAAAACTCTCACTCTCTCAGTCATTCATCTCTCACTCATCCTTCGCTCTACGTCTGTTTTCTTGTCGATAGTGTTCGGAAACTATGTAAGACCGCATTGTGAAATGTGTATGCGCCGCGCAACGCCGGCTGACCAATTTTGTTCTGTCTTTCAGGTTGTCCAAAAGTTTTTCGAATACGGAACACCCGCTCAGAAGACGACGTTGGCCGAGACGATGCGAGGGTCGATGTTGACACTCTCTCTGGACCCTTACGGCTGTCGTTCGGTCCAAAAGGTCAGTAGTCTCTCGTTCGGATCATTTCTATGTTCACAGATCAAGTCTTGTCTGACCTGACCTGATCTGATCTTTCTTCTCTTTCTAGGCACTGGATCACATCTCGGAAGCTCAGGCGGTCTCGCTTGTGTCAGAACTAGAGGATCATATATTGACTTGTGTCAAGTCGAGCAACGCAAATCATGTGATCCAGCGAATTGCGAGTATCCCAAACTCTGGGTTGAATCTGGCCGATGCCTTCCGTGGTCAAGGTCTGTCGTATATCACTCTTAACACGTCAAATGCAGTTTCCAAGTTCTAAGTATTGCCTTCTTTGTTCTTTCTTGAGAACAGTCTACAACATGTGTTCCCATCCGTTTGGATGCAGAGTATTCCAGAAGTGTTTGGAATTCCTCCCGGCCGACCAGGTGAGGACGTTGGCGGACGAGATGAACCAATACACCCGGGACCTCGCGTGCGACCAGTTTGGAAACTATGGTTCGTCGGCCTAATTTCCTTTCTCTGTTCTTCTTGACTTTTTAGTACTTTCTTCTCAGTCGTCGGTCTAAATTTTCCATTCTTTTTCGAATTACATTTCCGACTCTAAGTCGTCCAGTTCGTCCTTGAGAAAGGTTCGCTTCAGGACAAGACACACATCGTTCAGAATTTCAAAGGTCACATCGTCCAGTGTTCGTTCTCAGCCTTTTCTCCCCTTACTTCTGCTTGTCTTCCAGACATTTGGGTTTTGACAGAATTTTCACGTCCTTTGCAATCCCCTCTTGTGTCCTTGCGCGACTTGTCTTGAACACATCTAGTGGCCAGACATAAGTTTGCTTCAAACGTGTGCGAAAAAGTGCTCGTCCATGCCTCACCAGAGGAAAGGGAGAGTTTGATCAACGAGCTCTCGGTGAGCGGACCTGGAAACTCGTTGAGCTTGTTGATGAAAGACCAATACGGGAACTTTGTGGTGTACGTCTATTATGTTGCTAGTCAAGCTCCCGAAATAGAACTTTGACCTACGCATTGCTGTTCATATTCTGAATTCTTCTGATTCTTCTCTTCAGTCAACGGGCGCTCAGAACTGCCGAGCCGGCCCAGAGAGATAAGCTTGTCATCGAGCTTCAGCCGATCTTTGAGAGCATGAGATCTTCTCAATCGTTTCCTTACCAAAAACCGTTGACGTGCCGTAAGTTGTCGTTTTACCTAACATTTTCTTTCTTTTCACATCTTCCTGGGTTCGAAGATGACTGATGGATAACTGTACCTGGATTCCATCCAAACAGTCGACAGATTGTTGAAAGAGTTGTACCCGGATGGTCTGCCTGGGTCTGAAGTACCAAGTACGACTCCTTCCGCGTCTGTATCGGTCGATGCCAATCCGGGTCCTGCTGCTCCTGCTGCTCCTGCTGCTCCTGCTGCTCCTGCTGCTCCTGCTTCTACTGTTGTTGCCGCTGCTCCTGCTTCTACTGTTGCTGCCGCTTCTTCCTCTTAAGGCACTCCCTTTTTCTTCACCTGCCCTTTCCTTTCCGTGCTCTTTATCTTCTCGCATAATTTTTTTTTTGAAAAAGCTTCATGTCAGTTTGCGTATAAAAAAGGGCGAGACGACGATTCCGGAAGACATCCTCTTGCCTCTTGCCTCTTCCGTCCCTTCCTCAACAACTTGGTTGCCTTTCAAGTGGACATTGATCATCACTCTTTCTCTTCTCCTTTTGCTAATCAAGTGACCAAAAAAAAACTTTAATAACCCTATAGCACCCCATCAAATCACTCTTTCAATCACATTTGAATATTCCTCGTTCCTTCCATCTCTCTCTCTCTCCCCCCTACAACCTACAATCTACATCTACACATATTTACTTATTTTTGAGTTTTTTCCCTGCCCCCAAGATATTCTTTCTCTATCTTCTTTTCATCTTGACTAATTCAATCAAATCAAATCGCGGTTTCACGAGAGAGAATGTTTGGGTTTTCCTTTGCTTTCTTCGGGATTGCCTGGAATTTTGTTCATTCCCCTTTTCTTAATTACTGTCAACGTCACCGTCGCCGTCGCTGGCTCAGTCTTTGTCTTTATCTTGGTTTGGGGTCGGGAGATTTGACCGAGAGGCATATTCACGTCAAAGAGGATTATGATCAAGCGTCAAGAGAGGGAGATAGAGGGAGAAGTGAAGGAAAAGAAAAAGAGGTGAAGAGAATAAAGAAAAGGGAGGATAGATATCTAAGATAAAGATAGGGGAGAGAACCGTGTTTACGCTGAAAATAAAAAGGAAGAAGAAGAGAAATCGAAAAAAAAAAGAATAGAAGTTGACAGAACCAGATGTCCCAATGACTTGTTTCTTGATTTCTCCGTTCCTTGGTCTCCGACCTCTTCACTCTTTTCTTTGTCTATATACCTTGTCTTTCTCTCTCGATCATGTTTTGTTCCTTTGGGGTTTACTTCTTTGTTTTTCTTTCTTTCTGAAATCAGTTCTGTTTGGGGGGTTTTAAAAAATAATTAGATTCGTCTCTCCCACGCACGTCAGAGAATTCTAGGAGATCTCTCCGTCCGGTCCTTTTCTCGATGGTCCACCATCGGTTGCACCTCCTGACCCCGAGCTAGTTCCGCCTACGTTCGTGTTTCTCGACGCAGGTCTTGAGATCGTTCCTCCTTGGCCCTGGCTTGGGCCTTGGGAAAGAGAATGCGAGTGAGAGTGCGCGTGGGAAAGATTGACGGGTGAAGGATCCCCCTCTTCGAGTTTTCGGATCTCGTCGTCTAGCGATCGATGAGAGCCTGAAGGTGATGAAGGTGCATCTCTAAGGTCTTTTTTTTTGGGACACAAAATTTAAACGCAAAGTATCAAGAATTAGTGAGAATAGAGATGAACAAGGAAGGTGGGAGGTCAGCCGATATACACAAACAGAAGAAGGAGGAGATAGTATAAAATGAAAAGACCTACTGTTTACAAGGCTGTACTCATCAAACCGACCGACCCCTCCGGTCTCCCACTCTCGAAGTTCAGCTGGGAGCCAATAGTAGAAGCAAAAGGTGGCGAGACAAGCGCCAGCGACGGCGTCGATAAGGTAGTGGTGGGTGAGGTACATCGTCGCCCAGTAGAGCACGGCGACGTATATCCAGTAAAACACCCTGGAACAATAGAACAAACGATGAGTCCGAAATGACAAGTTCAAGGACAGAAAGAGGTTCGCACAAGTCAGCTGGACTGTGCTTTTGAAAATGGAAGACAAGAACAGAGAGCGACTGACTTGAACCGAGGGAAAAAGTGAGTGAGGAACAATGCCTCGATGGTAGCTGAACCAGCATGCAAACTGGGGAACGCTCCGAACACCATGGGCGAGTTTGAAAACGTTTCAGTGTAGCCAGAGCCCCCAAAGAGATGGTCAATCCGGGCGAGTCCTCCAGCCGAGCCGGCCATCGAATAGTTCGCGGGCGTCAACCCATGGATCAGCTCGTACCCTGAAGCCACCAGACGGAGAACGAAGGAAAACATTGGATGTCGCGTCAAAATAAGAACGTGTCATACGTGCAAAGAGCTCAGAAGAGAACATATCCACACGAGGCCTTACAAGGAGGTGCACAGGGAAACACGATCTGGATGATCACGCCAGCCATGTTCATATAACCAAAGGCTTTGCCCCAAAAGTTGATGCTTCCTCTCGGTCCGAACACGAACGCTATAGCGGCCACGACAAAGGGAATCACGAAATGGACGACACCATAGGGAAACCAGGCGAGGAGGTCGAGCACCGGATGGGTGAATCTAGTCAGAATATCCGAGATGTTTGCTCCATAGAGGACGGATTCCAGCGTCGGCAAGAGGGAGACGTGTACGGCAGGTCGCCAGTTCTCTGGAATGTATCGAGACGAATAGAATAGGATTAACCCTACGAAGAAGGCGAGTAGAGGAGGAAGAACGGGTGAGCGATCGAGCCTATGATGAGCGTCGAAGATTGAGCTATCGTCAAAGTAGAGAAAGAAAGGAAGAAAAACAAACAAGTCAAGATTGGCGTTGCCGGAAAGAAAAACTGTCCGAGGATAGGGACCATGGTGATGATCGCATAGACGACGGGGATGATCAGCTTGAAGGGAAACCTGGGTGCCTCCATGACATAGAGACTGAATACCCAGACAGCTGCCTGAATAGCATATGGGTAATCTTTCCGGAGAGACCATCTGTGTCTCTGGAGTTTCTGAATCGTGACCGAAGGGGAGGTCTGAGTATTCAGTCTCTTGAGGGCGTTGATGATGTTCTGGAGAAGATATCGGATAAACCCAGCAGATGTCCTAGACGACAGAGGGATCAGAGACTGCTGATG
The DNA here is from genome assembly GCA_014706385.1 of Phaffia rhodozyma. Classification (NCBI taxonomy): domain Eukaryota; kingdom Fungi; phylum Basidiomycota; class Tremellomycetes; order Cystofilobasidiales; family Mrakiaceae; genus Phaffia; species Phaffia rhodozyma. The sequence goes on from JACGZH010000006.1 coordinate 1,395,104, forward strand.
AGGCGGGAGTGTCGAACTAGAGACTGCCATCGCCATGATCACTACAGGTGATGGTAGTGCTGGTTGGTGGTGGTTGGTAAGTAGGGCTGGGAACGATGGCGAGCGACGACTTCATCCAGCTTTGTCCGACAAGCCAACGTGTTTTTTTCATCCTTCTTTCTCTCTGTCCGTCTGTCTTTCTGTCCAGTGTGACACTCGGCATGTAGTCCGACGATCTGTGTGAGCTGTCGGCAGTCCTATGACGATCGGGAATGTGGTGTTCTCATCTTCATCACACACGCCCGTTGTTCTTCTGCTTGGTTCATTCGTCTTCTGCGCGTTCTTCAAAAAACCATTACATACAATCTAGAAGCTGTTGTCAATCATCGCACAGGTATCGCCTTTCTATCCATCGGGCTGGGAACGAACGAGAAAGATTGCAGCGATGTGTCCTATGGACTGCATGTGTTTGATGTACCAGACGAGTGATCTATGTGATGAACAGTGCTCGCTGTCTGTGGCAAACCGGCTTGTGTCGATATACTAAAGCTCAATCGCCTTTGCTATATTCAGGTGGAACATCCTTGTTCTCAGTCTCCTGGTACGCAGGCAGGATGTTCGGCTTCCTCGTTGGAGGTGGCACGACTCTTCTACTGGTATATCCAAGTAATCTTCCTCGCTCCATGGCCGAAAGTTGAGTGAGAGGTGTAGAGAACCGAGGGGTGAAGAGTTCTGATCGAGGAAGCCCGTTGAGCTTTCGGAACGCGACGAACTATGAGCAGAGCACAGGAATGCATGCAAGTCTTTTAGCATACAGAAGACATCTGAACGGTGAGAACATAGACAGAGAAGACCTGGTCGAGACCATACCTCGTTACTCAGTCTTTCATACTGTGTTTGATCGAGCGTGGACAAGTCTGGTCAGCAATGGCGGACTCGAGATGGATTCAGCAGCTTGCAAGTTTGTTCTCTCACCGAAATACCAACCGCTACGAGTTGTTTCAAATTGTCAGGTTCTAGTAGATACTAGAGAAGGGTGAGACACTCCTGTTAGTTGCCAGGGTGCTATGGCACAGGATCGTCACAAACAATCTCGGACTTGCCAACTCGAGATCTCCAATCTTATCACACGCTTGACCCCATGTTCTTCCTGTAGAGTTTCTCTTGACAGTTAGGTACTGATCGATGATCGGTCGTAGAGACGAAGACCTGTCTGCAGACAACATAGCTTGGAGCACGTTACTCTTTGTTGTTATGCCCAACATGATGAGGGAGGATGTACAGAGAGGATGGATATCAAGGTGGAGATAGAAATGTATGACAAGTCTCGAGACATCCAAGGTTTAACCTTCCTCTCGCCTCGCAACACCAACATCAGGCATGTTTGCCATTCTTCCTCTCTGTCCTTCCCTTCGACTTCTGGTCTGACCATATACAGCGCTTGTAGATCTAGACACACAGCAGACAGTGGACCACATCGACCCAGCCCTCATGTTGAAGGAGGAGGAGGAAGATAGACAACACAGACCAAGCTCGGCGCGGACACTTGCCTGATTGAGAATTTATCCCCGGCCGGTGGAATCTTCGGTCCGGAGCCGCAGAGGAAAGTCGTTAAAAACTCACGACCCAGCTCGTTGCTTGTGGTTCTCTTTCGTCTCTCTCTATCTCTCTATCCGTTTGTTCGAAAGCTCAAGAAAAGCAATCACCTCTCTCACCACTCAGAAGAAATCTCAGACAAATCCGTCACCATGGCTCCCACCAACTTTGTATGTTCTGTGCGCTTTCCGCGCTTCTCATGTAGGCAACACACTGCAGAATCTCAACTAACATATCGCCCATCTTTCTCCATCTTTCTTCACATCTCTCCTTGTTCTTCATCGGTCTCACAGAAGCTCTATGATCCCACCAAGATTCTTCAACACCCAGAATTCAAGATCTACGAAGATGTTGCAGACGTTCCTCAAGATGGAAAGACAAACCTGGCGTGCTGCTACAACCAGCACAAGCAGATCAGGATGGTCAGAAAGCCTCACCCCACGCCCGGGCCAGGTCAAGTCGTCGTCCATGTCAGAGCTACCGGGATCTGTGGCTCTGGTACGTTCTTACTAGATTGATCTTAGGCCGCTTTAGTCTCACAGAGAACTGATCCAAAATCTTTTGCGCGTACTCATGCATCACTCACTCCAATAGATGTACACTTTTGGAAGCACGGCCGGGTGAGCGACCACAGTTTTTTTTTGTTCTAGGTACAAGCTCTTGTCTTGAATCATGCTTATCTTTTCCGTCAAATTGTCTTTGATCAAACAGATCGGAGCGACCATGGTTGTCTGTGATGAGGTAAGTACGCGTTGTGCGCGCTCTCTCTGTACACTCGGCATACACAGAACACCACTGATTGCAATCTTGCAATCCCTTGTGAACGTCTAGTGTGGATCTGGACACGAGTCAGCTGGAGAAGTCGTAGAACTCGGGCCTGGTGTGACCAAATGGAAGGTCGGAGATAGAGTTGCGATCGAGGCCGGAGTGCCTTGCCAAGTTTGTCAGTCGATCTCTCTTCCTTGTGAAACCCTCTTTCTTCATCACCCCATCGGGAACGACATCGCTCAAGCCGCTTTCCTCTACTTTACAGGTGAAGCATGTGTCTCTGGCCGATACAACAGCTGTCCGGACGTCGTGTTCTTTTCAACTCCTCCTTTCCACGGAACGCTCACTCGGTACCACCTTCATCCTGAAAACTGGCTGCACGCCATCCCGGACAGCATCTCCTGGGAGGAAGGAGCGTTGTTGGAGCCTTTGGCGGTCGCACTTGCCGGAATCGAAAGAGCTAATCTGAAGCTGGGTGATCCCGTGGTGATCTGGTGAGCATCAACCAATAGTCGCCTGATGCAATAGTATACGTGCTAATCATGATACTCAATTCGGTCGATTGTTCCAGTGGAGCTGGACCTATCGGACTTGTTAGTCTAGCTGCTGCCGCTGCCGCTGGAGCCTGTCCTATCGTTATCACCGAGCAAGTCACTCTACTCCTCTGCTCTTGGGCCTGTCCTTTCTGCGCCCGCCTTTTAACCCCTGCTTCTTTCTCGCCAACAGTATCGCCCAATCCCGATTGGACTTTGCTAAAACTCTTGTTCCCTCAGTCCAGACGGTGCTTGTCGAGCGAGGACTCGACCATAGCGCCATAGCGGAAAAGATCAAGGCCGCCGCCGGTGGGCTAAAGCTAACGCTCGCTCTCGAATGCACCGGTGTGGAGAGTTCAATCTGGTCCGCTATCTTTGTACGTCATTCTCCAACTTGTTTTTCTCCCCTGAAACCGATGACAACCTCTTTTTAACACTGAATCTCATGGTCATAATCCTTCCAGTCGCTCAAGTTTGGCGGAACCGTTTTCATCATTGGAGTTGGCAAAGAAGTTCAGTCGATGCCTTTCATGTTCCTCTCCGCTCACGAGATCGACGTCAAGTACCAGTACAGATACTGTAACCAATATCCCAAGGCCATTCGGTTGGTCTCGTCCGGTTTGATTAACCTGAAGAGCTTGGTTACTCATAGATTCAAGTTGGAAAACGCGGTCGAGGCGTTTCACACGGCGGCTGATATCTCGAGTGGAGCGATCAAGTGTCAGGTTCGTCTATGTCGTTAGCTTACTGACTCTTTTCCTATCTAGTGCTGACGACATGGAGCTCTCTTCCTTTCGCTTCCAGATCATCGACGAAGCGCCTTAAGCATCCATTTGAGATTTCTTTGTAATCCTCTCATACCATCGTAAAAAGTAAAATTGGAGATCAGAGATGACCTCTCCTTGCCGTATCACTTCCATTTACCTTCTCCTCTCAACTGCGAACTTCCCGTGGTTCTTCTCGGACAATCTCTCTTTCTGTTCCCTCTCAGTTATTGTATATCAATATTGTACTATTCTCTAGGGAAAAAAGTTGAGGTATCAGATCTTTCGTTTCTCGGGTAATTTGCCTTCCACAGGTGTATCAACTTGTTTATCAAACACGCTGGTGGAACGTAACAATCTAGACAAAATCTGGTTCTGACGACACAACATGATGCAGACCGAACACCTTTGAGGGAAGAGTTAATCAAGTCTACCAGCTCTCTTTGACTTCAATCTGACTCGGCTTTCAGTGTCAGGCTGGCGTGCATCAACATCTTCGCGATCTGTTCTATTCCGACAGATCTCTCTGGAAGTTACAGAGGCAGTACATGGTCTCGGCTCGTGCAAGCGCTGCTGTCGAGCCAGGTCTCTCGATAACCCGCTCATTATGGAGGTTCACAAAGCTCCTCCTTGTTTCGAGTCAGTTCAGCGAGTTCCGAGAGAAGCTCTCTCGCTAATAACTCATTCTCAAAGTGGGCTTAAGCCGTTTTCTTCTCGCCCTCTCTCTTTCCATGACCCATCTTCCATCCGTCCAGATCGTTCATCCAGGCTCCTCCAAATTCCAACCCGCCATCTTTGATCTCGCCTCTCCAGACTTCCCTCCAGTCAGCCCACGGACCCGATCGAACGAACGCCTTGACGGTTGACTGGGCACAAAAACTCTCTAGCGCATATCCTTCTTCGGGAAGAGTATGTCCTCCTGGCATGGGACAAGACAGAGGGATGAATGTTTTCTTTTTACGACCGACAGGTTTGACAAGTTGAGAATACAGAAAGCATGTTTATGAGCGATATTGATCAACACTTGATGAAAGGAAAAAGAAAAGAAGAAGGGCCACGGAAAAAGAGAACAGCGCAAGGCAATAAGCGAACATAGAACGCACAGTATCAGCTTTGGATTCAACAACGGTCCGTCTGGTTCCCCAACCGTTAATGAGGTCGATCTTGACCGTGCCCTGCTTGGCGTCTCTGTGAATTGTATTTAGTGGCCCCCAGCCGAAAAGCCTGAGAGTTGTGGGTGGTTTGAAGTCCCATTCGATCCCTTGACTGGGCACACGTAGTCCTGCCAAATAAGCTTCTGCTGGAAGAGCCTGCGTGGATATCGAAGGGAACATCGGAGGCAGATGACCACCCGCGAGAGTAAAGGTAAAGGGGGAAGGATCATCTAGTGGAGTCGAGTTCTGAACCCATATCCAACTTGGAGGAAAAGAGTCCCCACTATCGAACGAGAAATATTGAAGTGCTGATCAGTTTGAAAAAAAAAGATATGGCCAACAGTGTTCTGACGACGGAATCACAGGACGAACTGGTTCTTCTCCATATGAGCAATTCCTTCTCCTTCCCATCCGTTCTGTCGGTCAGACTCGACTCCTGTTCCCACCTTGGAGATCACCTCCCCTTGATCGTCTAATGTCTCGATCCACCACCTGGCCTTTGACCCTGTACTACTTACAACCCAATGGATAGGGAGAAGTGAGCCCAACCATCCGATCCAACCTTCTGGTCCAGCAGTCGGGTCCGAAGCGTTCTTGCCTCCAATCGCCCATCTCCTGGGTTGTTCTGTTTCCAACACTAAACGCTCTCGACGGCCATGCTCGAGTTCTGCACCTCCACGATCAGCAGACGACAGTTCCATAATGTGCTTCGTCCGACCGTTCTCTCCCCCCACCTGGAAGCTTCCGGCACGAGGGCAGACCAAGTTGAACCCTGTCCACCTGCCTCTTCCTTCAGACTTGTCGACAGAGGTCTTCAACCCCTCAGAAGCAAACTTGTCGATTCTCCATGCTTTGGAGGAAGCTGGTCCATCTGGAAAAGGAGTCCAGCTAAGGTGCATCATCCCGGCTCGCTCAGGAGCAGACCGGACATGACAGATGATCATGACTAGCGATCCATAGGGTGTTTGGGTCCGGGTGTAAAATCCGTCGGTTGATGTTGTCGGATGAGGAGGAAACCTATCTGGCTGTGAGATCGGAAGGAACGGTATTGACAATGGGACTGCCAGCAACGGAACAGACGCCAAGACCCAGCGGGAGGTTGACGAAAAGGAAGACATGAGCGACTAGCTGTGTGTGTGTGTGTACACTTGTTCTAGTTTTTTTTTTGCCTATCTGCCTTGTTTGCTTTCTTGCTCGCCTATCTGTTTGTGATCGAAACAGATCAGAATGAGAGTCTTTCAGAAGGAAGCCAAGTATATGATGTGGTTAGAGTTGATTGGATGGAGGTCGATTCAGCCCAGAGGATGTAGAACTGGATACGATTGATGATGACATGATGACGCGTCTGTTCTCTGACCATCTACAACAGTTGGGGTTGCGATACCCATTCCGAGAGACATGCTCTGCTCAAACACTACCATTCGATCAGACCACCGACAAGCAGATGCTGAACAACTACACGTTTCCCGAGTACTTCTCCTTCGTACATCTTGATCAAGCCTGAATGAATCTTTGGCCAACCCTGGGTAACCGAGTGGGAGAGTGTATGGAGCATCGGCTTGAAAGTAGAGAACGCGCACCATAGACATCGAGCAGATCAGCGTTCTTGCCTTGATCCCGTTCGACAGAAGGAAAACAGGAAGACACGAAGAGTATAACAGAGCAAGACATACAGAGTGTTCATGCCAAGCTCCTTTTTTCAGTAAGCCAACCCGATTGATGGCCTTTTCATATAGTGTGCTTCCCTTCAAGTTCTCATCGCGTGCGATTGAACTTTGCACCGGAAGTGGTGTAGAATTCGGCGCAACTATCGCCATCGATGGCAACATTCCCGGAGGTTCAGATTTTGAGGATTGCAGCCCAGAGACCGACGATTGTAGCGACGACAAGGGAGTAGTAGAAGAAGATGCGGCGTGAACAGACCGAAGCTTAGGAGTTGGTCCAGAAGACTGGAATGGAACTAAAGAAGACGGAGAAACAGATGAACCGAGCAATTGCGAAGAACCAAAAAGGTATCTACCACATGGACAAAAGAGTCCCACACAAATAAAGTCACATTGAGAGAAGCTTCGACTTTACAAAAGATCAAGAAACTAGAGACATACGGGAGGAAGCAGTAATCGTCCAGACCCCAGACGCCATGGCTGCCTGCGGGTTCGAGTTTGTAAGTATCCTGAAGATTCCATATAAGATTTAAGTATCTGTTCAGAGTTCAAAAGCACACCAAGAAACGCCTCTTGATTGTTTAGCCTGATACTCAATATTCTGGAGCAACGAATCGTCACAGACAAACGTACCGATCAAAAACTCTGAGCACCAACCCCTCCTCATCTTCATCACCCAGAACGTTTCCGATTCGAAGAGCATAGAGAAACAGAAAGAAAGCGAGTTCATGCCCGGTTCCATAGTCAATCCTTGTCGAATTACCAAGGAAGGATGTTTCGGTCAGAAGAGGAAGGAGTTGAGGGAACAAAGCGAGATGCTTATCGCTCGCATCAGATGTAAGGAGAGCGGTGAGGAGAGCAGGAAGATCCTAGATATCCACAAGACCGTTCTTCAATGTTTGTAATGATATGAATCGGATAAAGTTTAAACAAGAAGAGAACGGGCGTACGGTATTAACCTGAGCGGTGTATGTTCTGAAAGCTAAGTTTCCATAACGTTGAGAGGACTGCAACGGGGGATGAAGAGAGATGATGTCTTCTAATTTGCTCAAGAAATCTTCCAGGCGGCTGACCATCTGGCCGGTTCGGAAGGTTTCCCGTAAAGAAACAAGGTGTTGAGAAAGCTTGTTCAAGATTACCGGCCTTACTGACGAGAGGGTAAGAACGAGCAAGCTTACCACAGTAGGTTTACAATCACCAACGGTCTTGCCGACGACTTTTTGTGAGAGTAGTCGGATCCAACCGAGGTAGTTTCTGCACCCAGGCGAGGCGAGCCAGTGGGCGACATCTTGCTCTGTTTGGATCAGCCTCGATGGGATTGCTGTGGAAGGGAGAGGATTCAAAATGGTGTCGACCATGAGGAAAGTTGGAGGTTGAGACCGAAAGAGATGTTCGAATTTGTAAGATGTTGTTTTATCTCGATTATCTTATAATTATCAGATTCTTGCCATGACTGTTTCTTCCCTCGCGCTCCTCTCTCTCTCACAAGCTTCTCTTTGATTGTCCGTTGAAAACAAGATCGAATCGTACACAGCATGAATATATTTTGGCCTAGATAATGGATATCCGTTCTCGTCTTGCCAGTTCTCACAATCTATCACTCATTCCCGTTCCCAGTTGCATCTCCAAGATCGATCACCTTCGCCCCCTTTCCTGCGAACCGTTCAGCCTGCTCCTCGGAATGGGTGATCAGTATGTATGCCTTTGGGCCGGTACCCGTCTTGGATCCTTTGCCCGATGGGTTGGAGTTAGACGGAGGGAGAAGCTCGAGAAGAGATGCCTCAACTTTCGAAGCGGATTCGGGGTCGAGGGCCGAGGTCGGCTCTAAATAAGAAATGAAAGAGATGGATGTAGAAGAGGGGAGAATCATCAGCATGAAGCAAAGAAAACAGGAATAAACATAGCGAAGGAAAGGAAAGGCGTAAACAGACCATCGAGTAAAACGATCTGAGGTCCAGATCCAAGACCGTTTCCTCGTCCAAAAGCACAGGCGAGGTTGATCCGTTGAGACTCTCCGCCGGAGAGATCTCCCCAATTTCGATCCCACAACGGACGCTGGATATCCCATTCTATCAAAAGATGGACATGAGGGATAACAGCATCAGACCAAGCATTTTCGAATATGAAAAAAAAAGAAAGGCAATCAGCTTCGATGTCTAGGTATACAGACTGGAGTTTTTCTGAAGCCTTTAGGAAAGTGATGAGATTCTTACGCTTAGCCAACTCCATCGGATCCAACACCTGGTCTCCACCGTTATTTCGTTCGTCTTCCTCTCCTTCTAACCTTACTCCCTTCTTTCCCCACCCGAACCACCCACTCGAGCTGCCTCCACTCTGCTCTCTTCTTGATCCGAACGTCTTGACATGCTCCAGGTGTTTCGTCGGATTATCTGGTAACAAGGAAGGCCTTTGAGGAACATAAGCCACAAGTGTCCTGTACTTTGGGACCCCCATCTCCTGAGGTGTCTTTCCAGACAGATGAATGGATCCGGCTTGGTAGAGAGTCAGCTGGGAAATGCATTTTAGTAGAGTAGTCTTTCCTGATCCAGCTGTGCCGAAAAGAAAACCGTTTCGGTTTGTTGAATCGAGCGGGATCAGAAACGCTATTTGAGAGTCTCGGAAGTGAAGAGCATAGGAGGTAAGGAGAAAACGATACGTACATCGTCCTTTGATCACCACAATGTCACCTTCCTCGACATCGAAAGAAACATGTTCAAAGATAGCAGAACCAGTCCTAATGTGTATTTTGTATTCAGTTACATGACCAACATTCAGTCAAAGTGATCTATCAAGACCAAGTTATCCATATAGACTGACCCATTGTCTCTTCGAACAGCTATGTCCATCCGAATCGCCAGGCCCACATCAACAAAGTCAGCCCGGTTTCCTTACGCACAACCCAGAAACATGGGTTTGAAGGAAGACTCACCGATGTCTTTGACAGATAATAAAGGTGGAGACATAACTATTAAAGATCTCGATGGTTGTTGATGTTATTGTAGGATGATAAGTCTTGCACGACTTGTTAGGAAAGTTAATGGTGAAAATGACAAAGTGACGTGTGCGACCTGCGCAGTCACAGCCCACGCTCAACAGACAGACCACTCCACTCGGCTCAACAGGTTAAAACAACGTCCAGTCGAGCGATCACCAAGGTCGTGGCCGATCGGAGAGGACGGAAGAATCAGCATGAATCGAGTAGCATGAAAAGGGAACAAGCAAGCGAATTAAAAAAGCTAGACGGATACAGATAAGCCAAAGATCATGCAGAGAGCATTCAGGATGTGTATCTTTGAGATGGAACAAGACAAGAATGGAACAAAGAGTAAAAAGAGTAGAGTAATGCAATGGTAAAGAGAGAATGATAAAGAAAAGGATTCGAATTTGGTAGCTAGCTTCAATCGACGAGAGTTTAAATGGCCTGGCCAACGGCAGCTGTTCGTGTCCCTTGCTCTCCCTCCCTCTTGACGTTGGAACCAACTGAGAGGTTTTTGTCTTCGTCCTTCTTCCAGAATTTTAGGTCCTGAAGCAGTTCTTCGGCCTCTCCAAGCATGAGTGCCCGGGTACCCATCTTTTTCTTGATGATCACAGTCTCGTACTCTTGTTTGCCCGTCTCGACCAAGTCTCTCATCTCCTTCCACTCGGCCTCGACCGCCCGGGAATCCCAGTACTCGTAGGGCTGATCGAGCGCTCGCTCCGAAGCCGAGAGAGATCCGAGTATCTCTTCGGCGAGGGCTCTACCTCGAACCTCGCGCCAGTTGCCCTGTGCATCCTGGAAGTAATGCAGTTCGTCCTCGGGCAAGACAGACGGCGGCTGTAACAGAGGCTGAACCTTTTGGCTACCAAAACGATGAACAGGGTCGGTAGAAGACAGAATCAGTCTTGGAGTCAAATGGAATGTGATGAGACAACATGTTGATTAAATTGAAATAAAGAAAACATACTAGACGTGGTGAACATGTCGATTGATCTCAATCTGTGTCTGGTATTCGACATGCTGATTCCTAAATACTGTCTCTTTGACGATCGGAGTTCCCCACTCTTCCTCCCAGTCCACAGTACCTTGCCCCTCAAGGTCAACTGGTGGCATACCGGCCGTCTGGAAGAGTTCTCTTCCGGCTGGATCAAGCCTAGCCGAGACTGGGTGGTGGTTCTTTCGGATCTTTTCTAGTAAAGCCAACTGCTGTTGATGATGGCTTGGGACCTCGACTGTATCGACTGCTCTATGAGTAGCCGGAGTAGATGCGGCCGGTCCAGCAGCCGAATTCACAGGCAAGCTGTCCCTTCCAGCGGCCGCTCCTGCTCCAACGGCCTTAGCGGTCGAACTTTGTGGACCGGCTCGAAGGGTCGAATCGGGTGCCGCGCCCATCACAGAATCCGCAGCGAGGCCAACCTCAGGAAGATCTCCAGGAGCGTTGGCGATCCGTCGAGAGTCTGAGATCTCTGCCTTCCGAAGCTGAGATGCCAGCTCGTTCACACCCGCACCACCGGCTGATCGAGAAGCAGGAATGGGAACGACGAATTCATCAAACTTCTGAGCAGGAAGAAAATCGGCATCTCGCCGGCCGTCCAGCATGGCCTCTTCTCGAGGTCGCTCCTGGATGGAAGCTCCAGTGGGGTGAACGTTTTGTCCCCGGAAAGCATCCGGGTTGGCAGCACTCGTGGGAGACGACGTTTCGGATGACGTGAACGAATAGATTCTGGAAGTATCCTCAGCATGAGGAGTGGGGGGAAGAGGCGTGGTAGATACATTCGAGGGTGGCAGAGGCAGTCGCTTCGCTGTTTGAGGCAAAGACTTTGAATCAACAGACTCATCAAGGACTGCTCCGTTCTTTCCTACTCGAAGAGGCGAACTATCAGCCCGGATGTGGTTGGCTGATTGGTGTTGCTGAGAAGATGAGATGGCCGTCGATGAAGAAGGGGAGGCGGGTGGAGACGAGGTCTCTTCCTGAGACACCGAGGACGCTGACTTTTTGTGTTTTTTCGAGAGCGAGAAAAGACCCATTTCTAGTGACTACTTAAGCACGAGAGGCGTACGAGGCGGCTTTACAACGAGTGAATGAACAGAAGGAGCCACGAGAGCGAAGTGGAGAAGAAGATGAAGAAGAAGAAGAAGAAGAAAGCGAGCGAGAGTTGACCGAAACTGGATGTTAAAAAGAAACGTGGAGTTTGTTTAAAACGCGATGGCCCATCCGGTTACGTACGGTGTTGAAAAGGAGTGGGATCGTGTGACGTCAGCCAGGGTGTATGGCCTCTTTCGTTACGTAAGCGATTCAACACTTTATACTATGTTACTTTCTTCTTACAGACCGCAGGGGAGATCACAGAAAGCGTTCATTCATCTGCCCTACACGCAAGCGGCATAATCTTTCTATTGCATTCACGGTTTATTCACATCATCTCTCATTTTACTTGGTCTTCTTGGCGTCCTGCTCGGCCTCCTTGATAGTGGCTGCATCGGTTCCACCAGGAGCGGCTGTTCGATAGAGACAGGAGAAACGTCAAGCAGGTCAGCCGTGCTACTAGACCAAGAATGAAACATGACGACGAGCGAAAGTTCGACAAGACAAACCTCCGAAGAGACCGGCTCCAGGGGCAGCGGCCAACCAAGGTCGCTTGAGATCTCCAGTAGCGGGCTGGCCGAAAAGGTAGACCTTGGCGGGCTTGGAGTCGTACAAACCCTTGAGAGTCATGATCGACTGGATGAACAAGGGCTGGGTGTACTTCATGTAGCCGTGAAGGAAGCTGCAACAAGCCAAGAAGGAAGAACATCAAGTCGGAGGACACACAAGTGAGCTGATGGAGAGGAATATAAGAAGAATCGGCGGGAAGACATCAATCGTACCACATGATGGCACATCCCTAACAACGTACGATCAATCGTGTGAATTGCATCAGTTCTCTCAGGCTCATTGTATCAATACAACTTTAAAAGACGACTCTTGTAACACTCACGATGTAGACACCTCGCATCAACTTGGAGATTTCGGAAACATCATAGTCCCGGACGGTGGTGGTAACGAGCTCACCCTCTCCACCAGCCTAACAAAATTGACATAGAAGTTTCAATAAATATCGCTGGGGGTTGATTTTGATTCAGAATGAAAGAGAGGAACCTACCATAGGGTTTCCAGGCTGCACGTATTTGAGGATGCTAGTATCGTTCTTTGCCTTGGCCTGATTATCAGAATAGGAATAGTGGATCGAAGAAAAATGCACACGATTGTAAGATGTAGATCTCTCGGACGAGTTCTTGTCGAATATTTGTAGACTTACCTTGGAGGTCATGTAAAAGTATCCGCCCAAAGTGATGAGTTCTACCCAGTCGTCGACCCGGTGTTGAGAGCACATAAGAGGGACGTTCAGTAACCCAGATATGACGCGATGGCGAATGACCGAGTCTCGAACAACAAGAGGTTACTAACGGATAGCGACATAGGCGATTCGTAGGTAGAAGAGGACATCAGGGTCGTCAGTGGGGACCTTTCGGGCGACCTGCATGGCTTTGAGATGGGTCGTGTGGCAAGGAGAGAGAAAAGTAAGATATTAGAGAGGGAATAGATTGTGAGCGATGATCACAACGACGAAAGCAAAGATTATAACTCAAATCAGCACAGAACATCAGGGCAGCATATTGGATGGAACAACCGTCTAGAAGAGAAAGAGATATCAATCGAAACAAGAATGGAACAATCCCACCTCCCAAAGAGAACACAAGGTTGGTGATAGCGGGGTTTCCCCTAAATGAATTTGAAAAAGGAAGACGAAATTTCCAAAACTGAATTTAGATCAATTTAATTACGAAACAGAACCATAGACAGGGACTCACAACAATCCAGACATGATGAAATTGATACAAGTTGAAGAAAGGTAGAGGACGAAAGGACGGTAAGAGTGTTGGGAGAAAGATAGAAGGAGAAAGAAACGAATGGACGCGCTGGCTCGTGTGGAAAGAAAGCGTGAGCTGGCACGACGGTCGTGTTACTAGACATCACGTGCGTGAGTCACGTGAGCTAGGTTTATCAGCGTACGTAATCCTCTGGCCCCTCCTTAACCCACTCTGGCATCTCTTGCTTGTCCTTTCCGCTCGTTCTACCTTTCTCCCCATCTTTCTTCCATCTCTGATGAGCGCTCCTCCTCCAAGACGACCAGGCGGAGCTCGTCCCAATGTATCGTCTCTGGGATCGTCCCTGTCGGGAAGACCAAGCTTGAATTTCTTGGTTCGTTCTCTCCTTTCTATTCACTCTGACGGCGAAAGAAAGAAAGACAATCTCTTCTTCTCTTGCTGTCTCTTCAGTCCTACCTTTAGGTAGCGCATATCTTCCTATCTGCTTTCTTCGATCGTGCCTGAATCCCCGTTGCATCCGAAGTTTTCTATCATATCTTGCCTAAACTTTGTCTTGGAGGGTTTCTGACATGCTGTTCATTTCGCTCAACTTTCGTTGATCTCGATATCTGTTTCCTCTATTTGCATTTCCTTCTTCAACCTTGGTCGGTATACCTTTACCTTCATTACTACCGACAAAGGCAGCGGAAGCTGGAAGCTGCGCCGGCCTTAACGGATACATCGATGAATACCCTTCCAAACCCCCGAATCACAGCCGTCCGACGTATCCTCCCCAATCTGATTTTGCTCTCGCAGCATCGCATCAGGACAACACCTCTCTGGTAGGCAGGTCACCCGGATCGTCTTCAGCTGCTTCTTCGATACCGTCAAGACCCACACTTGGTATATCTACCCCATCTAGATCCGAGGTACGTTCTCTTTTGTGTTCCTTCTCATCCTGTAACGTTCCTCTAGAGAACAGTACCTTCTTTATTCATAACGTCATAGCTGACATGCTCGTACGTTTTCTACGATTCACGGTCGATGTTAGCTGCGGCAGGATTCGAACGACGCAAGAGCTCAACTGTCCGATGACCAGAATGCAACTTCAACTTCATATCCTCAATCGACGGTCTCTGAAGCACCTTGTTCTGATCAACCATCTGCATCGTCAATCGCATCTCCCTTCAAATCAAAACTCAGCCTGTCTCTAGGAGCTACACATTCTTCTCTGTCTCCAGTGCGTCTTCTAAATTGGCAATCAATTCTGTTCTCGGCATCAAGTTCTTGTTGACTCTCTTGTGTACGATCTGACATAAACTTGGCATACCTCTTCTGAAAGCAAAACCGAGGAACACTTCTTCAAACCTCTTCTTCATCTTCATTTAGAAACCAGCCGGCACAATCATCTCCACACATCAACTTTTCGCCTCCGACTCAATCCCTAACAACCCCGACAGTCTCCAGCATGTCTCCGTCGCCCTCAGCATCTAGACCTAGGGTACCTATTTTGGCTGTCGTTCAATCTGGTCCTACATCATCCGAGGAAGATCGTACTGAATCTCTACCTTCCAGAAGCGCCTCGTCTGTGGAAGGCAGAGTGAAATCATTACCCAGGCCTAACTTATCTCCGTCACCAATGTCCTCGAGGCCAAAACTAGGACTCTCATTGGGCATTCCGAACGGGAATGTGCGCCTTTTCTCTTCGTTCATAGAGTTATCGAATCATGAGTTCGAGAAGTGCTAAATTTTTGACTTTTCCTCTACCTCAGGTTCCTGGCATAAATGTTGATCAGGCCGGGGAAATTGGATGGGTTGACTCTCAAGGAATATCTCTAGTCAACCCTAATGCTCGTCCTGCATTTTTTTCAAATGCATCACCCTCACCTTCTGCATCTAGGCCAAGAGTGCCAACACTGGCAACACCCAAACCATCTCTATCTCTCTCTCTATCTCCGTCCTATAGATCAACAGGCAGGCTGTCGAGTCCAACTTCAGATCACTTGACACCCACGCCTACGTCATACCAAGAGTCTTCTCAACCACCACCGAAACTTTTTCTTTCCACCACTTTGTCACCCTCTCAATCCTCTTTCGTAACACCAGTACCTTACTCTGATTTCGACGAATCTTCTTCCGGAGACCGAACCGTCCGCCCCCTCTCAGTCGCCGAGTTAGAGGATGGAGGTGTCTATGGTGGTTATGGCACTCCAGGTGTTCTAAATCTGCAAAGCGTAAGCACCGGGTGGGACGAGCGGACTTCGTTACCAAAAGCTGGAAGTACTTTAGCCGGTAGTAGAAGCACAAGTTCTATGGCGGATGATCTCAGGGCAGCTGTGTCCGGGTTGAGTCTGCGAGATCCACCAAATCTGGGAAGAACTCGACCCCATACGGCTGAGGAGGGCTGGGTTCGGTCGAGTGAAGAGTCCGTCAGATCCAGTTCGAGTTCCGGTTCAAGTTCAGGATACGGATCGGGAAGAGAAGTCGATATGGCGCAGCAGGATTCGGTTACAGCGAAACAGGAAGTAGTTCCTTTACGGTTTGATCCAGCAGAGTTAGAGGATCTAGCTTACCTAGGCGAGGGAGCAGGAGGAGCTGTCACCAAAGTCAGAAATCGACGGACCGGTGTTGTCATGGCAAAAAAGGTGGGTGAACCGAGCTCGGCTTATTTTGTTTTTCTTACTTTGGGGGTTCCATTGTCTGACTTACAGTTGGCTCTGGTGTGTGCGTTCGTAGATCATTCCTTCCTCACCCAACCCTGCGATTCATCGTCAAATCCTCCGGGAGCTTCAATTTCTTTCGACGTGCTCGTCCCCTTGTATCGTCGATCACTATGGGTCCTTCTTGACAGACGGGGACTCAATGATCGGGATCCTTATGGAGTATTGCGAAGGAAAGAGTCTGGATGCCGTAGTCAAAGAGAGCAAGCGAAAAGGACTCCGGAGCAGTGAACGAATCTTAGGAAAGATTGCGGTGGCAGTGCTGAGAGGGTTGGACTATCTGCACGAGAGACGAATTATTCATCGAGGTTAGCTTCACTCTCCTTATCTCCTCTGGTCATCGAAAGAGCTGATATATAGATGTAGCTGAGCTGACATCAATTCAATCTCTTTTTTCGTTTGAAAGACATCAAGCCATCGAACATTCTGGTCACTCAACAGGGTCAGTTCAAGATCTGTGACTTTGGAGTGTCGGGCGAGCTCGTAGGTTCTTTGGCTGGTACATTCACCGGGACGTCTTTCTACATGGCTGTTCGTTCTGCTTTCTTCTTTCTTGGTCCAAGGGAAGATCTCAAACTAATGCTTAGAGACGCTTCTTCGGGGTTTTTCTTTTTTCCATATAATCTTCTAGCCTGAGCGGATCCTTGGGCGGGAGTACTCAATCAAATCAGACGTGTGGTCTCTCGGACTATCTCTCCTCGAGGTAGCAAGTAATCGATTCCCTTTCCCACCCGAGGGAGAACCTCCGATTGTAGGCCAGTTCGATCTGTTGAACTTCATAGTAAATCAGCCGCCGCCAAAGCTGGTCGATGATGAGGACGTTGTCTGGTCTGAAGGAATCAAGGATGTCGTCAGACTTTGGTTCGTCTTATTCTTTTTCCTTTCAGTTCATATCTGTTTCATGAGGTTTAGAAGCTCACATAGTGGAGTGCGCACAATTCGTTCGGAACGTCGATGATTTCTTCTAGCCTGATTCCGTCGGCGGCGGATCGGCCCTACCCAAGAGACCTGCTCCGTCATCCATTCGTTCGCCAGAGTGAACGCCGGAAAACCGACTTGGCCAAATGGATTGCTCATATCTGGGATTGGTGATCCGAATGGTCGAGCGGCTTTTAGAGTAGGGGAGCAAAGAAATGACAAGAAAGTAACGTGGTTGTACATGTTCTCTGTTTCTTATATGTGTACACGTGTATATGCCGTTTTGCGTGGAGGTTTGCTCCCTAGTTTCATAAGCGCGTTATCTGTTTGCAGGTAACTCTTTCTGTCCATAGGAGCCCTCCTGCACATCCACATTCTCTAGAATGCTCAAGAGCAAGGAAAAGGAAGGAAACATTGCAACTCGGGCGAGAAAAGTTAAGGGCATGGAATCTTCCAGAGAAAAAAAGAAAACTAAGTATGCAATTGAGTTTAAACGTTCTTCCATGTATCGAGATCGATCCAGCCGATATACTTTGTGTCGCCGAAACCACCGACGTAGTACACCTCTCGAGGGTCGAGCCTGGCCCAGTACGATACATGAGGAGATGCTGGTGCAGACGGAAGCCATGCGATTGCTTCCGGGCTTAAGGTAGATACGACCAAGGACACGGAAGGATCAGGAAAAGTTTCTTGGGTAAAGTTCGGCAAAGAAGAAAGCTGAGAGACATACTGAAGGCGAAGATAGTGTTTCGTGTAGAGCGCATCCTGTGCCATCGTCAACTCTCGCTCGAGCGTCACGTTCTGATGAAGTTTATGACAGAAGGATAAGAGAGGTTCATCGGAATGTCAGTGCTCAGGAGGCTGACTCAGAACAGAACGAAGAAGAAAGGAAGACGAGAGGGTCAAGAGACGTAGATGAGGATGATGGACGGACCCCAATTAATGAGACTCGTTCCTGATCGACGCGGCCTTTTGAGTTCTGAACGGTGAACGAGGCCTCGTGTGAGCTAGAAGCGAGAATGTTCTTGGTCGAAGTTGATATAGGCATGAGCAACAGCAAGAGGGAAGATTGGTCTTTAGGGTGAGGGACTTGATACTATTACATGAAAGGACAGAGAAGAACAAGAGGTAAGTATTTGACATTTTAGTGATCGATGAAAGAGGAGGAAAGAAACGGTGACCGAAACCAACCTCCATCAAAGCAAAAGGAGAACCTGTTGTTGTCGGTTCCATTTGTGTAGTGAGAATTCACTCGATCGAAGCTAAGCATACTCCACAGAATATGACAGAAAGAAAGTTTAAAAGACGAACCAGCTATGTCATCTGGCCTATCAGCAGGAAAGACAGTTCCGATCGTGCCTGTTCCTTGTTCAGTCAAAAGCTTTCTAGCAGACACAGCTGTGATATTTGAAGTTGGAATATGGGCCAGATGCAGAATAATTCTGAGCGTTTCGATCGGAGTATGTATATATACACACAAGGAGAACGAACAAACCTGCTTCAGGCATGGTCTGCCTATCGATCGAATACGAGAAGGACTGATCGGGATAGATGACCTTTTGGACAGGCGTACCGATTACGAGAGAGGAAGACAAGAACATGACGAGACTAGCTCGGATGAATGAAAGAGCTATCATGGACAATCGCTTTAGGCTACTATTTGGCTTTGCCCTTGGGTTCGCTTTGAAGAAGTTGAGTGAGTATAGATCAGAGATAGAAAGCCAAGAGGGGACAGAAGAGATAAACTTGAAGAAGGTATGGAAAGATGTGTATCAGATTAAGTCAGTCACATGAGATGAGCGTGCTCACAATTGAAGGTGTTACGCCGGTGACATGCACAGCCTTTCGGAGCGATGTTCCGGTCGAGAAGCCGACGAAAACAGGCTTGGGACGCGTCGTCTGTCTCGTCTGTCAGAAATCCGATCCGGAGGGAGGGTGAACAGATCGCGGAACGGTGAGTGGGGGGGCGAACGCATGAAGAAGAGAGGCGAACGCACCAGAAAGAGGGAAAAGGAAAAGGAAAAGGAAAAGGCCGATGCCGATGCCGATGCCCATTGATCTCTACTTGGAAGGCGGCCCATGGCGGACGAGAGATCGGTGACGATGTCAGGGTTTCATAAATGGTTACTCCGATCTGCGTACCTTTTCTATATTATGTTAATCTTTGTCTCTCTATCAATTATCAATTTAATTCTATGCCCCTTAGCGCAGGCTGCAGATCGAGGGTTGCATTCAGGTCTATATGATTTCTGTGGAGGCGCGTGTCCTGAAGCTTTCTCTAATGAAGCTTGTAATCATATCTTACGCAGCCCTTTATTGATCGACTTAGGGACCTGTATCGGGTCGTTCGAACACGAAAAACGGTCTATTCGTCTAATATACCTCTCAAAACATATTAAGGAAATTTCGCTGCCAATCGTTTTCTTCCAGCCCAAGCAAAGCCTAGCCATCTTTTCCGGGCTTCCTTCTGCCCTTACCATCATTTCTCTCTCATAACATACATTCACACTACATCCGACCCACCTTGCCCTGCTCAGGCAATCTTGGTTCCTTGTTCTTGACGGCTTCTTATTACCTCTTCCTTTCCTTCCCTTCTGTGTCCTTCTCACTTTTCTCCATTCCTCTGACTCCGGTCAGCTCTTCCTTCCCATTGTCCGTCCCTCAACCCTCCAAAGGATCGGTATACCTCCGGAATATATAATCATGACCGATATCGGATCGTCTACATCCACCGCTCCCTCCCCATCCAGTCAGGCATTTTCACCTAGTTCATCCTACCCATTCTCACAACCATCCTTCACTGACACCCTCAAGTCGGCTACAGAGTCCTTCAGGACTTTCAACGTAGAGCCCAGCATATCAAACAGCAGCAATCCTGTCGTGAATTCGTCGATCGCCAGCCAACAGCGTCAATCCGAGTTCGAAGAAATCAAGCATCAGCTTGAGGCATCTCAGAGAGGAAATAAAGAGTTGAAGTGCGAGGTCGACCTGCTGAAAGCTAGCCTGGAGGAGCATCAGGAGCTTTTGGAAGAGGTCGAGATCGACCTTCATTTCAAGCTATCACAAGCAACAAGGACCATCGACTTTTTAAAGAGCAGACTGGCCGAGACTAACAATCAGGTTCGTCCTCCTTTGCCTCGAGTTAGAAATAAGGGGGAAAATGAACAGAAGACCAAAGAAAGGCTTTGCAGTCAATGCCTCTTTCCTCTGGCTACATCAGTTCCATAACTTTGTTGCTGACAGATCGATTTCCTTCTCCCTCTTGGAACTTCACATTTGTGTCGTCCGGATTAAACTTTCTGTGCCTGCCTGATTTGCTCTCGATCCTGTCTTCAAAAATCTTAACTCGTTCTCTCTTCTTTCCAGTCTGGGGCCTCGATAGAAACTTCTGCAACGGCTGATTCATCTTCACCAGACCCATCCGATGCACCCAGAAAGGTCTCGCTCACTACGTCAGATTGTGGCTCTTATCTCTCCAGTTCGAGTGATGGTACCCCTTGGGCTGCCTCTCAGACTCTCTCGTTGGCGGAAAAGGCCAAGGCGATGTTAAGTCAGATCCCAACGCTTGGACACCGGATGGCATCCGCACCGAACATTAACACGGACAACGCTACCGCTCCCGCTGATCTCTCGCCAAAGGATAAACTTCTCAACACTGAACGGGAGCTTGCTCTGTTGAAGCAGGTGATGGAACACAGAACCCGTTCGTCTTCACGATTATCTTCTTTCTTTTCGTGACCCAGCTGGCTCGCACGTGTCTAGAGTGCAGCTCATCCTGTTTCTTTGATCTATGCTCAAACAGGAAAACTCGAAGGTAAGAAAGACTTGGTTTGAGGGTACCCTTAACGACCAGCCCACCTGACGATCTGTCTGTATTCTTGCCGGTTGGCTGGATTGTATGTTTCAGATGCTGTCTACGCGAAAACATCGTGAGTGTCTGATATCTACCAGTGCAAGGCATCGTCGACAACCGTTAAGCTCTTGTCTTGATATGTGTTCCATCGTAGATTTTTATCGCACATGAGTCACGAGCTTCGAACACCTCTCTTCGCTATTCTCGGTTTGGTCGCAGTTCTGGAAGGAAGTCCGGGGTTGAGTGCTCCTCAGGTCCGTTCGATCTCGCTCCAAGGGACCAAGATTCGTATAGGTACATCTACTCATGTGGCTTGACTTCTCTACCACTTCCCATTCCTTTACAGAAAGAACATCTACATACAATCAAAGATGCAGGTGAAGACCTCCAGCGGCTCATCGAGCAGGTAAGCATCAGAGCAGACCGATCTCATCTATCTTTGAAAAGTTAGCTTATCAAGATTGTTTGTGGATCAGGTACTTGACATCACACGCTTAGAATCTGGCTCGGTCGAGCCAGAGACGATCGACATCGACATTCGTGATGGTAGGTTGTCACGTGTGCCTTCTCCATTTGAGTAGTTGAACTGTTGCTGATCAGTCTGTTGAAATTTGTGGATGTAGTGGCCGAGTCTGCTGTATGTACTTTACTCTTTCAATCATGTATTCGTAAATACTTCACTAATTATCCACGTTCATCGATCTTCCTCTTAGCTGGATACAATAGCTTCTGCTGCTCAACGTAAGAATCTAGAGGTTGTGTATGCCAACCGACTGGCGGAAGATCCGCCTATCCTCAGATCAGATATGTATCGAATCCGACAGGTGAAGCTACTTCATATCAATTCTTACCTCGTTGTTAACATCAACTCAAACATCCTGTTCTTGCCCTGTCTATCTCCCAGATCCTACTCAACTATCTCTCGTCAGTCAATCGTCAAACCCTGCTATCTTTATTGATGTATCGAATGCAGTCACTCACCTTGCCTCCGTTCTCTTTGTCGTGAGAACAGAAATGCTGTCAAATTTACTGTCCAGGGATCAATCGTGGTGAGATTCAACATGGAACTCATAGAAGACGACCCAGGATACTGTATGGGAATCTTTAGTGTGCATGATCCAGGTAAGTCGTCGACATATATTGATCTCCTTCCCTTCCGACCAGCTGTATGCTGATAGTCCTTGCGCGTTTGCTCGATAGGCATGGGTATCCCTGCAAACAAACTTGTTATTCTTCGCTCCTCTTGCCGTTCCCTATTAGTCGTCTTCTGCCGCTACTTACATACCTTCATATTCTTCCTTCTCGATCTTCTCTTCACCGCATCGTCCTGAACAGCATCGACTATTTAAGAGTTTTTCTCAAGTGGATTCTTCGTACGTTTGTCAATCTGAATAGAAAAATCAACAGTTGAGCACTAATCGTGGTGATTTAATCGGATATGTATTATCTAGGGTAACACGATCGTTTGGTGGTTCCGGTATGTCTCATCATGATTACCTATCACACCGCTGTTTGTCGTAGATTGATGCTTGATCTTGATTTGTTTGTTTTTGCCGGTAGGTCTCGGCTTGGTGATATCTGCCTCGTTGGCCAAGCTAATGAAGGGGGAAGTTAGTGTGGAATCCACAGGTCTGTTCTAACGATCCGATACTCAATTTTGTTGATGTTCAGTTTAGATCAGCTCATCTTATGCATTTTGTTATCATACTCGCAAACCCGATCATGTAGTTGGCAAGGGATCTGTCTTCCAGTTCTCTTTCAAGGCAAAGATCACAGACCGAGAACCGTCTCACGAGAAGTTTCCCCGTCTGGAGTCTCCCACATCCGTCTTGGTGTGCTGTCCGTCTCAGAGCCTCCGTTTGACTATCCAAGCTCATCTTGAGGATGTCGGCGCAACCGTCACGAGTACGAAGCGCGATTTGAGGATGTGGATGGAAAAGGGGAAAGCTGGGAAGGGTCACTGTGCGTCCGCCTTTTTGACTCTTGTTGTCGCTTCATCTGCGTCATTTGTTGAACTCCTTGTTGTTGCTCTCACTTGCAGTCGACGTGATTGTTGCTAGTCCAGATTTCCTGAAAAAGGAAGATGTGGACAAAGTTATTGAAATGTATCCCAATACACAGGTCAGTTCGCCTGCTCGTCCATCTTTTACCGATGTCTAACTTCATGAGCTTACCTAAATTGGACTCTGTCTTTTCTTTCTTCCTTCAACGATCTAGTTACTGTTGGCATGTCGTCTGATCGACATCAACGAGACGATGTCTCAACTTCAGATTCCCTACGAATCGTTCATCTGTCGACCCGTCAAGGCTTCCGCCCTGTATGCCAAAGTCAAAGCCCACAAAAGTAGCTCGGTATCCCATCTAGAAAGACCGAAAATGCCGAGGCCGACGGTTTCGTTCTATGCAAGTGAAGATCAGGAGGAAGATGAAGAGGTAGGCAAGCCGGGGAAATCCAGTTTGAAAGATCCGAAGGGGAAAAAGTCGACGTTTAAGACACCGCCAGTTCCGGTAGGTCCCGATAGTCAAGTCTGACTCTTTTCATTTGAAGCTTGAAGTTCACCCTCTGAACTGAACACGCGGCTTTCGTTTTGCTCTTTGTTGACCGTTCTTATCTAGACGAGCCCTTTACGAATCTTGCTAGTGGATGATTCACAGGTCAACGTCAAGGTATGATTGTATTGTCCTTATTTCGTTCTTCTCTATTCGACTCTTCTCGTTGTTCTTAAGATCTCAAGAGGTCGGACTGGCACCTGATGAGCTGAACGAAGTTCTGATCACTGCTCTTTCTTCTTGCAGGTCGGGTCGAAGCTTCTCGAAAAGTTTGGCTACAACAAGTAAGAGTTTGGAAGCTCCCCTGTCTTGCATATCACTTCGGTCTCTCATCTATTCGTCTTCCTTTCCTTGTCGGTTTAGTGTGGATGTTGCATATGACGGATCGCAGGCTGTAGATGCTGTCGCACATAAGCAGTATGATCTGGTGAGTCTTTCTTGGATTTGAATTGCCAATGCCCTCAAATATGAATAAAATCTTACATTACTTTTTCTGCACTTTGGGGGACTGGTCATATACGTAAATGACTCAGGTCTTACTCGATCTTCAGATGCCCGTGATGGATGGCTATACTGCCAAAGCTCGGATCTCTGAAGAACATGGTCCAGAAGGTCCATTGAGTGAGTTTCTATGTGTTTACTTCCTCGGTTTAATCCCGTCTTGTCCGGTTATATGTGTTCAAGCGCTAAGTCTAACGATCTGTTTCTTCTTTAAACCAAAAAAAGTTGTGGCATTGACGGCGAATACTGATACGGTTCGTATCTGAATTCTCTTCTCCTGTACGAATAACGTGTCGACTTTATGCTGACTGTTCGTTCGATTGGATCGCATTTCTCTTCCCCAAATGTGCAGTTGACCCAATCACAAGTGTTCGACCACGGGTTCTACGCATATCTATCAAGTACGTTGGATGGACACCTCTCTCCTTGCGGTCCAAGAGCTCATCCCTATCTTTGCCTGTTTCTCAACCAAATAGAACCGCTGAGCCTCCCTGCCTTCAAAGAGGTGCTGAAGAAAGTATCGGTGGCGAAGTATCCGGAAGGAGCAGAACAATAGGGCGGTTCTATGTGTATCTCTTCTGCTCTGATTCTTGTTTTCATATCGCTCTCCCGTTCCCTTGTTTCCTCATAATTATTCAAGTCGCATACCCTCTCCAAATAATATACTCTTTCTCTCCTTCGTCTATGTATTCACACGTAAATAGCTTGTTCTGATCTCTTCTTTTTCCCTTTTCATTTTCTGGATTGCCTCTTCTCATCTGCATCATCATCACGTCTCTTCTATTACCCCCTTTCCCTTCCTCTCGTGCGTTTCTTCTTTTTGTTTCTTCTCGAGTTTCATGATCTTGTCTTTTCTAGCTATTCTTGGTGGTCGATCTCTGATGATTCATCTGTCTTTCTTCTTTTCTTATATCACTCTTCTTTCCTATATTCGTTCCTCTTTCTGTCCTTCTGTCTTTCTTCTCCTTTGCTTGTTTCGCCCGGACTTACTATCAAGAGTCAGCTGCGTGTAGCACTATGTCTGGGTCGTTATCACTTTTTTTCCTTCCTCTTCATTCTCTCTTCGTTCTTCTTCCCCCTTGTCTTTTTAATAAAGAATACCTGGTTGTATTCATACATTTGCAGTGATGATCTCCAACACTCCTCCTCTTGTCTGTTTCTCCTTCTTCTTTTTCTTCTTCTTTTTCCCTTTTGTTTATTGTTTTTTCCTTTCTTGGTCGATCGGTTGCCACCTATCTCTAAAACATGTACAACATCCATACACGACGTTACTTTCATCTCATTATAGATTTATTTCTGCCCCATAATATCTCATTGAGTATTCGATTGTAAGAACAAGGTGTTTGTTTATCTTTTTATCACTTTTTCGAGCGTACCTGTTTTTGGCGCGACCCGTTAGGGTTCTAACCATTCGAACAGCCGCTTGATAGCCCTTTCGTCAACATTGACGATTCATCACCGACCATCTCACACAGAGAACCACCACCCTCTGCACTGGCCTATCGACCGCATCACCAATGTCCCCTCCTTCACCTGCTCCCTCGGATGAGAGTATGATTGATGTCCAACCCGGCTCTGATTCATCTATGACGCTTAGATCAGGTAGGATTGGATCAACAACCAGTTCCTCACCTCTAGCCATTAAGAGGCCTAACCGAAGCTCACCGGCCGGTCGAACGTCATCGAGAGTGAGGGTAGGGGACGAGTCGAAGCAAGGGTCTTCCGACTCTCAGAACAGATCGAATAAGAAGTCGAGGATGACCGTTGATCGAAAACGTTCAATCTCGCCATCGTCTTCACCTTCTCCTTCACCTTTACCTTCACCCTCGCGTCTGCCTTCGACAACAAAGTTGAAGAGATCCAGACCTGGAGCTGAAGATGGATCCGAACATAGTGCAGGGCCGAAGAAGGAGATGAAGAAGGATAGCGCGTTGGCCAAGCCTAAGCCAGGTTGGTTCATGCAGGAGATAGAAGATGACGAACAAGACGCTGCTGCTTCTTCGCCAAAGGCGTATAATTCTAATCTGGACGATATGTGGTCTCAAATTCTACCGAACCCGTTCTTCGAGGATGATGAGGTTTTGAAGAAAAAGATGCTTCGGAATGGAAAGCACGTCAGAAAGGAGGCGGCGGCGGCTAGATGGGGAGAGGTAGACGAGGAGGCTGATGCGAGGGAGAGAAACAAGGAGGAGTTTGAGAAGCGGACAGGGATAGGTCTATCCAGCCGAACGGCCATCGATCCAACCGGAGAATCAAGGGATGCAATGATGAACCTCGAAAATGATGCTAGGAAAGGGACAGCTAGGTGGACGACTTTAGGAGAAGATGGTGAAGACCGGACTGTCAGTCCAGTTCAGAGTCTTGTCTATCCAGACCACGAGGTCCAACCAAACGGTCACCACTCGGCTCAGGAGGAATTTGATCCGGATGATGATGTAGATCCTATGGCGATCCTTCCTAGCTCAACCAAGAAAAGGAAAAGACTAGACAAAGACGAGGATAATCTGACAGAGAGCAATTCAGAATGTCTAGAACGAGAGTTGATGGTAGACAATCCTTCAAATCCGACATTGGTTCCTACTGCTGCTGCTGCTCCTCAAATACAGGTCAACCTGAACATCCAATCGGCTGCCTGGACGCTTCCCGCCCCAACCTTCACGCTTGATCCCTCCATCAGAAGACACGTGTTGGAGACCAAGACGTTGGTGATCGATCACTTGATGGGAAGGGTCCCGCCTTTGGTACCTAGGCCGACGCTAGCTGGCGCAGAGCAGGTTAATGGACAAGACGCCCTAGTTGAGGAAAGTTTGGTCAACTTGGTTGAGCTCCTTAGAGGAACGGTGGAGAGAGGAGAGGGAAATAGCTGTCTAATTCAGGGGATTAAAGGATCTGGGAAGACGACTGTATGCCATTGTGAACTCTTCTACTTTTCTCGGTTCGTCTTCAATCTGATAATCTTGTATCTTGCTTCTCACTTATCTCCCAGATTCTCAATCAAGCGATTGAAAAAATCAATGAGCTCTCGGAAGCCAATCCGGAAGAAATTCCGGCTCCCATGGTAATTCGGTTGTCCGCATTGATGCTGAAAGACGACCGGTCAGCGATCAGAGAGATCGGCAGACAAGTCGGAATCAACGATCTAGGCGACGACTTCGAGACAGAGGAAGAGTTGGAGGATAACGAGCAGGTTAGTACTTACATGCATTTTCCATAGATTTCGTTGCGTTGTTTTCCGTTGATACCGATACCTTGCCATGCATCGATGAACGAACGTTGTGTAGGACTCGGCGGTTGTACCCCCAACGACTCTCCCATCGCATTTATTGGCTATCTTGACGGCTCCATCAAAAAAATCAATTATCATCGTACTTGAAGAATTCGATATTTTTGCCGGTTTTGGAAGGGGAGGCAGGCAGATGCTGCTCTATTGTCTACGTGAGCGCCTTTAGGCTTTGGTTGAATCTTCCTTGAAAGCGTGTTGGTGTAGACTGCATTCTTATCCGACCGTATCTGTTTCTCTGGCGCATCTCCAACAGTGGATGTCGTCCAGTCCGTTAGACCTAGACTCGGCGCTTTGTCCGGCCGTGGTCTGATAGTGATTGGCGTGACCTCTCGAATAGTATGTTTGCTGTCTTCCATTGGGAAAACATATCATAGCATTCTTTCAACCTTCTCACCCGGTATATCCTCTTTTCTCTTGGCTATCTACCTCTCAGGATGCTCTTCATCTATTGGAAAAGCGGGTCAAGTCTCGGTTCTCCCATCGGATCATCCGAGTAAATTCGATCTTGCATGGCGATCGCTCGGCCGATCAAGAGAGTGCTACCTCAGCGGTCGACCAGGAGATAACTGGAAATATGGGACCAAGATGGAAAAGCCTGTTAAGCAAAGCACTCGTGCCATGGTATTTGGAGGAAGAGTTAGGAAGCGACGATGCCAGTCTTTGGAGACGTACATGGCGGGAAAGCATCGATGTAAGCCTACCATCTTTGAAGGGAACCCAGGGCTTTTATGAAAGGAAATGACTCAACGAGATCATCTTGGATGCAACTCCCTTTCGCTAAACTTGGCAGAGCTTACTCGAGAATCCTCAAATTCAAAACGGTCTGCAGAGACTAAACTGGATATCGACCGACATTCGCATGATGTTGAAAGTCCTTGTAGGTTATTTTGAATTCTAAATGCGCCTTCAACTTCACGTTCTATGATTAATCAACCGATCCTCATACTTGCACTTCCCTCTCTCTCTAGATTCGTCCCATGGGGGAACTCACTCCTGATGCACCCTTCTTGACGCCTGGAAGAATTCAATTATCGTTCGTGGATCAGGCTGAAGGTGCTGGGTGGGGTCATGGAACCAGACGTCTGCGGGGTACGTTTCACGAGCGCGTTCTTCAATCTGTCTATTTGCTCAAAGATATCTCAACGCTCTCTTGACATATGTTCACTTGGCTCCAAATTCGGTCGATCAGGTCTCAGTCTACCTTGTCTGGCAATCTTGGCATCTATTAAGGATCTAGGCGAGCGTGGTATCCTGGACTTCAATTTTGAGCATGTGTTTTTTACATACGGCGAGTTTGCCAAAAACAGACTGATAGGCTCTGCGATACCTCGACACGGTCGTCAGCTCATGAAAGATGTGCGTGTTCTGGGTCTCAATTCCGATACATGATATACAACTGACGCTGTAGATCTTTTCTTTTCTTCCTATTCTGTGCCCGCTCTCTAGGCCTTTACATCTCTTGTCGAGACGTCGATTATATACCCATGCTCAACATCCGTTCTTGCTGGTGCTCAATCATTCTCCACTTCGGTCTCTGACTTTGCAAAACATCGCTGTGCGATCGAACCGACAGAAATCGTCGAGTTTTTCAGGGGCGAAGGTGGGAAGGGTGTGATGACTCAGCTCTCTAGATGGGGAAAGAAATGGGATATATAATTTGAGACGGGAGTTGGTGATAATATATGTGTGTATTTATACGTCTTCCGCGCGCTTCACATGTGCCATGCACGTCAATCCCATTTTGTCAAGACGGTCAAAAACGAGGTTACAGAATTAACGCGAAGAGATGAATGTTGTTGCACCGGAACGTACTACAAGCGAGAAGAGGAAGAAGTTTAATCAAACATCCTTTGATAGCCATTCTCTCAATCACCATCCTTCATAGCTTTCCATCAATTCGACATCGCCTATCTTAATAGACTCTCCCAGGGAAGGCTTCCTTCTGCGTGGTCATCCGGCATCACGTCCCGCCGTACAATAAGGTCTGGGTTCCATCCTACTACACCTAAAGGCTCTTCTTGGGGGGGAAGAACCGGGTATGAGTGGGCGTGGAACGTCGATAACATCGGAGATGAAGCCGGTATGCGACCGGGAATAGGAGCAGGAATAGGAACGGGGCTTTGTCCATATTCGTGGCCGTCAAGGAAAAAAGGTTCGCCAGCTGTTCGTTCCAAGATGTGACGCGTGTAATCAGGGTCGCTGAGATGTGAAGGGTGTGTGGATGTGGACGAGAACTGTTGGGTGTACTCTGGTAAGGATACCGAGGTTGGCCGGTGGTACGTTGTCGGAGAGGATGCGAGAGGGTAGTCAACCTGAGTTTCTTGAACTTCTAAGGCTGGAACCAGGTATGATTCGGATACAAGGTCTGGCTCGGTTGTCTGTTGAGGTTGGTTCTGAAATTGGGTGGTCGAGAATGTCAGGATTTCGGAAGGAGAAGACTGATAAACTGGTGGGTATGGGATTGGATTAAGAGGAGAGGCTGAGTCACAACGTTCTTCATATGTTCCAGATTGAGCGGATTGGTTGTGGAAGAAGATATCTGGTTCGACATAGCTCCCGAGCTCAAGCTCGATCGGCTCTTCGTATGCGTCCGACGAAGTCGAGGGTACAGAGGAAGAGAGCGTCGGAAAAAACGCTTCGTATGGGTGTTGGACGTAATCCTCGCCAAGAACCTTTGTCGAGCTGGCGAGACCGACGGATTTATTATGCGCTAGAGACGTCTCTGCATCTGTTACCGCTTCCAATTCTTCTCCTACCTCGGATGACAGTGTCAAGGAACGCCGTTTGCCCGTCCGTCCCTTTTCTTCCGATGAACTGGGAATATACACCCCCCGAGAGATCGTTTTTGAATCCTCGATTGAGATATAAACACATTCCTTCTTGAACTTGAGGCATGTCTGGCAGCTTGGTCTTGATCCGCAACATCGGGTCTTCCGATACCGGCAGCGTGTGCCTGTTGAGTGATCCCGTGAAGTGAACGCGTATTTCTATCAACCTAGGCAATTCTACACTGCATGTTACGAGTGACGGACTTACATGCCACTTCTACCTAAAGTTTTAAAAACACAGCAACACTGCGTCAGCCTTCTGACTACATTCTACTACAGAAACAAGATCAAAAAGGTAAGGTCAGCAAGACCTCTAGACGTTACCCTATGACGGATTGGCTGTTTATCTGATTTGGTAGTCATCTAGCCACGACAAACAAGGTGAGACGACGTTCTATTGTTATCTTGTTGGTTCGTACTTCCGTCAGCATTCTTTTATAGGTCTTGCCGTCAAAGGTGACATGTTCAGTTTGTGGTTAGCGAGAAAGTACGGGTAGGTCATCAGTCAACCGTACTTCAACATCCCGTCCATGGAGAAGAAATAAAGGCATAACGGGCAGTCGCGTCGCGTTGTAACTCTGCCGTCGAGGAATGCAACAAACTCTTTTAGTCAGTTGAATCAAAAAAGCTATTCGTCCAAGATACGTAGCTCGAGGCAGTACCCTGAGCAAAACATGATGTCCTTTTGACACACGAACTTTGTACTACCTGTGACACGATTGGTCTGTATCGGCAAACTTCCACATGTCATTCATGAACTAACAGTTTGATGTATATGAATGCAAATGAGTAGACCCGTAGAGATAGGAACAATAGTCGTGAACGGTCGTGATGAGTTGAAAGAGAAAGATGCCTCTAACTATATGCTGTAAATAAGCTAGATATGTCACGGATAAAGATATGTCGTTAAACAACAGAGGATGAAAGAGAGATCGTAGGATTTTTAAAGCAAAGCGTACACAGAGAACCAGATGAAGCAGGAAATGCAGATGGCAGTCTTTTTCTATTCTAAATTCCCACGAACTCATGCGGAGAAAACAAAAAGAAATAAAGCAAACAGAGCAAGGAGAGATGCAAACAAAGCCCGAACCGACAGGTGATGGAAAGAGATGTATGGAAAGAACGAACTCTATGAGTCTAAACCAATAGAACGTAGCGATGCAATGCGAATGTAGGGGTAGAGAGATCGTGCAAGCGCTATCCCACTTAATTGGTGAGGACGTCGGATCTTTTCGTTTTTGTTTTGGTGGAAAGGTTTTGGCCGAGACGGCAGGGAACATAGAACCGGGTGAACAAACGTTGGGGAAGCCAGGGAGAGATGAGCCTCGCGTCAAGTCGAAATCTTAACGGAAGGTTATCCTTTCATCTATGAAGAAGGTTTCAAGCCTCGCCGAGGAAGATCTCGCACATCTTCTGGCCAAGGACTCCAAGACCATCGTGTGGGATGTCCGCTCGCTCTCGGCAGGATCTGACAACATCGGGGTGGAAGGCACCAATAGCCTCCTGGGAGTCCATGATGAGGTTGAGGATGGAGGGATTAAACTCAGGATGACCCTGGAAGGCGAGCATGTGAACCTTATCTGAGTCGGGATAGAACGAGACCATGCTGTGGACAGGTGTCTTAGTGCTGGACCCGACGAGGTGGAAGTTACCCTCAGGAGGAGGAGCGACAGCCATATCTGCATGCCATTGCTGCATGCCAACAGTTGACTTGCCGAAGAGCTTTTCACCGGTAGGGGTGAGGTTGATATCGTAAGTTCCCAACTAGTAGAAAGAAGAACGAAGAATAAAGCGATCGAGGGAAAAGTTAATTCGAGAACTTGGTGATGTATGTGAACAGCTTAAGGTATCCAACGCACCTCCCAACCGGCAGGGTTTCTAACGACTTCTCCGCCGTATGCTCTGGTGAGGCATTGGAGACCAAAGCAGATACCGATCATTCGGACGTGAGCAAAATCGTCTCCGACCCTTCGAAGGAAAGTCAACAATTGAGGAATCCAAGGGTATTTTGCTTCTTGGTACACAGTGGCGACTGAAAGGAAGGACCGAGAAAAGAGATGGACCAGGGACGAAGGCACGAAAAGATAAGCTATCTGGCTCCGCCGGCGTCACAGAAACTCAAAGCACAGGTAGAGAGAAGAGAGAAAAAAAATTGAGACAGGCACCCACAGGAACCAGAGATGAGCAGGCCATCGTAAGCGCCAGGAGCGCCCTCGACAAGCAGGTCCTCGGAAGGGTACTGTCCAAGAGTGGCATCATAAGCATCGAGCACAAGATCAACCTCGTCCCTGCCGCTGAGCTGAAGGGAGAGAAGAAGGTGTCGACGGAAGATGTCAGAATAGGAACCGTGGGTGTCCTTAACGTGGGAAGCCATGCTGGTGTCGGTCAGAATGACGGCGATGTGAAGAGACCGGGCAGGCTTCTTTGTGGTCTGGCAGGAGTGAGGCATAGCTGTGAGTTTTGAAAAGACTGTAGGTTGGTGAGTGAATATGCTGAGGGAGTGTCGATTATGGTCGATGAGAGAAAGAGGAAGAAAGAGAAAGAGGAAAGAACACAAGAAAAAGTAGATCAATAAAAATGATAGACAAAAATCTTCTTGACTTTCTCGAGAAGGACAAGGAAAAAGAGAGAAAAAAGACGGCGATAATAGAGGAGCCGAGTCCGCATTCAGAGAGGGCAGCTATGTGTTATAGCGGACCAACCCGGCGGCTTCTTATCAAGAATCTTCTCTCCGACATCGGCCGAGTAAACCCGAGGGGCTGTTGTTTCAGCATTTTGCCAAGTAGAGATAGGCATCACGTGGGCTGAACGAACAAAAAAGTCAGAAGTCATCGGTAGCTTATGTAATGATAACACGTGTATCATAGTATGAACCCGGGCAGTGTTTGTTAGGGTTATGGCTTGAATCACACTTGGTTCGTAGGCCGTGACCCATGAAGCCTTTGTTTCTACTACTCCTCCTTCTGTTTCCCAGGTATCGTGTTTCCGCGTCTCATATCGCGCGCTCATTCTATACGGTGCTCATAGGGTCTGAGAACCATATATAAGACAGGCAGTCTCGATCACTTTCAGATACGAAGGCGAAGCCTGGATTCTTTGTTACTATTTATTCCTATCCTTCCCCGTCCCTCTGTCCTTGCTCCCTAGTGATACTATCAATCTCGTTTCCATGTTCCAAAAGCCTGAATTCGTCCCTGGAAACCTGAAACCCCTTTTGTGGTTATTTCACTTGTAAGACTTCGGTTGCCAGCCCAACTTCCACCCTAACAATGTCTGATTGGGATCCAGGGCTGGGATAGCCACAGCTATGTTACGATGGGAGCAACCAAGCGCGGAATGTAGTTGGGCAAGAGAAAAGTTTAGACCCTTGCAGGAGTATCCATGAACGACACGACGAGACAAAAATTCACGTAAGGTTGAGGAATAGAATTGACATCGTACTCTTGTACAATGATAACAGGAGATCAACAAAGGAACCAGTCTTGGGAGACTACGTTATGGGTGGCAGAGGGAGCTTGTCTTATATATATAGTCCTCAGACTCTAACGATGCTGAACAAAAAACTAGACCATAGAATGCGCTGAAAACACATACGCAGAACGATTATACTTGCAACTCAATACGTTGGCAGAGTAGAAGAAGCGGAGAAGGGACGGAGGACGTGAAACGGCCTACCAGTGGTCGATCACAGACAAGTAACACTCAGGTCACATGCTTGATCTATCTACATCTTCGGATATATCACTTATTTATTATTTTGATTGATATCTGATTTATTACATCAGCTGTTTTGAATTCTCCTCTGGTTTTTGCCACGTCGACTTTTGTTTCCTTGCCCAAGAGATCTCCATCTCATTCAGCAAGGCTTTTGATTGACCCGCTCGTTTTGACACACAAGGCTCACAAAGATGAGGCTCCTCGCTCCTCTCCTAGCAATACTACCCACACTCGCCATCGTTCTAGCTGACGCCTCGTCTGATGCTCAAACTACATTCGAGTACCAGGTCCGTCGGGCTAAGATCCCTTCGAGTTCTCCTAGCACATTCGTCAACTAACATGTACACCTTCTCTCAAACCCTGTAGTCTGATGTCTCTAGACTGAGAAGGTAAGCGCTTCTAATCGCATAATCAGGGCGGGAAGCTCTACATACATGCTGATCAAAAACTAAATCTGTTCTCTCATCTTCAGTATCGTGGTCAACTCTTTGTAAGTGTTAATCTATCAAAGAAGTAGAGGATGAAATCATCAACGCGCCAAATGCTGATGTTAAGAAAAACCTGACGCGCGCACAGATACGGATCGAAATCAATCTTCCTTCGAGAGCTCATCTCCAATGCAAACGATGCATTGGAGAAACTTCGAATCACCTCGCTGAAGGATCAGCACGTCACCATCGTTCGTTCTGCAACCGTGATTTTGATTGTTTATCAAGTTCAAAGCCCCAATAATTGACAATTTGCCCTGTTGAACGGACTGGATCATACCTAACCAGGGCCTGGGAGAACTCAATGTCACTATTCGAGCAGAGCCAGACAAGTCAGAGTCTGGAGGAGTTGGCCGACTTATTATCCATGGTAAGTTGTTCGGAAAACATTTATTGCGCAAGCGGTTCGTTGATCTCAGATTTCATTCTTGCAACCTCATTCTATTTCTTGCCTCAACCAGATACCGGTATTGGAATGACCCCTGAGGAGCTTCAAAGAAATTTAGGAACTATCGCCAAGTCTGGAACTTCAGAGTTCTTGTCGAGCGCCGAAGATTCCAATGGCAAGCCGGACGGAAATCTCATCGGTGAGCGTTGATTCACAGATTAATTAGCTCATTTTTTTGGCCAAAGAGGATTACTCAATATCTCAACAATCGTTCTGAACAGGTCAATTCGGTCTTGGCTTCTACTCTACCTTCTTGATTGCGTCCTCTGTCCGAGTCTCGTCTCTCCCGCCACCGACCGCTTCGAACCCTCACCCCGTTCAGCACATTTTTGAATCCGATGCTGATGGCACCAGCTTCAAAGTGTATGAGGACCCCAGAGGGAATACTTTAGGCGAGCGAGGAACTGAAATCGTCATGGTTCTTCGAGAGGGAGAAGGAGAATGGCTCGAAGAGAACAAAATCCGAGAAATTGTGTAAGTCAAATATATTTAGGACGTCAGATGTCAGACGAGCACTGTTCTGATCGCACACCTTTCTCTCCTCCCTTTCTCCTTCTTCCCTCTTCTACGCACCCAGTGAAACCCATTCTAGTTTTGCGACCTCCTTTCCCATTTATCTTCAAACGACCCGAACAATCACCCGTCCGCTCTCCCCGCTTCAGTCCCCCAAATCGACTTCCAAGTTGGCAGATGACGCGGCCTCTATCGAGGATGTTCTCCCGGACGATGAGCCCCAGACGGAGGAGGTTGAGGAAGTCGCTTTCGAGCAATTGAACACGGCCGAGCCCATTTGGGTCAGAGATCCGAAGACGATTGAGGATCAAGAGTACGACGCATTTTATCGAGCACTTAGCAAGGATACTGAAGGTCCTTTGGCCTGGTCTCATTTCAAGTGAGTGATGGTTGATTTCTCATTCCTATCTTTGTTCCTCTACAAGTTTCTAATCAATTTCTTTTTACGACAACAGGGCTGACTTTGCAGGCATCAATTTCAAGAGTATCATCTTTGTTCCCTCAGCTCTTTCTCAGGACTTCTGGACCAAGGCCGAACAGGGCGTGAAGAACGTACGAATGATGGTCAAACGAGTATTTATCACGGATGATCTAGGAGACCACTTCATGTATCTATCTCTCTTGTTGATTTTGTGTTCTTTCAGCGTGCATTCAATTAATCTCCGCTGTCTCGTGATCCATATTTCTCCCATAGCCCACGATGGTTGAGCTTCTTGAAGGTTGTTGTAGATGGTAAGTGCACTGTTCGGCTCCAAATTAAATGCTTCATCTGAATCCGGAATTAACTGCTCTCTCAATGCGTCTGCTCTTTCATATAGCCGATGACCTTCCGTTCGTTCCAGTTTTGTAAGATGAAATAAAATAGAAATCATTCTGAATGCTGCCTAATGTATTACCTTTCTAATAGCCTTACCGTCTCTCGAGATACTCTCACAAATTCTAAATTCATCAACCAACTTGTAAGTAAAGGCAGATTCATGTCGGTAGTTGTTATATAACCGGTTTGCGCTAATGTCTGATATTCATATTACAATTCCATTTACAAATCACCTTGGCAGCAACGTCATCTCATCAAGAAAGCTCTCGATATGTTCACCAAGCTTTCCACCTCTGACCCTGAGAAGTACAAGAAGCTTTTTGGCCTGGTTGGTAATGCTCTCAAGGCCGGTGTGACGGAGACCTACACCGATCGAGTCAGATTGGCCAAGTTACTTAGGTTTGATAGCAACTTGAATGAGTTCACTAGCCTGGAAGATGTGAGTGTGTTTCTCTCTTCTTTCTTGTCAATAGACATGTATCACAGCGCTCGAAGGTCAAGGAAAGATAAGCTGACACATGTGAGAACAAAAACTTGACTGGGTTTTCTGATGACGACAGTATGCTTCCAGACGACGAGCCGGCCAGAAACAGATCTATTTCTTGGCAGGTGTCGGCCAGCCGACTTCTGACCTTGCTAGATCGCCTTTTGTGGAAAAGCTTCACGCTAGAGGATATGAAGTCTTGTTATTAAATGAGCCGATGGATGAGATCTGTCTGTCTCAGCTCCGGAACTACGAGTGGGTCTCTCCTGTGTTTCTTTTTAATTGTTTTTTTTTCAGGGAAGACAACTGACTCAAACGGGGCTGTCTTTGTTTTCTTTTCATATTCAGATCGTTAACCTTCCAGGATGTGACCAAGAAAGGACTTAAATTCGGCGATGAAGGTATGTGTACATCATCTTTTCGGCTTTGTCTGTGAGAGAAGGTCGATGATTCTCATGACTTTTTTTTTCAACCTGCATTGACAGACCTAGACGATGAAGACGAGAAAGAATCCCAGGTCGAAATCAAGGAGAGATTCACTCCTCTTTCAGACTTCATCAAAAAGACCTTTGGCAAGGTCATCAGCGATGGTGCGTATCCTTGCTAGATCATCCTTCTAGCAAAAGACCTCTGCGCTCAGCATTCCTGAAACCAATTCTGTATTCCTCATCACTAGTCATTATCTCTCAGCGACTCGTTACATCTCCCACCGCCATTGTGTCTGACGACGCTGGTATGTCCGCCAACATGATCAGAGTGAGTCCAGACTTTCGTCTTTCTTCGTCAATCCAGCATCACGGCCGGTCACTGAACCCATTACTCGGGAATCTGAACAGCTCATGGCGTCCCAGGCTCAAGGTGATGAGGACCCTATGCTAAAATTCATGCGATCTCAACCCCGGGTGCTCGAAATCAACCCTCATTCACCCCTGATCCAAGGCCTGCTTGAAGAGGCCGTTGGGGCCGAGGGAGA
This sequence comes from Phaffia rhodozyma, assembly GCA_014706385.1. Classification (NCBI taxonomy): domain Eukaryota; kingdom Fungi; phylum Basidiomycota; class Tremellomycetes; order Cystofilobasidiales; family Mrakiaceae; genus Phaffia; species Phaffia rhodozyma. Next base: position 1,432,481 of record JACGZH010000006.1, read on the forward strand.
TAGCAAAGCACAGGCCGAATTGAAGGAGACGGTCGGAACGTTGTTGGATCTCACGATGGTCCGATCTGGTTTCACAGTGCCTGATATGCATTTGTACGTCGTGTTTTCCCGGCTCACGTCTCAATTAAAGTAGGTTTGTATCAGGCTGAGAAGTGATTTCGCGCCATCCCTTCCTTAGGTTCTTCTCCCGAGTCGAGGCGCTTCTTCGAAGATCCATTGGAGTCTCCCCCTCTGCAAAGACCGAGACGCCCGAGATCAAGCCTGCGCCTGAGGTCGAGCAAACACCGTTGGGATCAGAACCCGAATCTGCGAGCGGAGTGTCAGAGCAGGATGAATTGGAGCAGCTTCTCCGATCTATGGGTGGGGCTGGGTCAAGTGAGATGCCTTCGTTTGAGGAGTTCGATAGGCAAAAGTTGGAAGATCTAGCTAATGAGCGCAAACAGGGTGCCGCTCATGATGAGCTCTAAAAGAAGAGGATCAGAAATCTGTATTACATGTGGACCATTCGGATTAATGAAAAAGAACAAAAAAGGGGACAACGAGATCGTTCTTGTAGAAGAAGATCTAGATGAATGAACGAACATACTGTTAACGAAACACGCGAGAAGGCAAAGATGGAAATGACGCGTCGACGCGTCAGATCGACACCATCTCCGATCGATTTGAGCGACCTCCCGTCCTCTTTCGTCTATTCCTTGATCGTACAGAAAGGGAAGGGCATTCATTCTTCGTTCAAGCTTGAGTATCAACATCTGTCAAAACATTCTATGGTGGAGCCTACAAAAAGCGGTCTTGTCCATCCCTTGTTTCGAGCTCCTGCCACGGCGGCTTCAGCCCAGGAGGCTCCTTCATCGTCGTCCGGTCAGCATGATCCTTCGACCGTACCTACCGTTAATCCATCAACTTTTGACTCAGTATCTGCACCGCCGACTCCAATCATTCCTGTCTCTACACCAAATTCCGCTGAAACTAACTCGGCTATTTCAACTACTACAAAGAAGAGGAAGTCAAAGCTGATAGTTGATCCCAAACAAGCCGTAATTTCCTTTGGAAAACATGGGGGAGGCTTAGGATTCCAACCAGCGGCCGTACAGGAACCAAGCTCGGACACCAAACAAGGGAGCAACCTCAGCAGCTCGCCTGGGGAAAGCTCGAAGAGGCGAACGAGAGGAAAAACGAAGCCGAAAGCGACTCGTGAGGATGATGATGTTCTTGAATTGGTCGACTTCGGCCCGACGGATGGGAGAAGGTCTGCAGGTCCTGCTAGAAAGGAGAAAGGAGGTAGAGTGGCCAGGAAGGGTACCTTGCGTGTGGATGCTGGTAAGTGTCTGCCTTGTTGGCATTTGTTTTCGTCTTTCATATCGAGCTACACTATCTGCCCTATATGTTTCTTGTCGATACCAAGGTTGCTCATACAGTACAATCTTTCGTGATCATTTGCGCTCAAACTTGTGGGCCGTCAACTGCTTTTATACGACTTAGCCTCAAATGAAGGAGGGTCTTCGGCCGAACTAGCCATAGATCTAGATGCTCTACCTACAATACCTGTCGATCACGTTGACCTCTCCAAATCGCCCAACCGACCCTCGCCCAGAATGGCGCACGCATTTTTCGCTCCACGTTTCAAATCCAATGGAGCTTCTACAACTAGCGTTAAGAACCAAAAAGATAAAATAGCCGACCAGCAGCCGGTCGAGGCTAGATGGGCGTCATCCAGTGAGGAAGCTCACTGTGGACTTGTCCCACCGATGAGCAAGAATCTACCTAGCGCCGCTGGGTTCATCTGGAGGAACAGGTCACGTTCGGCTGAGGATATCAGCACACAAGACAGATGGACTTCAAAGGAGTCTAGTCGTTTTTGGCAGGATTGTATATCTAAGCCTAACAACAAAGAGTTATCACTTGACTCAAATCCTTCCACACAAGGATCAATATTTCCCTTCATACTCCGCCATCCAGCCTTCTCCAGATTTGAATCTACTTTACCCTTAGACACATCTTTTAAATTGTCTTCCGAACTATGGAACGACAAATTCCGACCTAGATCAGCCTCTCAGGTTTTAGGAAATGAGGTTGAAGCCACGTACCTCCGTGACTGGCTGATGGCGCTCGAAGTCAAGATTGCTTCCCAAAGGCCTTCATCCTCTACAAACTCTGCATCCACTGCTGGTAGCTCTTACGACACCTCCCGACCTGATAGTAGGAAGAAAAGAGAGATCGTTAGAAAGGTAGACAAGTCGAGGAAGAAAAGGTTCAAGAAAGGAGATGGAGAGACTGACTGGATTGTAGATGACGATGATATCGGCGCTCTGGACCATGAAAGAGATATGATCAAATCCGAGCCCAACACCCACAACCTTCTCGATACGGTACCCTTGGCTGCGGACTCGATCGACCAACCGCTACCTACTGAACCTACTGATGTTCTTCTGACTCGATCTCACACGTACCCCCCGTCGTACCCTCGATTGTCAGCTGATCAAGCGCTCTCAAACTCGATACTTCTCGTCGGACCGCCTGGATCAGGGAAAACCTCCTCTATCTATGCGTGCGCAACCGAACTTGACTGGGATGTATTCGAAGTCAATCCAGGAGCCGGTAAGCGGTCCGGACTGGCATTAGTAGAGATGGTTGGAGGAGTAGGAAGAAATCACTTGGTAGCTCGTGGAGGGACGGGCAGTAATTTGGCCCCAATCGCTTCTGATGTCCCAATCGGGTCTTCTTTGTCGACAAAGAAAGGAACATCGAAAGTCAAATCAAAACCGGATCTGTCGAGTGAAAACGCCCTGTCATTTATGATGCTTGACTCCAACAGGCAACGAGCGGCGAGCGGTATAGATATTCCCCAACGTCCATTGGGGTCTAAATCGAGTCAGGCCGTCGTCGACCTCACGGAAGACGCTGCTCGACCTGATGCTAAATTTGAATTTGTTTCGTCCCAGAAAAAATTGGCTGAGGACATAGTCGATGTGCAAGGTGGAAGTTCAAGCGGGAAGGTCAGGCAATCGATGATCTTGCTGGAGGAGGTGGATGTTCTATACGAAGAAGATAAAGGATTCTGGGCGGCCGTGATCGCATTGATCTCAGAGTCTAGAAGACCAGTAGTAATGACCTGTAATGGTGAGTTTTTCCATCCGTCTCGTCTTCCGACAGTTGGTTGGTTGTGCTCTTTCGCATTTGTTCTAACCGCTAAATGATCGATTTGGTAAAAGATACGAGTACAATCCCGCTCTCAGAACTTCCTCTCCAAACGACCTTAGTGTATCTTTCGCCGCCATCATATTTATCGATACCCTACCTTGAACAGATTGCCAAATACCAACGTTCTGAACTTTCCTCACAATATGTGTCTAGGCTGTACACTTCACACGGCCATCGAACACTCGCGCCTGGACTAGTGGACGTTGTCGGCCACCCTGCTCCTAGTCAACCTCAGGACACCACAGACCTACGCCGGTCTATCAACACTCTTCAAATTACCAGGTCAGATCCGACAACTCAAAGCGAAAATCTCTTATGTGCAGAACACAACCCTTTTTTCTCAGAGCAGAGTGCGGTATTTGTAGGCTCCACATCAACATCGAAGAATCGCTCAGCATCTTCTACGGATATACTCAATATATCCGCTTCGATAATGGATTCAAAATCTTTTATGGACGCTCATGTCGACTGGAGGGCTTCGACGCTGATAGATCGTCTAGAAATCGACCGATATGGCACTTCGGCAGATGACGAAGTTGGGTATAGCTTGGTTGCGAAAGAGCCAGCAGACCCGATAGAAGTGCGTCTGTCTGAAGTGGGTATGGAAGGAGAAATGGCGCGTTGGATCGAACAGCATGCGTTGAATCAAACTACAGGTACAGAAAGTCAGGAGTTAGAGCGATTGACGAGTGCTGCTGGTGATCGATGGCCAAGGCTGGAGAAAGACAGGTTCGTTCTCGTTTTCTGAATCACCATCGTGACTTCTACATGATCTTCTATGCATGACAGAGCTAACATCGTGACAATTGGTTTGCTCATATACATATATCTCGGCTCTAGATTGAATCACCTTGATCAACTTCTCACTTTCCTTGAGTCGATCATCTTTCCACCGGCGCCCTTACTTCCTTCGAAAGCGCTGATCATCGACTATGTTCCATACATTCAGTACATGGTTCATATAGACGATCTTCTTGCTAAGTCGGATGAGATCCAAGAGACCCTAGGGTGAGTCTTAGTGCTCAAGACTCTTCATTCTGAAGCTATCGGCTCCAACTTATTGATCATTCAAATCAACGTTTACGCTTGTGAATTCATTTTGAATGATATAGATATGGCCGAGGTCGGGACGGCCGGATGATGCGAGCTAGCGCGCGAGCAGGCATGGCTGCTGTGGCCGCCGCATTAGGGTCAGGAATAGGCGGTCGGGTCCCTTACCAGCGATGGTTGTGGCAAATCGAAGAGGGTGATGAGTTAGATGCAGCTAGGTCATCTGTGCTGGACACGGTCACTGGGTTCTCTAGCTCCTCCATTCAAGAATAATGAAAATAATTATTGAATTGGTGAAATAACAATACCTGAAGTAAAACGACAGAAGATACACATTGGATATCACTACAACAATCACAGTTTCTCTTTCTTCTCGTATTCGCCCAGATCTTTACCACCAATCCTTCCACTGTCCGACTTTACTCCCAAGCTTGTGGTAGGTATCCTGGTTGCCACTCTTCAGGGCGAAGAAGAATCTGTTCCAGTTTAATTCAATAATTCACAACATAATTTGTGGAGTCAGTTTGAACTATCATGTTTCTTGAAATACAGGTTGAACTGGTTGATGCTTACTGTTCCTGTCTCGGCTTCGTATTCCACCCAGTGCGCGATCATTTGCTTAAGAATCTCTGGTTCTTTCTCGGCTAGATCCTCACTGTTGTTTCCGTATTTTTGGTTTCGTTCGATTTTTGATACATATAAAACAACTTTCATATCTAGGCGGCCAAAAAAGCTGATCGAAGAACGAGAATCAGAAATATAAGAGGAACTTACGTCTCTCCTGGATCTGACGCTAGGTTAAACAGTGTCCATTTATCGGTTCCACTCGGAGGAGGCAGGAACAACGCTTTCCAATGTCCTCGACGGATCGCCTGCTGCCCAAACTGATATACTCATCCGAGGAAATGAAAGGAACATAAGATTCAAGTAGTGTTCTCTTTAGCGAAGAGCCTGAAATTCAAGAGGGATAAGAGCTGAACTAACCAGCTCCCACCCATGAACGTGATCCTCTGCATGAACTCGTTCAGACTGATTGGCGAAATAAGGCACCCAAGATTTTCCTCGAGGGGTTAGAACCTGGAACGAGAGAAAATGTATCAAAAAATGTTAGCTTAGGAATTCAAAATAAATGTTAACGGTCTTGAATATAAGCAAGAGACTCGCCTTCCTTCCTTGAAACTCAGGCGCAGGGTGTTGAGTACCGGCTAGATCAAGCACAGTAGGCAAAATGTCCATGACGGTGGTAAAAGTATCTGCTATTACACCTGCCTGTCGATCGGTATGGAAGGAAGGATACTTGACGATGGCTGCATCGAATCAAGTTGATCATGTGAAAGGTCAATCCATGGGAAGTTCCGAATAAGAAATATGGAAGAGGGAGCGTACCAGGACATCTGATGCCTCCCTCAGTGATCCAAGCTGAACAACAAAAGATTAGAATGGTTGATCATTTAGTTCAATCGTTGAGCTTGAGCATACCTTTGAACATGGCAGAAGGAGCCGTTGCAGCTTGCGCCCATCTGCATAACATAACATCGCGGTTAGGTTGTTTGTCGGTTGTTATATCAAGTAACAGAAAAGACTAACTCTGGTCCGTACCTATAACGTGATAAAAGCCACGGTGAAAATTGAAATGAATGACAGCATATTTATGAAGCTAAAAAAAAGACAAACCAAATGAATGAGTTTCCTTCCCCAATATTGTCGATTGAGTTGTCGTAGTGACGGGCGATGACTTTGGACAGTTGGTCTCCCATTACCGGGATGGCCTCTGCACAAAACGAAGGAAAATCGACATGAGTTAGCCCAAATGATCGATCATAGTGAATGAAGTTGATCGAGCTCACCGAGAAGGGCCCCCTCAGCACCATTATCCGAAGAGAAGAACACTAAAAGGAAAGAGAGTAGCCGCACTTTACTTAGCGATACATCCCTGAAACTAGAATGAAGGAAGATGAAGTGGGAGCTACCAAATGTGTTATCCAATTCGCCTGGTGAGAGAAAAGAAACTTGTGAGTCGTGGTATCCCATAGAGCAAACAACGACCGACAGGACAGACCTGTCTCTTCTAAGTATTTGAAGACACGTCCAATCTGTTCATCCATAAACTCGACCATCTATCGTGAGAGGGAAACACTTCATTAGCGCTGCTCATCGATCGCACTGCAAGTCCATAGGAAAAAAACAAGAGAGGGCGAACAGCAGCATAGATCTCCATTCCCTTGCTAGAGATCCTCCTCTCTTCTTCTGTAAGACTTCTCCACGGGTTTCCAGCCACGATGTTGACCTGTGGATGAGGCCTAACATCTTTGGGTGCAAGACCTAGCTCTTTGAGCTTCTCTAGGCGAGAATCCCTAAGCGCATAAGGGCCTTCATCATACTTCCCTTTATATCTTTCGATGTATTCTTTGGGAGCTTGGAGCGGCCCTTGGAGAAGAGTGAAACATCATTTTGAGATAGAACTTGATTAATCTCATGTACTCAAACATAAAGAGCTGATACGAACAGTGCGGCGCAGTGTATGCTAGGTACGCGAAGAATGGTTGAGCTTCAGTCCGGCTCGACAGTTGTTCGAGAAGTTTAGATGTGAAAGTCTTGATTTCCAAAGGAAGAACGTCAGCGATACTGTTTGAGAAACTGCCTTCACGATAGCTTCACAGACAGATCAATCTTATATCAGGGCAAGACTGAGGGATAACTCACCTCTGTAGAGTAAAAGTTTTCCGGAAGCTGATCGATAGGCAGAGGACGATCATTCTCAACATACAGAGAAGGCATGAACTTCAACGGCCTAAGTTATTAGTTGTGTCGTTCGTAAACAGAAAGATGGATAGATAAGTGTGTAATTCATTGACGTGCAACATAAGGAAGGATTGGTTCATACGTGGCTTCTCCAGCGACATGAGCTGGCTCATACGCGTCTAGTTAATAAGAATCCGATGTCAAATCAGCAGTCAACTCCTCATAGCAATAATTACCATTCGTCAGTAAGGTCTTGTGTAATCTCACAGTGATTGCCTGCTCCGGGAAGGAGCGAAAAGACCGTATCGAACCCTCTAGCGGACGGCCAAGCGTCAGGAGTAAGTCCCAGATGCCATTTGCCACTCATGTGAGTTGAGTCTTGATTAGTGATATAGAAAAATCTGTTTAGTCTAATGCGACTAATCATGCTCTCTAGATTCTTCAGATAGTGATGGAGACACATACAGCCAGCAAGATCTTTCAAGATAGCAGGAAGTGGCGCAACTCGGTCATTCAATACGCCTTCATATCCAGGTTTACCTATCGGGTTAAAAATGGGGCAAAGCATACCCAAGATAAAGAGCAACATTAGGACTATTGAATGATCATGGATGGTTCATCGAGAGACGAAAATACGCGTCTACCTTTGAAAGCAGAGTTTCTTTCTTTAGTCTCTGCCATCTGCCCAAGCCCGGCCAAGTGATTATCCGTTCCTGTATCCCATTCCGTTTCAGTGATTTATCCCAATAAAGAAATCGCGCGTCCAACATTAGAAGTTATTCCTTTTGAATAACCAGATTGAGCGAAGCAGCGCCTAAGAGACAGACCAGATAAGAGCATTGATCTCGTGGGACTACATGCGCTGGCCGTATGGAAATCCGTCAGCCGAGCACCTTCTTTCGCAAGCCTGTCCAAATTCGGAGTCGAGATCTGTCTGGGATCAAATCCATCCAGCCGAGACGCAAAGAAGAGAAACCAAGAATGGAGTTTTCGACATCAACAAGAGCACTTTGTATTATCAATCCGTGAGGTGAATCAGTCTCTGACCTCTCCTCCGAACGCTCCGATATCTGAGAATCCAAGATCATCAGCCTGGATGAAGACAGAGGAAGAACACATGCCGAAGTTTAAGCACTACGAAATGTACAGACATGTTGTCTAGGATGTAAAAAGAACATGACTAACGACGATGATGAGAAAATTAGGCTTCTTCTTGTCGGACATTTGATACAAACGTGAGAGGGTGTGAATGGGTGCTTTCAAAAGTGGGGATGAGAGGACTGAATGCTTTGTTGTTGATGGTTTTGTTTTAAAGGGTTTTTTGTCCGAATCCATCCCATCCTTCTTCTCCTTCAATCTTGATCTCTCTCGGCAACTCTTCCGATAGAAAGTGTTGACGACACTAGAGTATTCAGCACGGCAGATGACGAAAGAACGTGTTGTACGCTGTCGGAGTGAAGTCCGACCTCAGATGATCACGCCAGATGATGGTATATAAGGTGATCTTATCTTATCTACATCATATAGACAAGTCATTGCTAAATAAGGAAAACACGGAAGGGGCAGATAGAAGCAGAGGCCTCGAGGTATAAACTAAGCGTCATCCGAGATGACAAAAGAGTTCTTGACAGAATTTTTCTATAGTCTGCAGTGGAAGAGCACATTGAATGTCCAATAAAAGAGTGAAGGTGTTCAGTTCAGAACAAGTAAGGTAATTTGTCAAGAGTGACACAGGAGCGATGGATTAGTATAGTTGAGTAACAAAGTACAAATAGATTATAGGTATCAGAGATATATAGGACATGATGAGAGACAGGTTTTAAGCCAAAGAAGCAATGAAAACGACCAATGCAACCGCTCCCAACCCCAGTGTGGTCCGGACACCAAAGGTGGCTCCTGACGTACTGGAAACCGCGCTGGCAGATGCGAACGCCGACGCGGAAGTAGATCGAGCCGAGGCTGAACTTGAGGCTCGAACGGAGGAGGATACACCACTCATTGATGATACGCTCGTAGATGACACGCTTCCAGAGGCCTGTGCGGAGTAGCTAGAAGAAGCGGCAGAAGATGCAGAGGCGACAGAAGATGCAGAGGCGGATGTGGCTGCCGAGGCAGTTACATTGGTCGAACCAACAATTCCAACGTTGGAGATCGCAGACGACTCGTCAACGGCATTTTTGTACCAGTTTTCTCCCCAAAGGTCCGGCTAAGAATATGGTAGCGATGCACGCAAGTCAGCAAATATTGAACGGCGAGGAAAACTCAAGTTGGACTAACGATGCTTCGCATATCCCAGCCCTGAGACACCATGGAAGGATAGACGGATTTGAAGGCGCTGACGAGATGGAAAGCTCAGAATCGATCAGCTTGGCGATCAGAGCAAAAGCGAAGTTGAAGAAAGCAGACTTACTCGACGCAGCCGGTGTACAGTTCATGCTCCAAGATCAAAAGTCCAGGAGATTTGGCTCCATTGATGAAGCCTTGGAGGTTGTCTGTTATGTGAGTGAGAATTTGTAAACCGTACAGCAATGTTAGATCAGAAGGAGAAGAGTTTAATGAGAAGAACGATGAGGTATTTTACGAACTCGTAATATCAGCGACTTTTCCAGTGGTTCCCAACGTCCAATCTGCAGTGTCCTGGTTCCATATCACCGTCGTCAAGCCAAACACCTCGGATGCGATTGCTCGACTTATCAATAGGGAACATGAATCCATAGTCTTAGCATCAGAGACGTCTTTCTTGTCACAATTGAATGAAATAGAGGAAAATCCCAAGTCGATCAGCCAGACATGGCACGAAGAAATTTGGAAGCAATGCTCACACCCGGTTATCAACATCTCCATAAGGGGGCCTCCACCAGGCCGGAATTTTTCCTCCATTGACGTCAGCGATGACCTTCATTGTCCATCCGAGCTAAAGGTTGAGGAAGAGGAAAGCGGACGATGTTGTCAGACACAGACGCCCCCATATACAGAATGTGAACCGAAGCAAAAAGAAAATACGGACCTCGGCAACAACTTGCGCGTTTGTCAGAGACGACATGTATGGGTGGGTCCATGTGTGAACGGCAAAGTGCTGACCAGGGACAGTCATAGCCTATCAGACAGAGAATAAGATGTACATCGAGGTTGTGAGCCCGCGAGATCGTAAACGACAACATGATGTCGAGAATAGATAGGTACATACGTGTTGCATAACATCAACATTATACACGACATTAGAACCGATGTAAAAGTGGGTAGACGAGATGTTCTTCTCGTTGTAGAAATCGACGAGCGCGACTCCTGGGGCGAGAGGCCCATCGTCTTGGGCGACCTAAAAGAGCGCAGATTACAAAAGATCGATCAGGCCAAGAGATCAGTATGTGTTCCTTTCTCGCCAAATGAAAACAAAAACACACCCCCATCATGCCATCGGGAGCGTTGATTCTATCGGTGGATGCTACACAGCCGACGGTATAATGACAAATCTTGGCAGAGCTAGGGTCAGATCCATCTGAGTAGGACGGCCATCCATTCGTCATTGTGGCGGGGACGATATTAGGGATCTTTCCGGCTGCGACGGCGGTGTTGAGAGCGTCGAGCCATGCCTGAGGAATGTCCGTCGGAGTAGACTGAGCTGAGGGATAGGAAGCTTTCCAAGCTGAGAAAGATGCCAAATAGAAAAGAAGAAAGGATATAAGAAAGATGCGCGATAAGAATCTTGGCAGACGCGCGTGTCTTTTCCTCTTCAAAACAGCACTCGGCCGAGCCCGATATAGGCACCGAGGCTTAAGAAGAACCAAACAGACATAGAGACAAAACAAGCAAGAAACTTGATCTATTAGCCTAGCTGGACGAACCATCAGAACCGACAGCGAGATCTGAACTTTGCCTAGGGAACAGCTTGTGAAGATCGACAATCGATGGAGCTGCTAGGGCGGAAGAAAGGAAGGCGAGCAGGACCAGCGAGGTAGGAGAGGGCATGTTTGACAAGAGGACGACCGGGTTGAGATACGAGTGGAAGGAATAAGGAGAGGAGAGAATGGAGCTTGGAGGAAGATAAATTAACGACCGCCTAGGATTATATAAGTTGAGGAAGGGAGTTGAAGGTGAAAGAGGAAAAAAAAAGAGGAAGAGAGCAGAGCCGAAGAAGTACCGGTTGGACGACAAACGTACGAGCGTCAGTTTGTCACTCGGTTAGCAAACTCTATAAAACAACAACGGTGTTTCAAATGATGGGCTCTATTGTAATATCTGTCCGATCCTCTATCGGTCACCCTACTCGCACCGAACAAAGCTAAGTGTGGTTAAGCCGACCTATGTCATTGGATCAGACCAAGTAGAAAATTAAAAGAGGATATACACACCACACATGGAGATAAACTCCGGGTCACGGACGTGACAAAAAAGGCAGAGAACGAAGGGACTGTGACTAAGACTCGGACTCGCTGTACAGACGACCAAGGTCAAACAGAATGGAATTGAATAGAAGCAAGATACGCCAGGAGATATAGAGGGCTTCATGGCGTTATCTATTTCCCTATGTCAATGGAAATTGTATATACGTATGCATAGGATTATGAAAATGCGTGTGGAGAAATTGAGAGAAAAGATGTACATCAGAGGGGCTGGCTGGTCAAAAAGAAAATCACCCTTTATGATATTCAGACATCGTCGTCTCCAAAAGAGCCCAACACGACCTGTTGTCCTGGCTCAAACGCAGGAAGACCTAAACACCAATCAAGCAACCCAGGGAAGATCAGATCATAAATACTGGAAAAGGCAAAAATTATCAAGAGATATAACACGATCAAGAAAATAAACCTACCCGCATAAGGGCATCCTCCACATCGGAACGCATCCCCTAAGTAACAGTTTCCACAAGAGCTCGTCGCTTTGGGAGCAGCGGCAGCGGCTGCCTTTAGTCTTGCCCTCTCTTCCGCTCTACAAGAAAGCAGGTCAAAGACATGTACCCTGATGATAAGTAACGATTGACGAATACCACTCGAGTAAAAGAGAGTCAGGCATTAGATGATTAATCAAATGTCCACTTACGCCACTGGCTTCGAGATACCAAAGCTGGCCTTCGCCAACAGCGCATCCGGCACGTCGTCCGTCAGGTCAAAGTTCAGTACCGGCGCTAAAGCGGCCACTGTCTTCTTCTTTTCCTCCTCCTCCTCCTCCTCTTCCAGCTCGGCCAGTCCACATGTACATCCCTTGCATGCTCTCTATATTTATGAAGAGAAAAAATACTCTGTGAGTCTGACGATATTCATCTCTGTTTCAATTTGAGATAAGCGAAGAAGAACTTGAGACAAACCTTTCGCTTGACACCCTTGTCACCCGTCGGTAGCTCGCACACCGGTCGTTTCAAGTCGTCCTCTGTGAGCAAACTGCTCGGGGTAATCGTTCCACTTCCTGTCGGTGATGATGTTCCCGAGCTTAATGCCCAAATTGCACTCTTCTGAGCCCGGTTTTTGGGTCGCTTCAAGAGCCTCGCTCCTCCCTGTGCGGCTGCTGCCGATGACAATGTTTCGCCGGATGACTTTGCGAACACAAGATGAGAGTCAGACGAAGAGGATGACGATGGGACGGATGTCAGCCCAGATGAGACAAGGGACTCGATCAAGGTAGTATGTTCGGTGGGGCCGGTCGTAGGCAGGCGGATATATAATCGGCCGGTCGTTGGTACAAGTGCGGAGATGATCTGAGAATGAAGCGTTGGCGGTAGCTGGGGATTCAAGAACTCCGAAGGTAGTACCAGGTGAATTTCGACAAAGTGCGTCGAAGGAAGGATGGCGGCTGTTCAAGGGTTTGTGTGAGAGTGGAAAAGAGCAACAAGTCAGCACTTGTTTCGTCCCTTGTTCTCGAAATACACTCTCGGCCATCTTGTTCGTTTGACGAAGCAAAGAGGAATGGGAACTTGATATCTTCCATCGGGCTCTTCTCTATATCTCCATTATCTTTTCCTGTCTGGTGTGCATGAATATCTCCCGACCTGCCTACCGTCCGCCCGCCGTCCAATTTTCTCTCGCTCATACTAAGAAAGACACAGCCAGAAGAAGGAACCTCAGTCGATTTTCAGATGAGACTTACCTCCATCGACAATCCTATCGACCAGGAACTTCTGAACTTCGTTTGATCCCTTACTTGTCCGTTCGAGCTCGGCGATCGTTCGTTGATACTCTTCTCCAAGGGAGAGTGAACCGATGACCAACTGCGGTCCAACAGGTGACGTGATCGAAGAGGAGGAGGTAAGGGTGGAGGACGAGGAGAGTCCAACAGGAAGGTCGTCTGCCGAAAGGGACATCTTTTTTCTATCCTGTGTTATGAAGGCCTATGAGTGCGTCTGTATACTTCTTTGTATGCTGTGATGAATAGAAAAGAGGAGCGAAAGTATTGCTAAAAATGCTGGCAGCTTGGAGAATGATAAAGGCAGGAGGCCTCGCTACAAATTCCCCAAAAAGGGGCGACCAGTCAGAACCCTCAGAATTTGTCGCCGCTCTCTTTGTCAGCCATTTTTTCCCAACTCTCTCAGTCTCTCATCCGGCTCCAGACACGTGATCGTCGCCACCCAGGCGTGATCTGGCATACATCTCTCCGTCTTCTGATAACATATACACACATGTCTCGAGATAACCATGGCTATAGGAATCGAACTATATACACGTCGCTCAGAGTGATCGTTGACAAGGCATCACCAAACACAGTAATTGTAAAATTGAATATATATAGGCAAGAGATCACTAAACGGGGAAGAGCCGAGGACTCGAAGCGTCGAAGAGGCAGGCGAGAGGTGTTTGAAGAAGAATATATATACAAGATCTCAATTCTCAAACGTTAGATAGCGACGAGGAAAGCCGCCGAGTATGTTGTCTGTGAGTCGGTAGAATGAGATTCAAGCTTGTTAGCATCATTCTATTGATAGGTGACACCTCAACAACCGAGCAAGGAGAAGATTTACCCTTCAAATATGCTGCCCATGCTCCCCATACTAGAATCCTTTGAAGGCGAACTCGACAGAGTAGGAACACTGCCTGACGATGGGGGAGGGGAAGCGTGAGGGATTCTACTCCGTTTTGCCGGCACAGACCAAGAGAGGCAAAGACATCAGTTTAGTCTAGCTCTTTAAGTCTAGGAATCTATCATATGGGAAACTTACGTTTCAGGTTTAGGAATGGCCGTTCCAACTTGGACTGGATTGCCTGCCATCGTGCCTGCTTTACTCATGGCATAATCTCCGGAATCGAAACTAAATGACAATCACAAAGTTTATACAAAACACATGGTCAGGTACGTGACAACCAGAATCCGGAATACACCCACCTGTTAAAATGTAAGAATCACATGACTTACTACTTCCTCTCCTAGTTTCGAAATTGACATGAGCAAAAAAAGATGAACAACAGAAACATGAAAGTGTGTCAGTCAATCGATTGGTTTCCTATCCGTCCAGAAGGCACTCAGAGATAAGACCGAACCTGCATCCTGCTTAGGGGATTCGACTTTTTGGAGGGTAACTTTCCGTACAACTGGAAAAGCTTCTTCTCCTCCTCATTCAAAGTCTGAAAGGTGTAAACAGTAGTTTGCTTATCGAGTCAATCTATTCGTTCACGGTTGCCAAGGAGAAGAAGATACAAAGAGAAACGTACCGAGAGGTCTACTTTGTTCTACACAATAGGAAACACCAAGGGTCAGCTCTGGTCACTGACTAAAGGCGTCTGCCTAGGACTTTATCTCAGACCGTTTCCGGTCAGGAACAATCCTCAACGAAGATGCTCAGTCTTCTGCTCACGATCCTCAGAGCATCCCTTTTGCTCTCTATTTTGTCGATTCAACCTTCCAAGCTTATTCTGATCCAGGCTTACCTTCTGAGCTGGAATCATGTTTTAGTGCTTTCGGTGTGTATCAAGATAAGTAGTAGGCGAGATGGTGGACGAAGAAGAGAGTGGGTGGGCTCAATAACTATCTCACAGGTAACCTTTGTAAGGGGCCGGGTTACAGGGTTACGCAAGGTGACTGTAGTTGACTAGGGATGCTCGAGGCGTGGAGGTTTAGGCTTCCAGGCTCAGGGAAGAGAGGATGAATCGTGATTGAATAGCACTGGTAGCTACTAGGTCATTTAACAAGGATCCTAACTTGAAGAACCACATCTTGAAGGAGCGCGCACGCGATCCTTTTATGTGTTCTAGCTACGATGAAGTGGCCACCTGGTTGCCACTCGATTACTAAACTACAGGATTATCAACTAGAGATTATCAAGCAACAGATCACTAATCCATATCACTAATCCTATCACTAATCAAGGGAACGTAGCTGAGAAGGATTATCAAGCGCATAAGGTGAGGAGAAGGAGCATAACGAAATGGAAGGCATGATGAATAATGGAATGTGAGCATGGTCACGCTGTCGTGTATATGTTACCTAACTCTGGTTCCTGACAACCTTAGCCTGTTTAGAGTCCGTGCATTTAGCGCATAACAGACAAAAACGCAGTCTGTGATTACGTCATCACACTTCTGCTCGCTCAGCCATACCTAATCTTGTCACAGCGCGTTGTATTTAGCATTTACGAGGCATATTGAAGATATCGTCATTCCATTGGTGGCTCATCAATATGGTAACCCAGCCGGGGTCTCGTTTCGGATCCTTCGTTCTCTATCTCTCTCGCTCTCTACTCCTTTCGTACTGCTCGATCCATTAGTAGAGCTCGAATAGCTGCCCTTATCGCCCGTTCCAGCCACAGGCTTGAAAAACCCTGCGGGCATAGGTCTACTAGCAGTGATGTTTGATCTATGGGCAGCCGCACGTGGTGGCGGCGGCGCTGGCGGATGACCTGGATGAGTGGGAATAGAAGACTTGTAGGGCATCTGATATGCCGCAGATGATGAAGAATTCGCTGGCTGTTGGTAGGGCCTCGAAGTTGTCGAAGCCAAAGGCGGAAACCCCGCGGACCGATGATTCGGGTAAGAAGAGCTTGTTCGGCCATTAGACGTAGAATATACTTGGGCTGGCTGTGAGGTCTGAAATTGATTGTAAGTCGGTTGATGAAAAGGTTGAGACTGGAATGCCATCTGCGTAGGAGGAACCTTGATAGGCGGAGGACCACCTGCATACATGCCTCCCGGCCAATTTAGGTTGTTCCCGCTAGCCATGCCTCCGGGATTGATTCGGGCGTTAGGTCCAGAAGAAGGATACCAACCTTGATTTGCTAGCGTTGGTCCGGTAGTGATGACGCTTGGAGGAGGGGGACCGCCTACATAGGTGAAGGGAGGTGCCGGCGCGGGAGGGGGGACCATGAAACTTGGTTGACCAGTCGCCTGAAACGCGGGTATACGACCACTCGCCGTAGGAGGCATTGCTACAACTGGACGAGGGGCAGCTTTTGGTTTGTGAGTCATCTCGTGGGAAGGTGAGTAGTGGGGTAGGCTAAATCATTATGTCGTGTCAGTACAGGATTGAAAAATCTATTAAAGTAATTTCTAATCTGAAAAGTAAAACGCAGATGACTCACGAGCCTAGCTTGGCAGGTAGAGGTGAAACCCAGAAGAAGGGATGTTCAAGGGCTTCATTAGCTGATGTCCGTTTTGCTGGGTCCATACATAGTAGTCCATCCAATAGACTGGCAAGTTCGTTACTCAATCTGTCGTCGCCCAGAATGGCCAGTTGCAAGAAACATCAGTGATCGGTCGTGTGCCAAAAGCAGACAACATAGTCTCGTTGAAATGCTAGTATGAAGCTCACGATGAAAATTCGGGTATAACTCTTCGCGGAAGAGGTATGGGAGGCAACATCAACTGACCCTCACAACCGCCCCAAGTATCAAAGCCAGGCAAAGCTTCTTCGGAGGGTGTTCCGCAAAGCTGATAAATGGCTACCAGCTGTTCTGGATCCGTGTTTCCTTGGAGAATGGGGTGTTTTCTGTACATCTCTGCTATTACACAGCTGTTTCAGATATTCAACATAGCGCATTTTGAACGAGACGAAAATTTATGACTTTGAGCGAGACGAAAGTCGGGGTTTCATCCGTTAGACTAAGAAGGGTCACGTACCCAACACCCCACATATCTATACTAGGTCCATACTGCTTGCAACCTAACAGCAGCTCCGGTGGTCGGTACCACCGTGTGACAACCATGTTGGTGTAGTCTCTTCCACCGATGATCTTATTGCCTCCTCTCGATGTGGACTTGTCATAAGTCCGCGCAAGGCCGAAATCAGCGATCTTAAGACAACCTTCATTGTCGATCAACAGGTTGGCCGACTTCATGTCTCGATGAACTATATGGTTCTGTCAAGGCAGGTTTCATTCGTAAGAATGTAAGATTTTCATGAAGCATTGTCAGATTGAGCTTCGAGGTACAAAACGTTTCGAGAAAGAGCATATGTATGTACTGATCAAGGTACTTTTCATCAAAGGAGAGAGGCTTACGGCATGAAGATACGCTGTCCCTGTCAAGAGTTGCTGGGCGTATAGTTTGATGTGGGAATGGCTCAGGGTAACCTCAGGGTTCTGAAGTAAACCCGCTAGGTCATGGTCCATATATGGAAACACCATGTAGATCTTCCCTCGATTGTTATTCGTTTCATCTCCTAACGGTTGAAATTGTCAAGATCACACGATATTGACAAAATTGGCCTCAATTAAGGGGAACCTGAGAGCGAGACAGCAAAGCAGGCGCACCTTGAGTAAGTACCATGTCCACAACGGGTACTACGTTCACATGAGACAATTGTTTAAGAAGCTTGATCTCCCGGATCGTGGTGATCGGAACCTAAAGCATAAACAAAATGAATCGGCTCTAGCTCATATCTAAAGCAAAGATAGAATTAACATGATGATGCTCACTCCATCTGTTTCGGAGTGAACCAGTATTCGCTTCAGAGCGACTCTAGCTTTGGTCTCTTTGTGGATAGCCAAGTGGACCTCGCTTGAGAAGATTGAAAACAACGATGAGACGTCAATACGATGTGTTCATTATCAGTTGTTCCTGCCATCACATGATGGATCATGAAGTGGTCAAAGACCTGGAATAAGGTGCTGCACTTACCCAAACGTCCCCTCACCCAGCTTCTTGTCAAACGTATACAACTTTTCTGAGCTCGTTCCCAATAGTGAGTGTCCAAGCGCAACCTCTTCTTCCTCAGCCGTACGTCGTCTTTTTCTTGGCCTAGACAAAGCCTTGGTGCCATTCGTAGTTGTAGCTGAGTGCGATGAAGTAGAAAGCGGGATTGGCCGGCCTAAGAATCCAGCTTCATGAGATGATTGAGAAGAGAGTGCACCAGACGTAGAAGACGGAGGACGTGGATGGGCGCCTGGGTTTGAACGCGACAATGAACTCGAACTACGACTGGGAAGCCGCTGCGGGGAGGGGGGAGGAAGTGGCGAAGGCGATCTTGGGGAATTGGGGTGATCGTGAGGAGACTTGGCAGACATTTTGATGATAGTGGTTAGTGGGTTGTCAGTCGTGAAGCCTAAATAGATGATTGCAAGAAGGCGTTGTAGACGGAAAGAAGTCGACAGCGGCGTGAATGAATCCTTCCCGCGCAGGTGTTTTCGTGTCTTCCCATTTTCTTGAATTTCCAACTCAAGAGCGTCACCACCTCTGATTCATCCTTGATCCCAAGCAAAAAAAAAAACTTTATGAATACCGTGGAACAGATACATGTAATGTATAATCAGGAGTGCGAAGGGAAAACGGAAATACAAGTAAGTATGAAAGAAAGACGACATCATCTTCGTCAGGACAAGACAGGATCTATGAAATTATACAGCTGAATCAAGTCACTATACACGACCATATCAACGACTAGAAATATTAAGGTTCTGATTATGATGAGGGAAGAAAGAAAGAGAGGAAACGATCAGCCCAATGGGCTAGCAACAAAGCAAAGAAATCGAACGCCTTCATTATCTCCATATCTTTACGAAATTCGTCATCTCCTTCACTTTAGCTTAAGCCACTCGGCTGCAATCCAATCTCTCAGCAGTAAATTCCATCCAGTTTGTATTTGGCCTGGGATCTCAAACGCAGACAAGCCGGGTGGAAGCCCCATTGAGGCAGTGAACAAGGGCGAAGAAGACTCGGGAGGCGAGTATAAGGCCGGGTGGAAAGGCGAAGAGGTCAGAGGGTCGTTGTATCCGTCATAGACATATCGTGCGATTCTGATGAGACATAGCATTGGAGCGGGAAACAGCGAGTCAGTCTACGAACATTTGATGTCAACAATAAAGGGGAAATGAAAGTAGAAAACCTACGAGAAGCAGACCCAGGCAATCACGGCGCACCATCCAAGAATCGTCCATGTTCCAACCTTAGCTCTAATCGCTCTGGGTTCTCTAGGACCGATATCTCCAGCCTTGCCTCTGATCCACTTGACACTCTCCCAATCCTTTCGAGCACTTTGTACTCTGCGCCGAGCGGCACCTTCATCCTCCTCCGCCTTATTCAGCTGTGCTCGAAGATGAGCAATCCGAAGTCGAGAGGGCGAGGCCGTCGTTGTCACCGTCGATAGAGCAGATGTCACAGAAGAAGCATTCGTAGTTGAGGGTGGACCGAAAGCCAACTTCTTCGGAAGAGGAGAACCGGTTTGATCAGCGGAATATGAGGCCGTTATCTGGGACGGTGACCTAGGGCTACATGACACTTTGGGAGGAGTGGAAGGCGAGGGAGACGTTTGAGGTAAAGATGATGAAACCACTGGAGATTGAGACGCCAAGGTCGAAGGTCGTCTTTTGAAAGGAAAGGGTGTCCATCCCCATGCGCCTGGAGCTGCAGGTGTCTTGAAAGTAGGAGTTTGTGACAATGATTGAAAAATAGGCGTTTGAGATGAATGTTGAGAAAATTTGGCTAATGGGGGTGTGGCAGGAGCCGTAGAACAGATAATGGATGACCGATGGTCCTGTGAAGAAAGGCACTCTTGGGAAGATGGATTTCTGGTCGGTGAGAGAGAGACGGAATGGAATTCAATCTCAGAAGAGATAAACTTGGCATCGGGATGAACTTCCTCCGAACCGTGTTGCTCTCGCTCGTCCTCCTGTTTGGGGGCCGCTGGAGATCCGTCATCGCTCACGATAACCTCCGTCGCTAAGCTGTCTTCCTTCCTCGACTTCTTCTCTCCCACGATCGCGAGTCTGTCCTCAGTTCGTTCATCTGATGTCACTTCTGTCGTCCCAATCTTCGCATCCTCATGATCAGGCGATACTGCATCATGTACCAAAGTGACTTCTTTCTCAGAAGCAACGTTGAATCCCACTTTGGTTTCGACACCTTTATCTGCACCCTTGTTAGGATCATCAAGATCCTGACCAGTTTGGTCTCCAGCCTGATTCCTTTCCTTTCCTTTGTTCTCCGTACGCGTGATGTCTCTGCGGATCTTAGGCTGGTAAGGTGTCCATCCCCAACCACCGGGAGCAGCCGGTGTCTTCGGTTCAAACTGAACCTTTTTCGAAGGAGTACCAACAGGCGTCGATGGACCCCAACGTGGAGAAATCTGATCACGTAGAGGGGCGAGCGAAGACTGAAGCCAAACGGGAGAGGTTGAGGCAGACGTGAGAGATCCAGATTTTTCTTTGGAAGCAGCGTTTAATTGAGTCCTCGGAGATTTAGACGAGACGACAGGGATGTACTTTGAAGAAGAAGCCTTGGAAGAACTTTGGAGAGGAGTCTGATGTGATGAAGATTGGGAAATTGAGGATGCGGATGCTTTGTCAAATGAATAAGGACTTGAAGGCTTTGTCACGGCGAGGCTAATCTCTGTCTGCTGATTAACTTCCTGCGCTCCGTGTTCTGTTTCCAGCCCTCCTGTTTTGGATTCACCTCTAGCCCTCGTGACATCTCTATCCGTCCTGTTGACCCTCGTCTGATAAGGCGTCCGTCCCCTCTCTGTCGGCGCAGCTGGTGTCTGGATATCTCGGACTGGTGGGGTGTTTAGAACAGGAGTCGCGACTAACGAAGACATACTAGATCGGGCAGGTGTTGAGTATTCAGACCGTGGCTCAGGTGACTGTCGGTGATCGTGTAGAGTTTTTAGAGATGCAGACGGAGGAGGGAGCGTGATCCGTGGAGGAGGCGAAGGCGGGGAAGAAGGAGGGGCGACCACGAATGAAGAAGGCGAACGTCTCGAA
Source organism: Phaffia rhodozyma (assembly GCA_014706385.1). NCBI lineage: Eukaryota > Fungi > Basidiomycota > Tremellomycetes > Cystofilobasidiales > Mrakiaceae > Phaffia > Phaffia rhodozyma. The sequence goes on from JACGZH010000006.1 coordinate 1,453,584, forward strand.
AAGTGAGGTAATAATCGAGGAGGAGGGGTGGGTGGGGAATCTTGTTCAGACGAAGCAGAAGAAAGCTTTTCAGCCACCTCATCTTCCTCTTTGGGAACTTCTCTCAATGAATGAGGATGGTGGTTGCTGAGTCGAGGTGAACGTGAAGAAAATGATGGATGTGCGTGCATCCGCCGGCCGGAAGACGTTGTCGAATGCAAGCTTTTAGATGTCTGAGCATGAGGAGATGCAAGTAAGAGTTTAGCCGGGGGAAGAGACGGAGACTGGAAAAGGATTTCAGCTGGCTCGTCTTCTTGTGAGTTTGATCGAAGCGGAGGAGAGAGTTCAGCCGATGTCTCTTCGAGCCAATTTTCCACAGCTGCTCTAGATCTTGATTCCCTCTTCTGGGCGGTTTTCGTTTGTTGAGTCGAAGACTGCTTGGGAAGTACCGGAGAGCTTTCTCTCGTACTTCTTGCTCGGTTCATAGCCTCTTTCAACCGCTGCACCGCGTCCGAGCTCGCACGAGGCGCGCTAGCTGTGACATCGAACCCGTTCGGTCGAACATGGTTGACAAGGGGGGTTTCATGATTTGTATCAGGGTGTTGGCTAGGACGAGAGGAGGATCGATAGCTTCGATTAATCCCAGATATGGACTCTTGATGCAGTTGCAGAGTTCGGTCCTCTATAGAGTTGAGTAATGTCTGAAGAGACGGTCGACCACCAGGATTCCTTAGTGAAGACCCTATAGCCTCTCCTCCCGATTGAGTGGGTTTCAATGACGGGAATGGATGATAAGACGCCGGTGGAGGAGTCGAAGAGGAGAATGGAGGGGTAACGTCTACTAATAGGTCGGTCTGATGGGATCCTTGAAACCTTGAGTCTCGAAAAGAGGAGGAAAATCGGCGAGAGGACGTGCTGGGTTGGTTGGCCGTTTCATCTTCTTGGCGTTCAGTCTCCCCTTCGACTTCTGTTTCGTCTTCATCAACAACGATAAGATCATCCGCAAAATTGCTCCAGTTTGCATTTATTTGGTACGGATCTTCAGGAGATTCTACCTCTTCCGGTCTAGATTGACCTTTATGGTCTCCGTTGTTAGAGGTCCATCCGTTACGTCTCAAACTGGCTCCCAAGCCTAAGCTCAGATCGAGGTGACCCCAACTTTTCCCTCCAGCTCCCCCTTCAGTATCTGAGGTGAGTTCTGAGAGTAAGGATGTATCAGCTGTGGATTCTGTAGAGGATCGTTGAGAGGGAACAGAGTTGGATGGTTGGGTCGTAGGAGGAGAAGAGAGCGTAGGATAATACGGCAGCGGTTGGGCGGTATACATCTGGTTGCTGATATATGTATGAAGAAGAATATTGAGCCAGAACTGTAAAATGCTAGATTGAGAAGCCACTGAGCTCACCAGATATATAAAGGTAGCGCCTATAAGCGAAGAGAGGATGGTCGGTGAATGTGAAGGTATCTTTAGAGGATATGGAAACGACGTGTTGGTGGTTAAATCTATCGCTCGTACGCGTCGTTTGTCTTATTCTTGTTTTCTTTTTTATTAACATACTATGTGAGTTAATCTGGACGCGTAATGCTTGGTAAAAATAAAATAAAATAAAATATCGAATTTCCCCAAATATACAGTTCGCTCATATAAAACTCTGAGGATTGATTCTGTACATACGACTTCACGAGACACAGCACATTGATTGTTACTACTTTTGTTGGGTTATCCGATACAAACACATCGGCTCTACGGACGAGAAGAGGCAAATAGGAAACGAGAAGCGGGAGAAGAAATAAATATTGAGTTCGGCAGAAACAAAGCAGACAAGTTTACTGAAGCAATCGCTCCAAGACCTGAACGACTCGATCACCCATCTCGGTCGTTCCGCTCTCGCCTCCAAGATCTCGTGTCCTGAGATCTTCTCCTCCAACGTCCTTAGAGTCCAAAACCTTTCTCACAGCAGTCTCAATGAGCTCGGCCTCCTTCGGTCGACCAAGAGAGTACTTGAGCATAAGCGCGGCGGAAAGGATGGTTCCCAGTGGGTTGGCGATGTTCTGACCGGCGATATCCGGAGCAGATCCATGGATAGGCTCGTAGAGACCCAAACAGGTCTTGTCGAGCGAGGGGACACCAGCAAGGGAGGCAGAGGGGAGAAGACCAAGGGATCCGGGAATGACGGAAGACTCGTCGGAAAGACTGAGAGAAAAAGGATCGAACATAAGTTATCATCGGGCAAAACGGAAGAAGAACCGGAATTATGATCAGACAGACTTACATGTCTCCGAACATGTTCTCCGTAAGGATGACACCATTGAGCTTTCGGGGGTTGCTGATCATGATCATAGCGGCCGAATCGACGAGCTGATGGTCCAACTTCAAATGAGGGAACTCCTTCTCAACGACCTTGGTCACAGTCGTTCTCCAGAGTCGGGAAGTAGCAAGCACATTGGCCTTGTCGATCGAATGAATGGGAAGGGCGGGAGACTCGGCCGAGGCAATCTGGCAGGCCACTCGAGTGATTCGCTCGACTTCTGGGATGGAGTAAAGGGTAGTGTCCCATGCGACACCCTTGTCGTCGGTCTCCTGTCGGTCTCCGAAGTAGACACCTCCGATAAGCTGTAAATTCCAACCAGGAAGATGTTAGCCGGCGACTTTTGGCTGACAAAACGTGATACCATCATTCGACACTAAGACCAGCTGTAAAGAATCACATGACTAACCTCTCGAACAACGACCATATCAAAGCCCTGAGCAACTTCAGGCTTAAGAGGGCTGTGCTTGAGTAAGCTTTCTGAGGCAAAGTTAGCCGGTCGGATGTTGGCGTAGAGGCCGAGCTCCTTTCGAAGCTTCAAAAGACCCTGCTCCGGTCGAACGGGTCCTACACCCCACTTGGGTCCTCCAACAGATCCTGAATGGGACGGGAACATACGGCAAGGCAGTCAGTATCATCATTCAAGTATCAAGTGGCATTCAAGTTGATCACAGTGAGAAACTTACCCATAAGAATCGCATCGGCCTTGAGACAGGCGTCCAAGGTCTCTTGAGGAAGAGGGGTTCCATGGTTGTCGATAGCGATTCCTCCGAAATCGTACTCAGTAAGCTCAAGCTTGAGATCAGTCTTGGCAGTAAGGGTAGAGAGGACTCGGAGAGCCTGCTTGACGACCTCAGGACCTGGAAGACGAAGAAAGAATAACCGTGTAAGATACGATTGAGATTATTTCGGAAGAAAGTCGAAAGTACATTATTTATAAAAGCAAAAAATTGGAAGAAATGTAAATTTCATGATGAGATCATCCTCACTGAGGCAAGGAAAAGGCGAATAAACGAGTGTTCAGAACGTACCAATACCGTCTCCAGGAATGACTGCAATCTTGAAAGTGTTGGACATGATGATTGATATCAAAGGTAGCTGTTGTATGCCGAGTAAGTGATTGAGGGAGTGAGTGTTGGGTTTTCAACTGCTGGAGATAGGGAAAAAAGGAAAACCGAAAATTGATGACACTTCGGGCGGATCAGCCGAACCACAACTGCGTGTTCTGTCAGCCGATACCGCTTCGGACGGATTTGCCCTTGGTCAGAATAACCCTAATTTCTAGGTTTTTGTGATACTCATAAGCTTGATACCTCATTCCAACATCCGGAGAATTCCTGAATCTGTTCGTCTCAACTCTGTGAGACTGTCAAGAGTTCATGGCTAATATGGTTATGCGATTCGACACGTGCTTCTTACGAGAACAACAACATCAAGAAATGGCCATGAAATATATGATGGTAGAATCAGGGAAGAAAGGATTACAAGTGAAAATTGGTCGAAACGACCCTCAATAGAAACTCGCTGACACGAGCAGGAGCTAAGGCATAAGCCAATAAACGACAACTAGATATGTTCTTCGTCTGTCTAGTTTTTGATGAAGATCCCAGCTTTAGAAAAAGAATTTGTTGAAATCATAACCCTGTTCCCCGTCTTTTGCTCTCTCAGCAGCCTTGCTCTTTGTATCCATCTTGACCTCCGCGGGAGTGGGTGCAGCCTTAGCCGCCTTAGTCGTTTTGGGAGCAGCAGCCGAGGCAACCTTGGACACCTTCTTGTCAATCTTCTCAACGGATGCGGCGGCTTTGGCCTGTTCCCTCTTCTCCTTCTTGGACGGAGCGGTTACCACGTCCTCCTCCTGAGAAGCGGCAGCAGCCTTACGCTTCTTACCCTTGGCCGACGAATCAGCTCCCTTTGAAGCAGCAACAGCGACAACGGCAGGAGCAGACTCAACAGCTGCCGGTTGAGTCTTTAGAATCGATCTAGGTCCCTTGCCGACAGACATTGGAGAGTCTCCGTTGGGAGTCTTGCCCTTCTCCTCGGCAGCGAAGACAACTCGTTTAGCAGCAGAAGCGTTCTTCGACGACGATGATACAGAAGCCGGTGTAGCAGAAGTCTTTTTAGAGGGTTTGGCGAGGCTAGGAACGGGGACCGAAGCAGCGCTTAGCTTGGAGCTTTTCTTGGAGGAAGGTCGGGATGACCCGAGTAGAGACGGGTTGGCGGCGAGAAGGACATCCAGGGCGGACGGTCCGGCTGGGTCTTCATCATCCTTTAAAAAGGAAAAGTGAAAACCGGTCGGCGGTTAGGAAGGCGGTCGATAGAGAGACCAGAACGGAACAAACTCTAGGAGTAATATGAGCACTTACCTCTTCATCCTCTTCCGGCTCATCCTCTTTCATAACCTCATCTTCATCGCCATCCAATTCGTCTTCCTCATCACTCCACTCACCCTCGCCCTCACTCTCGTCCTCATCCTCCCTAATCTCATCATCGAGAACAATCTCTCGTTGATCACCTCCCTCCTTCTCGAAGGTCTCGTCCAAAACCATCTTGACGATTCCTCGTCCACCCTTCTCACTCATAAACTCTCTTCGAGTTCGCAATCGAGCCAATACATCCTCTTCTCTCTTCGTGAACAGCTTGATAGACTCGAGGTTGGCCGGTACGGTGGGTTCTAATGTCAAGTTCTTCGGGGGTAACGAATAGTGGGGGAACTGCCCAAGGGCCCAATCTCGAAGGATCAATTTGGCAGCAGAATCGAGATCCGGGGTACCATGCTTCTTCATTCGACCGGTTACTCGAGCGAGACCGGTAAGGAAAGACGTTGAGTCGTTCGGTAAAAACGAGGGTGTACCATAGAGAAGAACGAGGTCATTGGCGTTCGAGTGAGTGATTAGGTACTCAGCCAGGGCGAACGGCTCCTTGATCTTTTCGATTCGTCCGATGTTTCGGCGGAGGAGATCCTTGATTCGGTTGACCTCAATCAAGTCCCACATAGCGGCCTCTTCTTCCGTCTCACCCTGATCTTCTCCTTCATCGTCCTCATCGTCAGCCTCGTCTTCAGAATCCTCATTGTCTCCGGGGAAGACGTCGGCAAAGATCCAGCCAGGGGTATCGATAAACTTGATCTCGAGAGGAGACTTTTTGGAGGAGGTAGAAGGGAAGGTGTACGTAGTGGCCGTGGGGGTCGTGGTCGTTGGGCCGTGCTGAAGGGAGTTAGGAGGATAGGTTGCGACGGGGAAGGATGAGGCCGGAACCTGCAACAAAGTGTTCAACATCGAAGACTTTCCAACCTGTGTGGCGCAGACGAGATTAAAATCAAGAATAGAGAGAACAGGTTAAGAATTGATGAAGATATGAATGTGAATACAGTTCCGGCGGGAAGCAACGTACGTTGGGTAGACCAGCAACGGCAACCACAAATTCTTCTGAATCTGCGCCCTTCTTGGTCAGTTTTCTTTTGGCTTCAGCCCACGACTGAAGGGTCTCCATGAGCTCTTCTCGTCCGAGGGACTCGGAAGGAGCGAGCGAGGGCTCCACTGTAGACTCCGATCGAGGAAGGGGAACATGCGAGGCAGGAATAGAAGACTTGAAAAGGACTGTCGGGAAACGAGGTCGGAGGTAGTTCAACCACTGGATGAGAGCCTCCTTGGGAGCCAGATCTGTTGACACAACAGTCATTCCAAGAACAAAGCCACGAAACACATTGAACGCGTCAATATACAAGGTTGTTTATTCATCACTCGCATTGAGTACAAGTACGTTCAGACGTACCAATCTTAGTTAACACAACCACCACCCGAAGCTTCCTTTTGTCTCCCTCGTCTACAGTCAGGAACTGCTCCTCCAACCACGGACTTCTGAATCCTAATGGGTCTCTCGCATCAACGACTTCGAGCAACACATCTGCCTGCTCGAGCGCGGCCTGCAAGGTAGGAATCGAGGCATCGAAGAGTAGAGGCGCCGACTCATCCTCCTCCTCCACAGGAGCAGCAACAGTCTTAGGAGGCAAGGCGAGTACCCTATCTCCAGATAGCTTGGATACTCCAGGCTGATCAACCTCTTCTGCCTCTGCCTGCTCGGCAGCCTCCTGCTTGGCGGCCTTTCTCTCCTCCTTCGCGCGAATCTTCTCCTCCTCAGCCTATGTGACACAATGTTGAATAGGCAAGGTGATCAGCCCGAGCTCAATGCAGAGAAAGGGACAAGTAACGAGACAAGAATGTGACTGACCTGACGGCGCTGCTCGGCAACTTCAGCTAGGATCTGATCCTTGTAAGGGAACGAGTTAGGAATTCCAGGATCCTTCGTTTTGTCTATAACAAACGCAAGAAGATATCAGCATGTGATTTCGGATCGATTACAGACTGCTGCCTTGCATCCAAGTCAGACCATTACACGTCAGGAAAGGTAAGATCAACGACTGACTAGATTTCCAGGTGACATCCTTCCTGGCGGCCTTCTTGTTCTTCTTTCGGGTCTCGGCAGCCTTTTGCTTGATCTTGGATCGCTGGTGGGTGGTTCCTCTGTTGGAGGTTTCTGTGGTACATTAACCGTTAGGTGTAATTCATTCGTAGGGAATGGTCAAACGTGCATTTCTCTACAGCGACAGAGCACAGAAAGGCGACTCACTCTTCCTGATGGAGACCATGTTGTCTAATCAAGAATGAAAGAGAAAGAAAAGGGCGAAAGAAACAAGAGAGAGGGGATGAGGGATAGGAAAGGAAAGTAAGGCCGTTTGGAAAGTTAGCTGAAGAGAATTTACTGAATAATTTGAGAGGCTTTGGTTACACGTTGAAACGTAACCTTGGCTACGCTCAAGGTGGAGGTATGGCTACGGCCTTCGTTGTCATCATCCACTGTTCTTCCTCAAGTTTCGACTTCTATCTGTATCATCGCTTTCGCTCGCCATTATCATCATGTCCAACATATCTCAACCCAAAAAGCCATATAAGAAGAGAGGGTCAAACGTAAACTCAGGGAATGATCAACCCAGAGCATTTTTCCATATTCCCTCGACGTCCGTTAATTCAACGTCCGCCGTCGATAGGTCATCAGATCCTAACGTTCTTGGCTTGAGCGAAGCAGAGCTTTATTTACTCAGCGTGAGGTAGCTCAACTCTGATCTTTGCTTGCACAAAGTCGTATCTGTGGGAATGAGCATATGTCTGATATCTGACTAGCGATTTTTCTGTTCGATCAATACGTCCTGCTACTATCCCGTCTGGTTGTCTTGACAGAGCAGAGGAAGCAAGCCTACCTACTTTCACCAAGGCGCTAAATCCGTATGCTCTCGCCTCTGCTACATTTCTCGAACCAAGTGGCGATACATTTCAGAAAGAATCAGTCCCTTCACCGACATTGATTGGACCGTCAGCATCACCTAGACATCCTCTCTTGCCATCCGAAGCATGGCGATTGTCATTTCTGCTTCATTTCTCAAATCTGCGGCAAGTACGTTTTGAGGTTTGCTCCGACCTATCCTTCTGCAACGGCAAAATTGTATTTACCTTCCATCATCTGACAGAATTTACTAGCACTCTCACATGAACCAAGCAAGAAGCCATCAATAATATTACCAAAAGCCTCAGACGAATCTGCTTGGACCCTGTTCATCTTCGGCGCCAAACGACGGCGATTGGCCGATTTAGCTAAAGCCGAAGCAACATTCATTCCTACGTCCCGTGATGTATCCAATCTGATACAAGATGACGAAGAGGCTGCTCTGAATGAGAGTGTCGATATGGAAGATTGGCAACTGGATGAAGATATGGAGGAGAGACAATTTCATTGTGATGACAGCGAAGGAGACGACCAGAACGACAATGAGGAGGAACAGCTTAACGATCACATAGAGGGTGGGGATAACGTACCAGAAGATGAGCTAGAGCCTTTCGATCCAGGAAAGCATTCACCGAAGGAACCGTCTATGCTAATTCTCCAAGCCATGTCTGATGTACGTCAGAGCGTAAAGCTGCGACCCCTTCATTCTCTTCCCTGTTGAGCCTGGTTCTGGACCATTCTGACGTGCCTCTCTCTTCGATGTTCCTTTCCTAACACGCGTAGAAAGCCGTAATATATCTTCTAAAGCACATAACCTCATGGATCATTGAATCTCCTTCCAACCTCCCTCAAACTTGTAGTCCTTCGATTCCACCGATCTTAGCCTATTGGTCATTCAGCCTACTCACCAGACTAGATGCCCATCTTCTTTCCGGTGAGAGCATATCTGATCTACGGTCGCTGGCCAGAGCTTGTCTCGCTGTCATCGAGCGTCAACTTGAACTTTACACAACCGATCAAGAGGGATCGAACACGGTTAGATTGCGTCAACAAAGTCGACAAGAGGACGAGGATGAGCGGATGGCGTGCTGGATGATCTGGGAATTAGTGGTCGAAGTCTGGAAACAAAGAGATTTGAGGCAAGAGGAGGAAGCGCTGTTCAAGTGATTACTCTTGGTCTTCGAGTGTCCTGTTTTGGGTTGGTTTGTTGCGGGCAATTGTCTCAGAACCCTGTAAAAGTTTCCTTCTTCCTTTGTCACATCTTGATGGCGTTAGCGCGCTTCTTTACAGCTGTCAAATTTGCATCACCCACCGCAAACAAGCTATTAATGAGGTAAACACGACGTCTAAGGAGTTGTTTAGAAAGCATTCACCCGCTATATAGACTCCTCTCGAGTTCACTGCCCATTACACGTTGACATGAATCAGCGCGAAGGCTGTATAATATCTGCTGACACGATATCATCTCAACAAGCTCGAGTGCAATTCTTTTCTTCTCATAAATGGAAAAAGGTCATGATATATTCTCGAAACAGATTGAAATGAGATACATAAAACGACGTGAGCAAAAGATGATGAAAAAAGGAGATGACCTAGGTCGACATCAAATAGTATTTGAACGATGGTATGTAAGAATATCTTGAGCGTTATCTTGAACAACGTGGTAAATTGGAGAAGGGAAGAGAGGTATACATATACAATGATCATGAAACGGCTAGGGAGAGTGTTCGAAGCTGTGCTATTCTCCAACGAACAGCCGCACTATGATGTAAGCACATGATCCCATGAATCGGAAAACTATACAGCAGGGTCAAGTGAAGATTAGATACGAAGAGAGATATTAGTCTTGGTCTCGCATTGCGTGAACGAGTTCGCCGTTCGCTATAGTCATCAAACTGAAAAGCGATGCAACTTACAGGCCAGTACAACCACACTATACATTCAAGGCATATGACAAGTGAGAATTGATTATTAGATATACGAGTCAGTCATCAGTTCGGATTTCATCCTCGTGAATAACGAAAGAGAAGATCACTAACACATATAAGACGATGACGAGGTACATGGAAGTGCTTTGCTCGACAGCATGAGCCTCTGTAACCTTAGTCGTGAATGTGCTCGTAGCAGTCAAAACAATAGCGACCAAGAATCCGTTCGAGAGGACCCAGGCCAAGAGAAGCTGACACATGCGAAAACAAAGCAGATCAAAAAGAAATAAGCTCAACCGCATACGGTTAGAATTGTCGACGACATTTAACATCAAACGCACTCTATATGATCAATGATTTGGGAACCAGAATACAATGTTTATTCCATCAATCAGTCGATCTGTGGAATTGAGGCGTTAAAAAAAAAAGCCAACATGGACAAACCGGGTTCTAAAAGCCTTATAGTAGTCTGTCATGTTTGATGAAACGAAATGTGTTAGATATCTTCAGTGACTACAAAGACGAATGTACGTTTGCGGTCAAGTATACCTTCTTGAAGTTCTTCTGGATTAGGCACTTCGACAATCTTGGGAGGTGTCGAAGAAAGCACGACAACTATCCAATGATGGTCGAGGTCGAACCAAGGAACAGAAATAGTCATCAGCTTGCGTTCGTTATATCTCGAGTCGCAGTTGTGGCTCCGTGAACGTACTGGCGTCCTGATACTCGGCATTAAGATCTTGAGCTTCTATGGTAACGTTGACTTCCGCGTGATTGCCCCCGCCTTTGCTAGAGGTAACAACTCCAAGGTCTGTTGAGACTTTATCTTGTCCTTTAGTTCCCCAGCTCTGCAAGACGATAGAAAATTCGTCAGATTGCTTATGCAAACTGCTAACCGATCCAAAGAATCAAGACTCATCACTTACAACATCATGCTGCGAAGAAACGAGATTCAAAATATACAAATGGCTAGTTAGTTCATCAATCGGTGATAGCGCAAATGGTTTGTGTGATACGAACCGTATTGCAGAAGGCTTTCATGCGCGACCATATTCAGAGTATCAGTATACACGCCCACTAGAAGTTTTGATTACGGACGACAAAGTCTCATACCGTATACGTTCATAACTATAGAAAGGAAAAGGAAAGAGGCGGTTTCATATTAGTGGTACGACTGAAAAGACAGTGGTGATTGAAGTGGAAAGGAGGGCAACTTACCCGAGATGAAACTTGGAGAGATCAAAAGGTACTGGATCAAGCTCGTGACTAACGATGCAAATGCATTATCATCGATCTTCAGTCTCCATTATGTTCTAGCAAAAATACTGGGCAATCAGAGATGTTAACGCACCCATATGCCACGGATCATAATGCTATTCAAACAGAACAAGAGATTGACCTGTATTCAGCAAGACGGGCCAATAGCATACCACGATATACGGACACTTACAATCAGACTGGCCAATATATAGATACCGAACGTTGCAAGGAGAGACAAGATGATCTGTGTGAACGCGGCTACAAGACGATGGAGGCAGCGATCAATCCCTGTGACAACGCACAACCACTCTACAGTATGATAAGCGGCACAGGCGTACCATCACTTAATAAACTACCAATCGTCACACTTCCGACAACCGACTCGATAGTGCTAATACTCTTGACGGCAACATAAAATGCGGCGAATCTGATCGAGGGGATATTGTTAGTGCGATCGTCGACTCATGCTTCTGTAAAGATCTTACAATAGCGTATACGCACGTCATGTATACCGTTACTATGGATGAACAGAAATTGATGCATGAGCGACTTGTAATAGAACATGCGAGGAACATAACTGATAGAGGTAACTCACTGATAGCAAAGGTGACGAAAGCTATCGAGTATCCGAACTTGGATCTGTACGAAACCACAATATGTTGAGGCCAACTGTCTGTATCGGCTCAATTCTACTCCATGAACTACATACCCTTTTGGACGATTTCCCAGAGCCATTAGGAAACATGCGCTATGGAATAATAATATGACACGATGAGGACATGAAATTTTTTGAATCATGCTATGATGCACTCACATGGTGAGTCCACTGTAGACATAAGTTAGGATTAGATTTAACCACTTGAGACCAGCCGTAAAGCTCTCCATCGATCTATCGTGAGAGAGAATATCAGTAACAGACAGATGTTTCACTGCCTGAGTATAGCTGACGTACTTGGTCAAAACATACTACAAAGACATATACGAAGACAGGTCAGAATGTGATATTTGATCCTAGTGTCGAGTGAGAATTAAAAGAGCTTACAAAAGCGATGAAGTCTGAGGAGGAAAAAACATATCCATACGATCAATGCAAGAATGACATCAATCAAGAACGACAACCCACTTACAGTTTCCCTAATGAATCAATACCGACCCCAGGAGTAAAAGGTCAGTGCGGGGCGGCAACCTCGGAAGATCAATATAGCAACTTACGATACCAAACCATGAAAAGATCAACTGAATGGCTTGGTAACCAATGAGGATATGAAGCATGAACTTCCGAATAGCAGTATGTTTGCTTCGATAAATATAGTAAAAATGCCAGGTAGCATGCAAACTCGCTGATAGGAGATGAGATCAAAATGGTCTAATGATGAGTTCCAATTCTACCAGTTGCATGATATCACGGGCGAGATGCTAAAATTGTCTTGACAAACCAAAGAATGATCCGTTTAACCATCGTCGACGCTGACTGACCAGATCAGGAATCTAGATTTGTAGATGGAAGACGAGATGATGCTCAGTTTGGTTATCAAGAATGTACAAAATCAGATCAACCAAGAACGCCATACCGTATCCGGAACGCTTTACAAATCGAGTCGACATATCAAGGTGTGAGCGCATACATCGCGGATGATACAGAATACTAAAGGGCAGTACGAACTCGGTGACACCATAGGCAGATTTAACATAGTGTAAATGCCAAGAAGAATCACGTTTGGAGACTAATTCCCAACAGAGAATTCGATCTTCAGCCAGATCTATATAACGCGTGAGAAGCAAAACAACTGTTTAGTCTTGGCTAAAGTTCAGATATCTATTGGATCGTCACGCTCACACATATTGGCGTCGAAAATGCCAGCTCTGTTTCAAGCCCAAAAAAAGAAAAGGGACATCAGCTGCTAGAGACTATGAGGTTTGATGATTCTAGTAGTGACTGACCCAGCTCCGTGTAACGTTTCTCCCAGGAAGTATTCTTAGAAAAATAAATAAAATAAAATGATTGTACATGATAAAGTACAATCCAAACGTTGGTAGTAAGGTTAAAGGCACAACTTACTTTGCAAAGGCTGTATTCAGACAATGGTAAGCGCATCAGGCGTTAGATCGATTTAAGAATTAGGACTATATTGCATCAGAGAGATCAGACGAACTCCTTCCCCGGTCCTTGGATCGTTTTGCACGGCGATGTACCTAATTGATAACGGTGAAATTGTAAGGACATTAAGGAAAGATACAGAGCACTGTTCCAAATTGTGACGTTCTGACAAACCTGTAGGCCGAGAACGCTCCAGGCAACACTGAAATAAACCCAAAAATCGATTCGAGAGGCTTGTCCAAAATGTTGCTCATTTTGTACCTTCAATCCAGATGACACGATTAGTATGGTTGCAAGATATGTGTATGCTCTTCTCTCACATGAGTATTAGACTCACTCAAAGTTTTGAGCGGCCACCAGCGGGTTCTGAAAAAGGTCAAGAGACCATGGTCACCTGTTGAGTTAAACATACTCCCCAAGTAGTCGAGGCGTCCATTGCATGAACTCACCTTGAGCAACGTCGACCAATATCGACCTTTAAGAGCTACAATCTCTCCACAAGCACCTCCGACTTCAGAATTTAGATCAAAACCTGCATAACAGGCACGAGACAGCGCACAGAAATGAACCATATACGGTGATCAGCTTGAAAGGCTGGAAGGACAACTGATATATGGTGAGGATTGAAACTCACTCTTCCAAAGATGATAGATAGACTGAGAGGTGGAACCATTTTGAAAACGCAGGTGTGAGAGGAAAAGGGAAAATGGGATTTAGCTTTCTATCAGTAGCAGATTTTGGTGTTTGAATACGCTAACAGCACTCACTCTAGGTCCGGGCTGAGTTCCCACATCAATCAACACACACACATTGGGGTAAAGCACAGGTCCGAAGGCCTGTTGATTATTCAAGATGTACACGATCAATATCACATACTACTTGAGCATCGAGGTGATCTATGTGATCACGGTAGCTACGTACATTGAAGAACCCTAATGAAAATGAGGTAACACAACATCACACAAGGTTTGTTGAGTTCTGGTAGCTCGAGGCTTCTCGATCATACGCTTGAATACTTACATCGATGAGAATTCAATTTTTTCTGATTTCTCTCTTTCAAAACGCTGTATTTGAAGGAATGTCGTTTGTTTATCAGACCCAAAGTGATGGTATATATACCAAGCTTGGGTGGATATATTTGGTCGATGAATCAGGTAGAAGTATGAACTCACAATAGCATCTGGACAGGTACTGATTCTGCGTTTCCTGGAACAATCTGTAGCTTCGAATTGACTCTGAATTGGGTGGTATACTCATATATATGAGCTGTCACCAGCTTTCCATTCACCACGTTTTTGGCGGGACCGGGCTGATAACATCCCACTAAGGGCGTGACAGATGAATAGACGAAGCAGTGAGATTGCGAGACTTTGTAAACTTGTCTTTTGTCTGTTTTCCTGAATACTATAGAGACTACTAACATTTTTGAATACAAGCCAAGTTCCTTGGGTGAATTTTAGCTCGCCCATCGCTAACGACACAAACAACGACCTGAAGAGAGAAGACTGAAGGATCAATACTCCAAACTATCTTGAAGTCTTTCCACGCTATCCACTCAGATTCAGGTCTATATTTTGAAGTGGACAAACTTTCTTCCATCCGTCATGGTTCCATGTTTTACTCTTATCTTTAGTACACAGGTAATCTATGTTCTGCATGACTCCACGTAATGTCCGCAGGAATAATTCGTCACCCTCATTGTATCTGGACATCACAAAAGGGTTGAAGTCAATCTTTCATTCAAGAGCGCAGTGTGATGGAAAGTTAGTGCAAGATAGGATGACATACTGCGTGAGGACGATGAAGAGCTCCGTCTTCCGAGGCTCAGCAAACAGGGTTTGTCGGAGCGCATACCCATCCGCTCTGTCAAAAGAGAATAGTGTACAATATATCAGATCACCTGCGAATCCTGTACGCAGACGATGTGTTCAATTGAAACTCACTTGAAATTGTCAGGGTCGCAAGTCGCAGCGGTGTACCGCATAGTTTTGAACTCCTGCTCAGTCGTGTTCTTGCACTGGTCTAACAGCTTAGAAGGCACTGGGCAATCCAGTACTAGATGACCACGGAATAATCTTTGAGAGAGAGATGACGAGGCAGATGCGCGCGATACAGTTGATCAGCAAGACCGGTTGGGTTAGAGCGCGTGCGCGCTCACACATACATCAACGACCTGTTGTACATACTGGACTCTTTTGACCGTTTTGTTTCTCCTGGGTACTCTAGATGGCACAGGTCCATAGTGGTAGTTGTCCTCCTGGTTTTCACCATCCCCTAGATCTGCAAATGAGCCGGGAATGGTGTTTGAACTATCTGATCTGCCAACCCCTGAAGAAGGCAGGAGTCGTTCAGCATCATCTTCAAAACTAGCTCGAGACGGGTGCCAATCCTCTTGATATGAATCGACCAAAGGAGGATAGTCTCCTGGAGAAGGCATTGGCTGAGGCGTTCCTGTGAGGTTGATGGAGGAATAGGGGCCACCGAAGGAAGATGCATTCTGCAAAGGATCTCCTTGAGGGCCAGTGGTAGGTGAGGCTAATCTGTTGGGTTCAGCTGGAGAGGTCACTCTGTTGGGTTCAGAGAACGTAGGCGGATAGATAGTCTGCTGGTGTTGCTGTTGATGCTGTTGGCTGAGCGCAGGTGTAGTCGACTGCTGATACACCTGTCCAAAACTTGGTGTCTGCTGGTAGGCTGGCTGACCATAGTAAGGACTTGAAGCAGGGTCAGGAGGCGGCGGAGATGTGTAACCAGGCCCAGGGGTAGGAGCGTTATAGTACATCGCTTGAGGAGGAGGGGAAGCATAGCCTCCTTGATGAACGGGTGGAGGGGTCTGATGGACTTGGTAACCGTATGCCTGATTTGGAGGTGGACTCTGGGCCGAAGGGTACGGAGCGACGGGGGGGCGGGTGTCACTTGGATAGGGATACGGCTGGTTCTGGTACTGGTATTGACCCTCATCGGCCTAAACATGAGAAGAAGTAAATGTCAGTTCTATATATCAAGCGATTTCTGATTGAAGAAACGATGTGAGCGCCATCACCACGCATGCAATGCTTTTGATCGAGCCGTAAGTCTTTATGATTTTCATCATCATTGTTGTTGTGATTGTTGACATTCAGGCCTACACAGACTAATTCGATTCGGTCGAGCCTTACCTCTGGAAACCTGGACATGATGATCTTCCACTCTGTATGATCTTGATCGGGACCTAGAAGGGACCTTCAAAAAGATGATGTCGTTCTCGTTTGTTGAAGCGAGCGAGATCAAGACAAAAGAAGGCTGAACTCCAAAGAGAACAGAGAAACGCAAAGATCAAAGGGCGGTGGGCGGGCTGTGTGAACGGTCAGTCAACCGGTTACATCTTGCACCGCTTTAAGAGTCCAGCGCTACCTGCTGTACGTAACGATATACCTGCGTCTCCAACAAAGCCCAAAGACTGAGCAAGTGGTTGAATCAAATCTGGTTCTCTTTTGGTCTATAGAGGATGGAGCAGAGGAGACATCAAGATGCACGTTGATCGATACAGAAGATCGCGCAGAGGACATGCAAGCTTGTAGAAACAGGATGGGCGCAAGGTCGGAGTGGGTGATGGTTACGCTTGTGGTCTGTCACCAGAGAACATCGATCATTATTACAAAGTCGACTACAACTTTCTCTAATCGATTCTGACACTTCCAGCTCATCCCCATCATCGCTCATTCATCACTACCACCAACTATACTACCATAGCTGCTACTACTTCTTCTACTACTACTACCGCTATCAACAAATCGTTTCGTCCCATCTTCTCAATCAACTATCGATGTCTGCTCCCGCTTCCACAAGTGAGTCTACCAATGGAGTAGCTACCACCTCCGCTTCATCTCAGGATACAAACAAGGTCGTTCCTCAGCTTGGCGCCCTCGAGGAAGACGACGAGTTTGAGGAGTTTGCCGAACAGGGTATGTCTCAGCTTCACCTCTTCTCTCAGATATGACGTTCAGCTGTCGTTTCCTTCCAGGTCGGTCATGCGGTACTAACGTTGACTTACCTGTCAACTACCTATACGTTGTTCGTACCCGCCTTGATCGACCTCTTCTAACCGTCAGACTGGAATCCTTCGGAAACCTCCCTCGCTCATCTCATGTCCACTACTGGTTCGTCCGACTCGGCACCGACCACGACCTCGAATCTTTGGGAAGACAATTGGGATGATGATGATGTCGAAGAAGACTTCAGCAAGCAGCTTAGGTATGTTGCACTCTTCAGCTCGAGATTCGAATTGTGTTCACTGACCTCAATCACGGCCTCTCAATGTATACCTGCTTACAACTTGCCATTTCTTCGATCTGTCGTGGTAATTATAGGGCCGAACTCGAGAAACAAGCCAACGAGCCTACAGCCATGTCGACTTAATACTTCACATTCGAATCTCTTCCGGGTCTCTCAGCTCTTCTGTTGGTCCAGTTTGGGTGTAAATATATATCGTCAGGAAACAAAGATAGGAGCTATAGATGTATCATGCTTAAATTGTTTCCCATTCACTCGATCGCTTATTCTCGTCTTTGTGCTAAGCGAGCTTCCATCTACCTGCAAGGATATCGATCAAGGCACAAAGCGTGTCCATTGAGTTCTCCAGTTTGAAATATTTAATTTATACGTTTTCTCATTCCGAGTTGATTAATACTCGTTTAACAAATCACCAACTGTGTTCCACCACAACTTTCCCTCTTCCGACCCCTCACTCAGAGCTCGCTCGCCAATCTCTTCCTTTGTCAACCAGGCGAAATCCTGGATGCCCGCTTTGGATCCGACGTCCGAGATGGCCGGCTGACCGGCGAGGATGTGTGTCTTGAACACAAACGTCTTTGAGGACGAAACCGAAGAATCAGAGGGAATGTACGCTATAGGAAATCGACCCACTGGCCAGACAGACATGTCCGGTCCAAGATGAGCGTGGAGTGTTTTGCGAGCGATCTGAAGAAATCGATCATAAAAAGAAAGACGATAAGATTCATCGAACTTCTCGTAGGCAAATCCAGAACGAAAGAATCAAGGAAAACAAAAACCGGAAGAGACGGAAAAGAGAGTTTCACGACATACCTGGTCCAATCTAGATGGCTGCTCTTGCCCCTCTCCGGCCTGCTTGGACTCAACCACTCCTCCAGGAAACCGCCAGCCTTGTTTTCCTTTGACGACCAGGTACAAACTTCTCTCTCCTTTTCTGTCCAAACTCTTTTCACCCCTCGATTCGGCAGCCTTTTCCAGTGTATCCCTAGGTTGGATCGCCTGGGCGGCTACATCCTTCTCGACCACCTCGATGTCTTCAGGAATAGGCGTTCCAAAGGCCTCATGTTCCGCCATAGCCTGTTCATAGGTATATCGTTTCATTGCCATCGACCCCTTCTTGAGGTACAGATGTGTCGGGAAAAGGGACGAGAGTGCTTTTCGAAGCTTGAAATTGTAGTCGTACACGGCGTCCATGTGGGCAGGTTTAGGAGGTGTCAGAAACGGTCGTCGGTGAAGGAGCACCTGTGTGACTAGGGGATTTGGAGCTGAGACGGTCTTTGTAGCACTGCTCATATGACGAACACCATCTGACACACAATGAGAGATAGAGAAGATAAATCGTGAATATAAGCTATTCAGCTCGGCCGTTCCAACAGGGAATGCCAAAAACGAGCAACTCCGTTTCGGGGTTCGATCGGGTCTTATGAAAATCACATACTGTGTCGGATATGGGATGCCATTTGGTCTACAGGAGTGAAAGAGGTGTAATCTGGCTAGAGATAAGGAAGTGTGAGATGCTGTGGTTGTGAGTTGATCGGAATGTTGATGCGTCTGTCTAATTGTAGAGAAGAGAAAAAAAAGAAAGAGAAAAATCCGCTGGGTGAGTGTGAGACTGCAAGACAGCTTGGTATTTCGTAGGTGGTTCTGCTGCGCTTTCGATACTGTACCACCTCAGATTCCTGATTCTGCACCCATCGCTCCTGTGCCTTCCTATCATGTATTGTGACAACCAAAGGCATCAATGGATTTCTCTTTGCAGCCTTTTCAAACAAATGTTCAATCGGAACAACCTAGGTTTCCTTTAGCAAAACTTACGAACCAAGATATAGAAATGATTGACCATACTAAGACACAAAAGAGCCTCAATGACGGAAAGAATACAATAAGAAAAAAGGAGAAAAAGCCCAAGCTCAAGAAGAAAGAAAACAAAAGAAAGGGGGATAGAACTATGACCACATGTGATGACGGAACTACTTCTAGAACGGAAACGTTGTTGAATTTTGGTTGTTCGATGCCCGGACCAACTACTCTCGGGAGATGTCTCGCCCGAAGATCTTCACCTTGGCCCAGTCCATACCGACAAGCACTCTGCATCGCAAACTGTACAACTGGGAAAGGTAAGCGGATCGCCAGAAAATGTTGGTGGCCTGTCCTCCGAACGAGGACAAGTTCTCAGAACCAAAGAGAGGAAGATCGGCGATAGCCTTCTCAGATCCAATATAGGCCAAGGAACCCTGGTGGGAGTACTTGAAAGGTCGGATTTTGGATGCCTTGGCGAGAGCCTTCTCCTGAGCCTCAATGGCGGCAGGGGTAGCAGTAGGATCGGACTTGAGTCGGAGAAGCTCAGCCTCAGCGGCATCCTTCTTGGCGAACTGCTTGAAGGTCTTAGCAAGGAAGATACCCTCCTGGGAGGCGACCTGGGCGGTAGGAGCGTACTTTGTGGCGGCGACATCACCAACGGCGTAGATTCCGTCGGCTCCCAACATCTGGAAAGTGTCATCGACAGCAAGTCCTCGTCGCTCGGTCTGGACGGCGGGGAACTTACCCATCAGGTTTCTGGTGATGGCCCTGGAGGTGTTTCCGGTGGCCCAAACAATCAATCCATAGGGAATCTCCTTGATTTCCTTATTGGCGTCTTGTACAACAATATGCTTCTCTTGGACGTCCTTCACCATAGTCTTGGTCATCAGGTTGATCTTATTCTCGTTGAAGGTCGACTCGGTGTAGTCGATGAGCTTCTTGGAGAACATAGGAAGAACGTTGGGAAGGGCCTCAACTAAAGTGATCTTCAGTCGGTCGGCAACCTCAGGATACCACTTCTTCAAGTCGTCGATCAAGAAGTCGTGCAGCTCTCCTGCATACTCAACACCGGTAGGTCCTCCACCGACAACGACCATATGCATCAGTCGGTCGATTTCCTCCTCAGACTGACCAGGGAAAGAGGCAGACTCGACACCTATGGTATGTGAGATCCAGGTAAGACAACGTGTAAGTAAGATGTCTGTGGCACATAGCGTCGGATCTCGTCTACATTTAAAAGAAAGAGAAGAACATAAGAGGGGGAAGAACGCACAGTCCATGATCTTCTGTCGGACCTTGTCGGCATCAGCCAACTCCTTCAAGAAGCAGGCATATTTGGGTACACCGGCGATACCAAAGGTCTGGTTATCGCATCCAACAGCATAGACGAGGTAGTCGTAAGGGATGGTGGTCGAGACGACGGAACCCTTGATATCCGAGTTGTCTGGATTTGATATTTTTTGAACAACGGTCACATAAGCTTGTGCACCTGCTGAGGAAAACGATCAAGATGAATGATACGAACCCTCAAAGGTGACGGTCTTGTTGATAGGATCAACTTCCTTAGCCTCAGCCTCAATAACATTGACCGCTCGCTTCTTGTGTCGAGTGATGAACCTAGTTGGCTGGATGATGGATCTCGCCTCGAGGGTTCCCACTGTGACGGAAGGAAGAAGGGGAGTGTACAAGAAGTAATTGTGAGGAGAAATGACGGTCTGAGGGTACACAGTATCGATTCGTTTGCCGTTCAAAAGAATGGAAGAAACACGGAAGAGTCAGAATGAAGATACGAAGACAATACCCACCTAGTAGAGCATGATTGAGATAAACCAAAAAAGGCAGATACGCACGACGTTGTACTCCTCCGTATCAAGGTTCTTCAAGAAAGCGGTAGCTCCCCATCCACTACCAAGTACGACAAGGTTCTTTTTCTTAGGATCCTGAGGAAGCTGCTCGGCGGGGTTGTTGTCAAGGTAGGTTGCTAGAGAAATACGTTTTGGAGGACAAAAGATTGATGCTTAGCAAAGTTGGTATAAAAAGCTGATGAAGACATCGAAGGAACACATATATGTATCAAGAAAAGGTAAGAAAGAAAAAAAAATCTCCGAGGAGGGCTATGCGACCCTGACATCCATTATAGATGTTTCTTTCGAAAGAGAAGAGACTTCGGATAAGGAAACGATAATAAGAAGAGAAAGCACTCACCGACCAAGAAAGCTGCGGTAGCAGCACTCAATGTTCCAAGGGTGACCCGACCGAAAGTCTGCCTGAAGTTTCGTTTTTTGGCCTGAATGGGAGCCGTCACGTTCGATGGAGGAGGAACGACGGAGGCAAAACCTCTTCGAGCCAAAATAGAGGAGGCTCGAGTGATGGTGGAGGGAATTCTAGAAGTCATGATCAGATACCGGAAGAACACTTGTTCTTTTGCCTAGATGGTGGGGAGAAGGAAAAGACCAGAATGTGGAAGAGGAAATCGACGAGTAGTAAAGAGGCAAAGAGAGAGGAGGAGAAAAAAAGAGGGAGAGAAAAGAAAAGTACAAAAAGGGACCCGGGCGATTGAGGAACTGTAACCAAGTGGCTGGCTGATCCCGATATCTCGTAACTGGGCTCGCAAATGACTCTTGCCAATCCCGGCGGTAAATGCCGTTGTCTCTTGATGATCGCCTCGTCTTTGCTCGCACTTTTCTTATCCTAACCTCTCGGTCGATTCTCAATGTGTCTGAGTATGTCTGGTTCGCTCGTTTTCGTGATTGAAACCGTCTCTTTGTTTGGTTCGTGTCTTGTCATATACTACAAATGGGTTCAGATGGATCTCCAATATCATGTATCACTACAATCCTCGGAGATTCACGGCAAAAACAAATGGAAGCCAAGAGAAATAATTGATAGGCAAGTACAGATGCCACCGTCCCTGTCAATGCCGATGCAGGGAGGACAGAGCACGGGACAATATCGTCCGGGCGATAACGGAAATGGTTACGTTTTGACATGCCTGTTGAAAAACAATTCAATCATAACTCTTTTACAGTAAAAAGACTGTTTTATTAGACTGGCACGGCGATTAAATCTGAATAGTGAATATTCCAAAGTCGTGATTCAAAAAGACGGCCATTAACGTCTTATTCTTCCACGAATTTGGTTGAGCAAAAGAGGATTCACTGAAATCCCTCTAGCTGAAAGCTCAAATAATCACCATCAGGTTTGAAAGAACGTACTTGTGTGTTTTGCATCTAATGATGTCGTCGTCGTCGTTGTCATCTTTCTGGTATTTCAAGTAAGGATTATGATATCAGATTATAATATACAGACGGGACCAAGTCACGTAAGAATAAGGTAGAAATGCAGCGCGAACGAAGTACGAAGAGAGAGAGTAGTTGATGAATGTAATGTAGTCAAGAAACAGGATATTGACGGAGAGATTATACAAACAAACATAAGCTCTGATAGAGCTCAGTGGATCGAGATCAACAATACAACAAGAAAAGAAAAAAAAAAACGAGAGAGAGGTTGTCAAAAAAGGGGGGAAAGAAATCTAATTGAAACCCTTGATGTGAATCCTGTCGAGCGACCTAGTGATGATGCTCACGTCGCTCACGGCATCCACGGCGTCATCTCATCGCTGAACAACCTCCCAAACGTCTCCTTTTCCGTCCCAAACATCGTCTTCGGTCCTGGCGGCGTCAGTGGAGCGATCTCGTTGTCTTGGCCTGGTCCAAGCTGTATGTTGTGCGTTCCCGTAGGGATCAATGTGAACGGGGCAGCCACCTTCTGGGCAGCTCCCTTTGTTGCCCGCTTGGGCGTCTCCTGCTTGGATCCAGACGTAGGCCGGTGCAACTGCCGAGACGGTGCCATCGGAGACATCCAGAAAGGTCCGTCGACAGGCACAGGCGGAAGAAGAGACTGGACCGTCTGGCGGTCGGACGGAGAGAAAGGCGGATGGGAGAACCTGTCGCCAGGCTGGTTGACTGGCCCATGGTCGGGAGTGAAAGCCACGATCACCTGTGGGTTTGTGAGTGGAGTCCGGTCGTTGCCATTCGTCGTCTGAGTCAAGCCCAGGTGGGAGGCAGAAGGAAGTGGGATGACAGGTCTAGCTGGCTCGGCAGCTGATCGGGCCGTCATAAGCAATGGCGTACGGCAAACGCCAGTAGGTGTCAGAGAGGCAGAGGTGATAGTGGAGGTGATGGCAGGAACGGTAGCGGAGGCGATGACGGAAGAGTCGATGGGAGACTTGATCAATGAATCGTTAGTAGATGCAAGGGGCCGCCCGTCATCCTCATCAGCCGCACTAGCCGCACTAGCCGCACTAGCCGCACTAGCCGCACTAGCCGCACTAGCCGCACTAGCCGCACTAGCCGCACTAGGCTCGCCAGATACGTCTTCCAACAGATCCTCGATATCGCCCGCCTCCATCTCGCTGACTGCCAGGCTGACGACCCTCGACCGTTTCTGCCGGTGATCATCCAGGCCGGTTGCATCCATGCGGGCTGTGGAGAAAGGCATGGAGAAGGCCGCGGAAGAGGGGATGGGAGTCGGGAGTGCAGGATCAGACAAACCGGACGAAGTGGGAGTTGAAGCTTGCCTGTCAGGATAAGACCTACCACCGGTCAAGGTAGAAGACACAGGCGCAGACATGTCGACCGTGTTTCTAGCACGTTTGCCCAGAACCTGCTCAACCTGCTCCGACTGCCTCTCTAGGTCAAGCGACAAGTCAGAGACCTTCATTGCTTCCGGCTGAGAAGCGCACGTCTGGGACTGACACAGCCGAGCCTCTAGCCTGTCCTCGACTGTCTTGAGTCGACTGGCAAAAGACTGTTCGATCAGCTTCAGGCGGGACTCGACCATCTGGTCGACCATCGCCTCGATGTCCTCCTTCTTGACAGACAGCCGTTCGGCCCGGCTGGACATCCGCCCAAAGACCATGATCTCCGCGCCAATGAACTCGACGGTGGCATCGGTGCACGCCAGAGCGTCGTAGACAGATCGCTTGTTGAGCTCGGTCTCTTCTCGTGTGGGCAGGTCATCAACCCTGGCTGTGAGTTCGGCCAAGGAGGTACGCACGGACAGGAGATCGGTCAACAGATCCGAGGGCTGAACGAGGGATGACCGCGTGTATACACAGGCTGACGCTGCTAGAGGGTAGTCGAGTTCGATTGGGACAGGTTGAAAGCACAAACTTTGGCCGCATGAGTGAACAGCATGAATAGCAAGGAATGGCAAAAAGAGAAGAGAAAAGAGAAGAAGGGAAGAAAAGGAGAAACAGAACAAAAAAGAAAAGAAAAGAAAAGAGACAAAAAAAGAAAAGAGACAAGAAAGAAAAGAAAAAGACAGCAAGAGGTTAAAGACAAAGACATACCTTCGATCGACTCGACAGGCTCGGACGTTGACGGCAGTCTCGGACTTGGTGTAGGCTCGACCGTCGCTATCTCTGTTTCCAGCTTGTCTTCACTGATAAGAACTATATCAGCGACAAGCGGCCGTCGAGGGAAGAAAGAAAAGAGGACAAGGAAAGAAAAGTGAGCAAACAAAGAGAAAAAGAGCAAAAGAAAGATACCTCTTGGTCAGACTTACCGTCAGGCCGAGC
Organism: Phaffia rhodozyma; assembly: GCA_014706385.1. Classification (NCBI taxonomy): domain Eukaryota; kingdom Fungi; phylum Basidiomycota; class Tremellomycetes; order Cystofilobasidiales; family Mrakiaceae; genus Phaffia; species Phaffia rhodozyma. Next base: position 1,478,083 of record JACGZH010000006.1, read on the forward strand.
TGCTTTGGGCGGCACGGTCCGATCCTCCATCGCTTCGTCACCATTCGCTCTGTCGTCAGGCTCTTCCCCATACTCATCAGCCTCAGCCTCGACCGGCATGGGTTCCTCTTGGTCTTCTGGCAGAGTGGCCTCGACAGGCTGGCCGGCTTCTTTCTTTGGCCGAGCGTTACAGGTGGTCGATGGCTTCTGAGAGATAGTTTGCTTCGTCATCTTCTTTGCTCGAGAGCTCGCAGTCGGCTGGAGAAGCCTGGAGTTCGACTTGCCGTTCCGGCTGACATGCAAGCTGCTGTTCGAGCTGGTCTTTCTACCGGTCATAGAAATCAAAGGACAATAGGCTGGATGAGACGGGGTCGATCTCGACTGACTGACAGAACAGAAGAGTGAATGGACGAGGGGGAAACGGAAAGGAGCAGAAAAGAAAAGAAAAGAAAGGGAAATAAAGGGGAGGAGAAGGGAGAAAGAAGATCGGGAGAAGTGAGAAAGAACACAGGGGGGAGGGAGGGGTTGGTACGAACGCTGAGGCAATGCCTTCTCCTACAGCACCAGACGAACCGCTCTCCACAGAAGAGAGTTCTGCAGGCGGTGCTTGTTCGCCCTCGCTCGTGGTTGACTGGCTGTTTGCGTAGTGCTGAAGGATAAGGCCGATAAGAGCCTCTGTCTTCTGGTTTGCTCCTTTGATACCGAGTGTCTGTGTGATGAGAGACAAGAAAGAGATGATCCAGAAGTAGGGAAAGAAGCATATGATGAGTACGACAGCGAGACAGAGAAAAAGAGACAGACAGAGCAGAGACGGACCTTGCATAGCTTCTGGACGTCCACCCGCTTCAATCCATGCAGCTCGATAGAGGTCGGTGACATGGCAGTCGGTTGATAGATGTGTTGGTGCTGGGACAATCGTGGACGGCTGTGGTCGAGTGCGAACCAGTATAAACGCGTGTAAACAGAGTAGAGCCAAGGCAGGCGAGGTAGAAGAAAGTGGATCAATCGGTGAGTCCGTCGTCGTCGGTGCAAGATGAACGACACCAGATGTGCCAGTCGGCCAAGGTCTATGTGGTCTGGACGGGAAGCAGACGAAAGCAGAAGTGGAAGCGGGAAGGATGAGTGTCGTTCAAGCGTGGTAAGGATGTTGAGCGGATAGAGAAATCAACCGCGTCATCTGCCGTCGCGTTCCGGAGAAGGCGACATGGCCAGCCTCTCTAGTTACGTGTCGGAGCGGGTCGATCGTTCGGTTGACGATGACTGCCCGTTAGGCCACCAGCTTTGATCACAGATCATCTCAACCATCACCATCACCATGGCCCTCAGGCCTTTCTCTCTGGGGCCTCCACTTCTTCACTCCTGTTTCTCCCTTCTTAACTTTTTATGAAGACCAGATCCGTGTATTTTGGCCTTGACTATAAATTAATTCGTGGTACCAACGAACGAGAACCGTTATTAACCTTCTAAACTCGCCTGCTTGACATGTCTGTTATCAAAAACGCAATTCAACTTGAACATAGTTTTTTTTGTTCAATCTGCTCGCGCATATCCACCTCAACATAGTCGTTCTTATTTTCCGGACTGTCTCATACTTTCTTTCCAGGCACAAGAGATTGTAAGATGGGAATGCCGCGTGTGGATGAGCAGGCCAGGAAAAAGTCTGATATACTAGTTGGATAATGTTGGTTGTTGCATCTAAACCATGTATATGTTGCACTTGAATCGCTTTCGAACAGCTCTTCGTCTCATTTCTTTCTTCTAACACGTCACCTCTTGCTTCATGCTTCAGGTTTTTTGCTCTCACCTCTCGCTCAATCTTGATTGATCGACTTGTTCATTCTGCTGATTATTGATCGATAGCTGCGTCATGAGGCAAGATATCCACATGTCATGACTAGTTGACTCATCAGATCGTTCGCTGATAGACCTGTCTTATAATGGATTGACAAATACTACTAGCCGACACCAATGAATATAGTGCTTGCCTCGTTTGCACTTTCTGCATTCTCTCTTTGTCTTTTCTGAGCCATTGGTCACGACCTCTCCATCGTGACTCAAACCTCGCAGGAGAAAGACAGGGAGGTAGAAGGATGTTGATAACTCAGGTTGAAAAGAAAAAAAAAAACAAGCTGTGGCGTAGGGTTTGGGCAAGAGAATGATCAAGGACATGTCTTTTCAGACTTGTAGTCGTCAACCAGAAGACAAATGTTCGCTTACATATGCTCGGTTTCTCCACTTTTTGTTGACAGGGGTTTATTTCGGGGGCGTGTCTATATTCTGTTAGGATACGTCTTGATTGTTGAATCAACACGTAGGACTAGCCGTCTGGATGAGTCAGATATAGCTTTCTGGCACCTCAAGGCTTAGAATACTCTCATCACCAGGTCCTCGATTGACGGATATCACCTGTGGCAAGGCGTCTCCCATATCAGATTTTTCCTTTCTAGCCTCGCTGTTGTCTCTTCTGTTATTATCGCTGGTTAGGAAGTATCTGTCTTAACTTGTATGTCAGGTAGCTTCCAAACTGATCGATCAAACGATGCAGCCCTATCATAATAATCGTGTCGCAGACTCTAATTAACTCAAAGATCGCTGAAATATATGTCAACAATGTGTTTGATGTGTTCGATTTGACTAATGTCTTCGTATGTCATTCGATCTGAGGTGACTTATTTCGTTCAAGCCTCTCTATTCGTAATGGTGGCTCACTCGTTTTGAATAACTTCCAAAGCGACAACCAAGTTGTGGCACCAAGAAAACATCATCAAGTCGGATGTACCTATAATTATAGATACGGTCATGGCAAAATTTGCTTACATGCAAATCTCCTTTTGATCCTCCATCTCTCTTGACTTTTCTCGTCACTGCGTCGTTCGGTGTGTAAGGCCACAGAACACAGTCTTAGTCCAAACACATTGGCTATTGAGAGAAGTACTTTATCTTTTGTATGAGCTTGCATGAATCTACCCACTGTTATAACAAAATGCACCCTAACCTGATACGAACCCAATACTTAGCTCCACTCTTCCACCAAACTACTCCAAATGACGAAGAGACACTCTCTACAGAATTTCGATATCCGGCCTCTTTTCTTTCTTTCAATCTGAGCAACAAGTCAATGTCGTAGAAAGTGACGTTGCGAAATATTTCAATCAGATGTCAAATAATCGTCCCTTACAGTCCTGATTTTTCACAATTGGTTTTGAAGTCCTCATTGCTCATGTTCTCACATGAAACAATCTTGAGACCAAGATATCTTGATGTGTCTCGATCAGGTTGGATCAAAATATGCTTGTCATTCTCTTTTTCAGAGATACTACCCCATGCTTCGGCTGTTCATTCTTCTTCCTTCCCTCGGCATCCGCCGATACAATTCAATCACTGCGGATACGGTAGCTTACAATTTGCATTATCTTCTGATAAGCTCAAAGAAAAGGGTCCCACACTAATATCGGGCAATATATGACCTGATGATAGTCGAAATTTAACAAAGTAAGAAGGAAGATAAACATCTTGACATGAGGTTTTGATATCGCCTCATGCTCATTTTAATCGTCCAATAAGTAAGGGTGGTTCACTAGTTTACAATACTAATATACATGTCAATCCATGGTGTCGAAAAAATGATTCTTAAGTCGGAGGGGAAAGACAAGAGTATACTAGCCAACGTGCGATTATAGAGATAGTTGATATTCAGTCAGTATCTTGGTAGACATCTTCTTCCATCGTAGCCGTTACTCTCGCTGTCCTCTCAGCTTCTCTCTTCTTATTTTTGTTGTTATCTTTCGTCTCATCTTGACAGTCGCATTCTGCCTTGTGTTCTTTGACATGTTTCTTAGCGCTCAACATTTTCTGCTCCTCTTGTTCTCTTTCCTCTCCTCAGCGTTCACAAATGCTGTTTGTTTGCTTGCTGTGGCTGGTCTACATTCGTTCGAATCCTCTTCTCGAATGACCTTCTGGAATTACCTTCTAGAATTGATCGTGTCGGAATTATTTCTTAGACTTGTCCTCTTTCACCTTCAACTCATTCTGTCTCAGTCGACATCTTAGCAGATATCTTCTTCCATCGTGGTGTTATGGGCGCAGGCAAGGAGGCTGAGTAGGGGATGCACTCAGCGCGCTCAGGCTCTCGGAAGGGTAATGAGATATTGACAGGAGGTTAAGGGCGAGGATGATTGTCCGGAACTATGAGGAGTTAACGAGGTTCCAAGCTTGGGAGAGAAAGGGGGGATAGCTAACGACTACATGGTATATATGTCATTCGAGATGTTAGACCAAGGAAACACAAGCAAGAGCGAAGAGATACTAAGCAAGAGCGAAGAGATATCAAGGAAGAGTCAAGATATAACCAAGAGAGAGTTAAGATGTACCAAGAGCGAGTTAAGCAGTACCAAGAGGCTGTTGTAAGAATCGGTCTACATTGTGCAAGGTCACCCTGCGCGGATCAAACCGGGTCAGATCATGACACGTGGTTGTTTCTCTTATCGTCTCTTTTGTTTTTTTTTAGCTTCTTTCTTCTTATCCTTCTTCTCATCTAAGCACGTTGGGTTCTCTCACATATATCTGTGCTCGACACTTTCGTTTCCTTTCTTTTTCTTTTTCTTTTTCCCTTCCTCAGTATTCACAAAGACTGTTTGTGTGCTGAGGTTGGTCCATATCTATTTTTCTGTTTTCTTTCTCTCTTCTTTTGTATCGTGTTCATCGATAGCTTACTTGTGTTCTGGAGTTAGAATGTATTTGTTCTATCTTGCAGGTTTGTTATTTTATATCATGATAAGTATTCACAAAAGACTGTTTGTGTGCTGAGTTAGAATATATTTGTTCTATCCTGCAGAACATGTTGAAACATGTGTTAAAAGTACAGCGTTCTACTACTACAGCACTCTACTACAGCACTCTACTACATTGTTCCCTATCTTTGTATATTATATACAATCCAATCCTACTAACACTTCTGGTCATACCAACCTCTTTGATTGCTCAGCGTAGTTGGTTTGATTCTCTTTTGTGTCTTCTATTCTCCTTCCTTTTATGTCTTTTCATGGTCCATCTGACTCGGGCCAACTCAGTCCAGCTCGGGCCAACTCAGTCCCTCTCTTTCTAGATTACTTGACTTATATGCCTCACTTTCTCTCGTCTATATAAACCCTCTTTTCTCCATCTCTCATTCCTTTTCCCTCAGTCTTCACCAGATACGCAATCTGTGATACTGAGTGTTGTGTTTTGGTATCATTTCATACAGATTGCTGTGGAGACTCTTAAAAGAACAAACTGTGAATCTCTTGAAAAAAAGAAGAATGCCAGCTGGCAGAGTGCGCTAGCTAAGGCTGAGGTACATAGATGACAAGCAGAAACCAATGCACCATATTCAAGTATTCTCAACAGTGATATCTGCCAGCGATCGAAGCCTCGCCGGCATCGGCCGTATGGTCTTCTGCAGTCACTGCCTGTTCCAGACCGACCTTGGTCTTTGATCTCACTTGACCACATCGTCGACTTGCCGCTGTCTAACGGCTTCGATGTCATCCTTGTTGTCGTGTGCAGACTGACCAAGATGGCACACCTTATTCATTGTATGACAACTGATACGGCAGTAGACCTTGCCGTGCTGTTTGAGAAAAACATCCACAGACTTCATGGCCTTCCGAAAGACATTGTTTCCGACCGAGGCACGTTGTTTACTTCCGCGTTCTGGCGTGCGGCGTGCTCACAGCTTGATATCAAACAGAACCTTTCCACCTCGTTCCATCCACAGACGGATGGACAGACAGAACGGATCAACTCGGTCGTCGAACAGTACTTACGAGCGTACACTGACTATTTACAGATCGACTGGTCACAACGATTATCGTTGGCCGAGTTCTCTTATAACAACACGATCTCCACCACAACTAACATGACCCCAATCTATGCTAACTATGGCTACCATCCCCGTTTCTCAGCCACCATCCGGGAGGGACCAAACCCAGCCGCCCAGGACCATGTGAAGCATGTGCAAAAGACGCTAGCGTTCTGTCGTTCGGGCATGTCGATCGCACAAGATCTCCAGGAAAAGTATGCGAACGAACATAGAACACCAGCACCTCCATTCAAGCCAGGCGAGCTAGTGCTTCTCAAGCGGGTGAATGTAAAAACTGACCGTCCGAGTGACAAACTCGATTTCAAGCTACTTGGTCCTTTCAAGATCATTCGAGCCGTCGGCAATTCTGCATTTCGACTGGCTCTCCCATCGACCATGCATATCCATCCGACGTTCCATGTATCCCTTCTCGAACGGTACTATCCCAATACACTGCCAGCAAGACAGATAGCCCCACCTCCAGACCCGATCGTCGCTGATGATGGTGATAAGCTATGGCATGTCGAGAAAATACTGAAATCTCGCCTCTTCCGAAGACGGCTACAGTTTCTTATCCGATGGGAAGGATACGATGCGAGCGAAGATCAGTGGATCTCTCACCATGAACTGATGGATGATGACCCTACCGTCTTGGAATTCTATGCTAAGTATCCCACTTCTGCCATCAATGCTGCTAAACGCGCTGCCGTCCAACAACACGCTTTCGGATTGCAGAATCAGATGCGTCGTTCGTCGTCGTGATCTCTGTGCTCTCCGTTCTCTCCGCCTAGAAAGGGGGATACTGTCAGGGATCAGACCGAGTAGTATATGCTTGTATGTATCTGCATACCATCTCAACAATACGTATTTGCTACCTTCTATATTTTCCACACTTCGATACCTGCATGCATCCCTTCCGTTTTGCATCCCTTCTGGCTTGCATACATGCCGAGCGACAAAGAGATACAAGTACTTCGTCGCTTTCCCTTTCCCCATAGTTCTTTCCCTCTTTTCTCTTTTCTCTTTTCTCTCAAGTTTGGATTTTGTCATCTTCGTTCGAAGTATCTTCGTCCTATCTATCATTACACCTATGCCTATGACTTTGGCATCTTCCTAAATCCTCGAGAGCCTGAGCTTTCCACATACATCCTCATCTGAAAACTCTACAACCAACCAAGTCGCAACAATCGGTTGCCGGGCCCTTCCGCCCTCACACTGGAAGTCGTCTTCCCAGAACTTGACACTCGCTGACGAGATCACTTTCGCTTTTGCCTCGTCCCATACTTTCCATCCTTTCACTCCGTTTTCTTCGCCGTAGCCGACAAAGACTGCCTTCTTACCCTTTGGCGACAGTGCATGCTTTCTGTCTGCGTTCGGTATGTGATAGAAAGCAGTACAGCCGAACGCACGAAGCCGACTGACGTCTACTTTCTTGCCTGTCCAGCGCTCTTCAGGTATACCTTGTACTTTCTGCACCCAGGACTTGTTTCTGGTGAACAAAAACGCCTTGGCGGCCAGTCCCCAGAACTCCTTGGGCAGTCCGGCATCAGCAAGCATGGTGCGCGTTCCATCCTTGATGGTGCGCACAGCTCTTTCTGCCTCGCCGTTCTGCTCGGGAGTGTGCGGGTTGGTCGTCTGCCGTTCGATGTTCATCAGAGACAGGTACTCGGAGAATGCATTGCTCACGAACTCGCCTCCTCCGTCGCTTCTCATCGCCTTGATGGCGATGTCTTTTCGTCTGGACTCGTCAACAAAACGTTTCCAACAGGTCAGCGCATCCGACTTGAGCTTGAGCAAGAAAAGCCGGAAATACTTGGTGGCCGAGTCAACGATGACAAGACCGTAGGCATATCCGTCCGTTGTCTTTGGAAGGGGTCCAAACAGATCGACCGAGACCACCTTGCCTGAGGTTGTGTAAACCGTTCCTGTCGGCTTGAACGACGAGCGCTTGGCCTTTTCGATGCTGCATGCCTCACATCGGAAGTCCTTGCTGCCGGTCTGGATAGTGAGTCCGTCGACCGCCCTTTCTGTCTTTCTGATTGCGCCGATGTTGATGTGTCCCATCCGTCTGTGGGCCATCATCAGCTCGAGGGGGGATGTTTTCTGGGCTGCTGATGTTTTGTTTGCTGATGTTTTATTTGAGTTTGTTGTTGGTGTCTCCACTACCTCCGTCATTTCGTTTACTTCTTTGGTTGGTTTTGAGGGTTTTGTTGGTTTTGTTTGTGTTATTTGTGTAGCTTCCAGTACTTCTTCGACCTCCGGTGATCCTTCCCGCTCGAGCGCAACCGCATACATCTGGTGTTCCTTCGGCACGGTGAGTATGTTCCTTCCGTCTCGTCTGATGGTGCATGCGCCGTTCCCAAAGTCCGCTCTGTATCCCTCGTCGTCCAGCTGGGAGACCGAAAGCAGGTTGCCTGCGATCTCGGGGACATGCAGGGAGTCCTTGATGATGATCGTTGCGCTTGCTGTCGTCAGCTTGACGTCTCCGCGTCCCGTCGACCAGAGTGAGTTTCCGTCGCCGAGCAGAATCTCTTTCCGTTCCAGTCGATATGTGTCCGGACAAAACCAGTCCTTGCTGCTGAAGATCGACCGGGAGCAGCCAGAATCGATGTATGTTTCGTAGCTTTCTTTTGTACGATCGATGATCCTTGATGTCACTTGGAACGCACTTTCTTTCTCTTGCTGCACATAAACAGAAGGCTCATTCGATACAGCTACATGTTCTTGTGCTTCTTGGCCAGGGCGCCCACTCTGAGCACCGTCGTTCGCTCGATCTCTGTACGTCTCGTTCCGCCAGGGTCCGCCGTTGGTCCTTCGGTTTCTGCAGTCGATGGCAAGGTGTCCATACTGCTGGCAGTGGTAACATTGCCGGTGGTTGGAGACCTGTCGAGGGTATGTGTTCGGATGTGTGTTCGGGTATGTGTTCAAATATGTGTTCGGATAGTAAGCTCGCTCGATCCTCGGCTCCTCCTCCCTGACTCGGGCGACGAGCGCAACGGGTACTTGCTTCTCGATAGCATGGAGTTTCGTCATGAACGTCAGGCCAAACCGGACGTTGGGCAGCGTCAAGTCCCACGAGTCCATCAGAGCGACTCTTGCATTCTCGTACGTTCCGTCCTTCAGTCCGTCTAGTATCGTCTGGATATGGTCGCCGTCGGAGATATCCTTTCCGAGCGTCCGCAAAGTCTTTCGGTGTGAGTCCAGCTCGTCTAGGTACTCGACTGCCTTTCCAGGCAGGCACTTTGTCTGCATATACTTTCTTTGCGCATGGGCCAGTTTCGCTTCGGTCGGCATGCCGTATGCTTCGCTCAACGTGGTCATAAGAAGGATGGGATTGTCCCGTTGATCCCTACTGATCCCCTGGATGACGCCGAGGCTCAGTCTAGACAGAATGATCGACAGCACTTTGTTCCGCGCTGCATCCCACGCTTGGTACGCGGCAAGATCGGTTGTATCAGGACAAGAAATGACAGGCTTTCCTTCGTCTGTAGTCTGGATATAGCGGTGGAGGTTTTTATTGGATATAGCAGTCTAGACATCAATCATCGAGTATTGCGCGTTGGTTGACTTTCTATCTCTTTGCTTTCTCCTTCAACATTTTATTTCATCTCTACATTATTTCTATTTTTCTACATCATCTTTATGTCACTTCTCTCTCGATTTATTTCCATTCTCGTTTATTTCCATCTTGCTTCTATATCGTTTCCATCCAGGTGATCTCGTATATACAGTAGCTAGTTTGTTTTCTTTTCTTTCTTCTCCTTTCTGATTCTCTCAATGAACTTGCTCACTGTGTGTGTGTATTCTTGTTGAGAGAATCAAGGGATCAGAGGAATCAGTTTGAGGGAATCAGGTGTTTTAATACAATTAGAATCAGAATTAGGCAATCAGAAGATATATAACAAAGAGCTCCCTAATTCATTAGTTCACACTCACCATCGGCCACAAGTCCTCCCCATCCGTCTCGCCAATCGAGCTCTACACCGACTCGGACTATGCTGAAGACAAGGAGTCAAGAAAGTCATTCATTGGGATCATGTTATATGTGTTTGGAGCTCTGGTCTACTGGAAAAGCAAGCGCATACCGTCCATCACCAAGTCGTCCTGGGAGTCGGAATACGTAGCTCTCTCGAACGGAGCCTCGCAGGTCGTCTGGGTCCGGTCGCTTCTCGACCAGCTCGGTTATTCTGTTCCGACCATCGTCGCCAAGACTGGCAACCAAGGAGCCATAGCGAGTGTCAGAAGCGGTCAGCTACACAACAAGACGAAACACATCGATGTCCCGTACAAGTACGCGAGGGATATGTACAGACAAGGCATCCTTGACCTCGGATGGGTCAAGACAAAGGACATGCCGGCAGACTTACTCACCAAGCCACTCTCGAGAGAGACGTTCGAGTATCTGAGAGACAAAGGCGGTCTTGGTGGTCGAGTGGGAGCTCGTGAGCTGACCCCAGAGGTGAAGCAAGAAGTAGAAGATGGTGGTTGAGTCGCGACTGTTTTTGGTATTCGACATGTTGACATCTCGGCCTTTCGACTTCTTGACGCTTCATCTTTGTTCGAATCTTCTTCATTTCAGTTTATCTCTTTTCATCCTGGTTGATCTCGTTTTATTTCATTTCAATTTGTTTCAATTTTTTATCTAATCATCTTCTTTCTTCATTCTTTATCTTATCCTCTTTTTACCTTTTCTTTCTTGTTTTTCCTTCATCATCTTATCTTCACATCGTTGTTTAAACAGCAACGATGAGTGGGAGTGTTGGAATTATTGTTGGAATTATCTGTTCGAATCCTTTTCTCGAACTATCTGTTCGAATTACCTTCTGGATTTCTTTATGTCAGAATCATTTCTTAGACTCGTTCTCTTCCACTTTCAACCCATTCTGTCTCAGTCGACATCTTGGCAGCTATCTTCTTCCATCGTGGCTGTTTCTCTTAGTGTCGTCTTAGCTTCTCTCTTCTTATCCTTCTTCTCATCTAAGCACATTGTGTTCTCTCACATATATGTGCGCTCGATACTTTCGTTTGTTTTCTTTTCTCTTTCTTTTTCTTTTTCTTTTTCCCTTCCTCAGTATTAACAAAAGACTGTTTGTGTGCTGAGTTAGAATATATTTGTTCTATCTTGCAGAACAAAGCGTGAATCTCTTTGGAGTTATCTGATCTAGCGATTACACTAGAAACGTCGTAACCCAGCTGTTGGAGGATCGCTCTTATCCATATTACCTGCGACGACCCATGGGACAGAGCTATGTACTCTAACTCCCATGAGGACTTTGTTTGGGTCATTCGTCCAGTGGAAGAGTACAAAGATATCTTCCATAACAAAGTCCTCATGGGGATCAGAGTACAAAGCTCTGTCCCAAGGGTCGTCGCAGGTAATTGTTGGAATTACACAGCCTTGTGTAACGACACCGCATCCAGGTCACGTCTCATGTGGCGGGCCTGGCCACACTGCCCAAGTCACTGCCCAAGTCACTGCCCGGCTCACTGCCTAGTCCGTCACGTGACCATACTTTGCCGACCACATTTCTTTCTTTCCTGTTCATCGTCAAGTCCATGTGTTTTGCACAGCTTGCCGATGGTCCGTTTCTCACCGAATGTCGCCGTTCACATGATCGCTTTCGGCCGGAATAACTCCGCCCATCCTTCCCGGAGTGCACTCAGACCTGCACCATCATGACCGCACAGCTGTGCTCTATCGTCCCATATCGTTATCTCATATCCTGTACTTTTTCGGCTTTCCTTCGCATTGACTCGGCTCCACCAGCCAGCTTGCTGTATATGACTCCTTCCTTCTTCCCATCTCCTTCTTGCACCTCAGTCGTCACCAGAACTACAGTCTGGTATACTGAGTCATTCGTTCTGTATTTACTCTCGACAGAACTCTTAATCTTATTAGATGGATGGTGTTGAGAAGACTTGGATCTGGTGCATTCGTTTCTGCTTATCATTTATGTACCTAAGCCTTAGCTAGCGCACTCTGTCAGCTGGCGTACTTCTCTTCTTTTCCGTCCTCCTCTTTTTCTTTTTTGCTTTGTCTTTCCTGTTTTCTGTTTCTCCTTCCTTAGCATTTGCCAGAACTGTTCCGTTGGTGCTGAGACTGTTTCATTTTGATTTCTTAGCAATACGAAACTGTATTTGCCAACAAGCTTGATTGAGATCTGTACATACGACGGCTCTGCAACAGTGGGCCACACTGGCTACACAACGTAAGATATATCTGTAGCAGTAGAGTAAATCAGGCTCTTAATCTAACAGCAGATACGGTTTCGTATTGCTGAGAAATTGTAATAAAACAATTCCAACGCCAGCGGAACACTATCAGTATATGCTAAGAAAGAAGAAAAAGATGACAGAAAAGGTGAACAAGGAAAAGAAAACTCGACACAAATCAGCCCGGTCCGGTAGATACGTCTCATCTAAACAAACGCTATTCAGCAACCCAATGCTCTATTTTGCAGTACTCTCAATATGGTCACTGACGATATAAGCATTGTTATCATTTCTATTGCCCTTTTTCTTAACGTTTTTAGACTATATATTTCGTGTTATGTTTGCATATCTTGTTGTCCATTATGTTCAGGGATTTCGATCTTCTGAGATCGTCATTCTATCTCAACTGAACTGCATAACCACTGACCTCGGCCCACTCTTCATCATTCATTTGACTCAGGATATATGTCTCACTTGATTGTTTGATTTGTTCAGACTAGTGCCTTCAAGCTTGAATCGGCATCATGGATCATGGTCTCCTCCATCCTTAAATCAATTCTTCCTTCACTTATCCTCATATGAAGCTTGGTATCCTTTGTATTTATCGCGTAGTCAGATCACCCCTTTCTTGGTTTTCTTTTGAAAAATCATCCTTACAGTTTTCGTTGCTCAGTATTTCTTGCAATGACAATGAGCAGGTTGCTCCTACTGCTTACATTGAGATACAGTGCGAAAGTCTTGGGAAAGATGCATGAAATGAGCATCTTTGCAAATTGTCTGAAGCCTCCAAATAAACAACGATGTGCTGTTATGAATCAAGTGACTGAATATCGTGAGTTGCTGAAGTGCAAATGCTGAATCTTGATCAGTGACCCCGACAGTACTGTAATCATTGCATCGTCATTTATATTGTCATTACCAAATTCACTGCCACTGCACAGCTTCATGAACAGGGCCGGTCCCTGCAGCTTGCAAGCCAAAACTCTTTGATCGACACTCACCTTCTTACAAGCGAATTTATATTAGATTCATCAACACGAGTAAATCATGTGGATCGCAATTTTTGTTATCATATTGCTCTTCGTCATCATTCTATGAATGTGATCGAAAAACAATCATGATGTCAACATTTATGCACTTTATGGTCAAGCAATTTCTGACGATTTTATACACTTTGATTGTCTACAATACCTGTGATGACCTCAGGGTTTCGTTTATTTGAATCGCATATATTGTTCAATTTCTTTTGCTGGGTGAACTTCAAATGTAAAGCAGTGAATGATACAGTGAAAGGTATACAATCAATTCTTTTGTTGCCCACCTCATGTTTGACGTCAGCATTTGCATTTGACAATCTCAAGTTATGTCAAAGACCACAAAAATAACAACGCGTGTATAAAAAAACAAGTCTTAAATTGAATTATCACGAACGACGCTCCAAAGTTTGTCAATTTCATTCTTGCAGATGTTGTGATCAGGTGATGCGCCTCTCAAATATATTGCTCAGTCTCTGTTATAATTGTAAACCACCATGGAAGAGGAAGAGGAGTATGTACAAATCAGACTCACTGTAAGGAGTACATCAAAATGGCGTTGTTATGATATATTATCATACAGCGAGCATTTGGTAAACTACTCTGAGATTGAGACAAACCTCGTTGCCGTAAATAAGAATAAGAATAGTCATGTCTGCACCGCCAGAAATACTTGGAACAAGAATCTATTTTACATGGCATGTTATTTCTTGAATCTACCGCATCAGGTGGATTTTTGTTGATTCACAAATCATTCTTTAGTCAATGATGATTGTGATGAAATTAAATACACGAGGCAGAGAGTTTCCTTTGTGATGGATCCTAGTAGCTTTACTCTCTGATTTTGAATATTGGTTCACTATGTTTGATATTAATTTAACACAAACATCAATGGAATTTACTCAATGAACCACAGTATTATGTCTATGAAAATATTTTGTACAAACAGTTCATTTGAGAAAAAAGAAAATAATTTGTTTGACAATGATACAAAAGTAAGACACCGCTAGTTTTTTTATTTTTTGTGCACACACAAATTTTATGAAAGGAAGAAAATCAAAGTTCTTGGAACGTGAAGTGATACTTAAATGCTCACAAAGATAAATATTGCTTACATCAAAGCGTGTTTGTCAAATTTCGGCGCTCTCGAAAAATTGCATAACAACATTACACATTGTCGATTGATATGTTGCACGTTTTTGGTCAAAATGTCAAACATGTTTGCCCTAGGTGCAATCATCTACATTGGTTCGCATCAGGTATTTCCATCTTCTTTAAAATTTCAAAACCCTTTGTTGCGGTAGAATTGTTTGGGGGTCTAGATACACACAAGTGAATATTTTGTCAATATTGAACATCACTCGAGGTGCGAAGTAGTGTGACATAATAAGCTAACATGATTATATGCAGAACGTTCTTCTTTTCTAGCTGCACTTGAATAAATTTGTCAGATATGATTTTCGTGGTTTTCACTCCATTGTTCACATTAGGCTTTCTAGCTTTTTCATTCCTTGAAATGTTTATCCGAGTACCACTACAAAAGCAAATGATGTAAAATTCGTTCAACCGCAATGAATTGGCTCTGTAGGCTTACGTGAAAAAGACTCAATTTGCGAACAGTTCACATTACTTAGGGAAAAAGCTTGGCCGTAACACACTCTCTAGATGCAAGGTCCAACAAGACAACAAACAAAACATTATCGAGAGTCACTTGAGAGGTGATGTGACATCGTATATTGCCATGACATCTCTTGGCCATACAGTGCCATTATTCTAGTACTCTTCATATCTTCCTTGTGCTGCAGCTTTGACCGTCTGTTACCATCTTTTCAAAGGTCGTGTACTATTTTCGACCCAGACTTTTCAGTGTCTTGAGCTACATCATCGTTTTGTATCAATACTCCATGACACGGATTCAGGCGAAGAAGTCGCTGTGCTTTGGCAACAATAATAATATGATTGGTACGTATTGAGAGACATAGACTTATAGACTCTTGAAAATCAGTTGCTTAAACGGCTAAGAAGTAGTGCTAAAAAAACATGATATCACTTTGTACAAATATAAAAGATGTTGAGGTCAATCGTTAGCCAATTGGATACTTTGTGCTCCGTTTGGTTTTTAAGCATGTTGGATACTTGTAGTATCACCTTTTTCTCACAGCGTCATGTAAGCTTGTTAATGTTTTACAGATTGAAAAGATAAATGTTTTTATGAATCCCATCACTCGCCTCCATGAGTGATTCTGACGATGGCGAGCTCATCATCAGTTTTTGATATTTATCTTATACGCTCATCGGTTCTACCAGAATGCACTGATATGAAGTTTGGTCTGCGTCTACTTCACGTCATGTTAATTTTGCTCAACAGTAGCTCTACCACCCCATGGCATATCAATGTGATAGTTCATTTTACCTCTTTCCTTCATCGGGTTAACCATATGAAGACGCTATCGTCGTTAATTATGATCCATATTCTATGATGTGATAGCTAATTTTATCATTAGAGTCAGCATTGCCTTTCACCTTGGTAGCATCGACAGCATGATATCAAGAAAAGATTGCCATTTGAGGGATGATGTTGAGGGTGGTACGATTTTGATTGCTTGAATATGAATGAGCCTGCATCATCTCCACATTTTTGTAGAACTGTGCTCTCAATGTGTATTCGTCTCATAAATAAATTCGCCGAATCCTCAAGTGTGATGTGTGTTTGTAACGATTCTTAAGATCATGAACATTTCCCGAATGCTTCTTTCTTCCAATCTTCTTTCTCTTCAATTAAACATCGTATGTGTATTTCAACTCTGCTTCTTATCTTGGTTCCGCGAATGTTGATAAAATTTTCATCTTTTGGGGTATGACGTTTATTTAGAGTTGACGGCATGAGACAATGATTTGTAACTTACACAACGACATGTTTCATGGTGTTGTCAAACTCAAAGAGCAAAGCACAGTATTATGGTAGAAATCCATGGACAGATACTATGATCAGTGAGGAAAAGTATCAGAACATGACAATAATTGCCTTGTAAAACCTGTGTCAATCAACCATTGCGTATGGTATCGAGTGGAAGTTCTATCCTTTATCTGGCTGAACAACGTCAGACCCATCATGAAAAGGGGCGCTTTGCACGATTATTGAAACGTTTTTTAGATCAACAGTGGTATATGTCGCAGAACAATTTAAAACTGTTCGGGTTGAATACAATTTTGCTGAGAGTCATCATCATGATGGTTTTAAGGGTTCCTCGCAAATCAGACTGACTAGATACATTAATCCATTGTGAAGAAGAGCGATAGCCCGAAGGTGAGCTGTGGGGTTTTCCCACCCAATCAAATAGAAGTCACTGTCATTCGATTGTTCTAACCTTTTCCCGATAGATCGTTCAGTGTTCAAGACTATCCACAAAGCCATTCACAACTAAATGGAGACCTTGTTCTCGTAATCAGAATCAATTCAATGCTGAACTCTCTCATTGGAACATGATTGTTTGTTTCTATACATAATCTAGCAAAGAAAACAATGAATTTTGTACTTATATGATACCTATCTGTTTACATTTTTATATTAGATCCGATGACTGGCTTCGTCTCTTTTTGCCCGCTTTTGATTTGATTGAGGTATCAATGACTCTAACTCGGTCTTCGTGCGGACGACCGCATTGTGAGACTGTTTTATGTCTAAATTTCGACATTACCATGCATGACGTTTACTTTTCTTCTGTTATTCCTTTATCACTTAAAGATACATATCATAGATTCTGTTGTTCTCCATATGAAGAGTTAAGCTTGAAGATGGATAGGTGCATATAGACGCTCTGTGTGAATCTCTCGCAAGTTAACGGACAAAGACATAATGGACTTCATCGATTAAATGAAATCAAGCATGACGCTGCCCAATGCCTGTGATGAGACATCTTAGATAATCATGGCAAGGTTTTTTTGAACGTTAGCAAGTTTTCTTAACAACGTACAGAACATAACGTGCGTATAATGCACGTGAAGCCTCATCTCTCAAGCCTTCATCATAAGGTACTTTGTATTGCAGATCTCCCATCTTTACACCTCATAATGAAGCTCGTTGTATGAGAAGAGGAAAAAATAATCAGTATCTCTATATGATCAAACATTATGTGAGTGTGATTGTACCTAGTTCATCTGATGTGAGGTATCTTGAACTCAGATGTCAGAATTGGCGTGTAGCGTGAGAGCAACGATCACGTATTGGTACCGAGCTTGGATGAGGCTTTAACTAAAAATCCCAGTGAAAAGACTTTTGAATAAAGCGACGATTTTTAATCGGGGTCGACACGAAATGATGATGTGCCACTGATGCTTCGTCACTCGGGCATACAATTTGAAAGAACGCGACCTCAGGAGAGCTTAAACAAACGTTTTAATTATGTGTTGTTATTTTCCCAAGAATACCTATAGTAATCACTGTCTATAAGATATCGAACACTTCAGGAATAACTAGATGGTTACGTAGTCCTATCAATCACCCTATTCAACTCGGTTCTCTCAATCTGTCATGACTTCGTTTCTAGTACTGCTACAGTGACGTGGTTCGCATTCTTCTCTTTTGATTTGATGAACACTGCGGATAGTTCAAGTTCCTCTTCTTTTGTTTTTGCATTTTTCTGTAATTTGTTTAGTTCTACTAGTCGATCATGTGTTGGTTGTTGTGTTTTTATAAATAGCTTGCTAAGATACCTTCGGGTACAAGACTTTAAAGGTTTTGATCTTATTTTGGTGCTTCACGCCAGTATAGGATCAGTGTCAAAACCCGATGCCTTCAAAAACTAGGTGAAATCGATACTTGTGGTCTTTGGGCGACTAACCCAAGACATTCTACAACATAAAACGCTCCAATGTAATCATGTACGTTAACATCATTGAAAAAAAAGACACAAACATCAACAATACAGATCATAGCAAACCCAGATATGATGATAACGAGTGCAACACATCATTCCCAGCTCCTCGGAGGGGTACTCCGCCTAAAAGAACTAAATCGAGATTGTTCTAATGGGAGAAGGCTCTGAAGAGATTCACGGTTTGTTCTGCGAGATAGAACAAATATATTCTAACTCAGCACACAAACAGTCTTTTGTTAATACTGAGGAAGGGAAAAAGAAAAAGAAAAAGAAAGAGAAAAGAAAACAAACGAAAGTATCGAGCGCACATATATGTGAGAGAACACAATGTGCTTAGATGAGAAGAAGGATAAGAAGAGAGAAGCTAAGACGACACTAAGAGAAACAGCCACGATGGAAGAAGATAGCTGCCAAGATGTCGACTGAGACAGAATGGGTCGAAGGTGAAAGAGGACAAGTTTAACAGATACTTCAGACACAATCAATTTCGACACCATTAATTTGAGAAGGTAATTCGAGGAAAGGACTCGAACAGATGATTCCAACAAAATCCCAACAACAACCTCCACCGCTATATCCGGACTCATGACGAGGGAAAGCCTGTCATCACTCGCCCTGACCCAACCGATTAGGCCGCTTTGTGAGGGCGGAAGGGCCCGGCAGCCGATTGTTGCGACTTGGTTGGTTGTAGAGTTTTCAGATGAGGTTGTATGTGGAAAGCTCAGGCTCTCGAGGATTTAGAAAGATGCCAAAGTCATAGGCATAGGTGTAATGATAGACAGGACGAAGATACTTCGAACGAAGATGACAAAATCCAAACTTGAGAGAAAAGAGAAAAGAGGAAAAAGAACTATTGGGAAGGGAAAGCGACGAAGTACTTGTATCTCTTTGTCGCTCGGCATGTATGCAAGCCAGAAGGGATGCAAAACGGAAGGGATGCATGCAGGTATCGAAGTGTGGAAAATATAGAAGGTAGCAAATACGTATTGTTGAGATGGTATGCAGATACATACAAGCATATACTACTCGGTCTGATCCCTGACAGTATCCCCCTTTCTAGGCGGAGAGAACGGAGAGCACAGAGATCACGACGACGAACGACGCATCTGATTCTGCAATCCGAAAGCGTGTTGTTGGACGGCAGCGCGTTTAGCAGCATTGATGGCAGAAGTGGGATACTTAGCATAGAATTCCAAGACGGTAGGGTCATCATCCATCAGTTCATGGTGAGAGATCCACTGATCTTCGCTCGCATCGTATCCTTCCCATCGGATAAGAAACTGTAGCCGTCTTCGGAAGAGGCGAGATTTCAGTATTTTCTCGACATGCCATAGCTTATCACCATCATCAGCGACGATCGGGTCTGGAGGTGGGGCTATCTGTCTTGCTGGCAGTGTATTGGGATAGTACCGTTCGAGAAGGGATACATGGAACGTCGGATGGATATGCATGGTCGATGGGAGAGCCAGTCGAAATGCAGAATTGCCGACGGCTCGAATGATCTTGAAAGGACCAAGTAGCTTGAAATCGAGTTTGTCACTCGGACGGTCAGTTTTTACATTCACCCGCTTGAGAAGCACTAGCTCGCCTGGCTTGAATGGAGGTGCTGGTGTTCTATGTTCGTTCGCATACTTTTCCTGGAGATCTTGTGCGATCGACATGCCCGAACGACAGAACGCTAGCGTCTTTTGCACATGCTTCACATGGTCCTGGGCGGCTGGGTTTGGTCCCTCCCGGATGGTGGCTGAGAAACGGGGATGGTAGCCATAGTTAGCATAGATTGGGGTCATGTTAGTTGTGGTGGAGATCGTGTTGTTATAAGAGAACTCGGCCAACGATAATCGTTGTGACCAGTCGATCTGTAAATAGTCAGTGTACGCTCGTAAGTACTGTTCGACGACCGAGTTGATCCGTTCTGTCTGTCCATCCGTCTGTGGATGGAACGAGGTGGAAAGGTTCTGTTTGATATCAAGCTGTGAGCACGCCGCACGCCAGAACGCGGAAGTAAACAACGTGCCTCGGTCGGAAACAATGTCTTTCGGAAGGCCATGAAGTCTGTGGATGTTTTTCTCAAACAGCACGGCAAGGTCTACTGCCGTATCAGTTGTCATACAATGAATAAGGTGTGCCATCTTGGTCAGTCTGCACACGACAACAAGGATGACATCGAAGCCGTTAGACAGCGGCAAGTCGACGATGTGGTCAAGTGAGATCAAAGACCAAGGTCGGTCTGGAACAGGCAGTGACTGCAGAAGACCATACGGCCGATGCCGGCGAGGTTTCGATCGTTGACAGATATCATAAGAACAAATGTAGTCTCTGACAAACCTGGATATGTTCGGCCAGTAAAAGTTGCGGGACAACAGTTCGAGCGTCTTGTACCGACCGTAGTGACCCGCTGAGGGGTGGTCATGACACTGTTTAAGAATGTCAGTCTATAAGTCTTGGTCATCTGGAACATAGACCAAGCCTTGATATAAAATTAGTCCGTCAGGCTCAAGAGTGAGTTTCTTGAGTTGTTTTGTCAACTGGACGGGAGCTTGACGAGAGGGGTTCTTGAGAAAAGGGAGGAGTTCGGTCAGATAGTTGTCAGTCTGATAACCTGCTTTCACGCGAGTCGCAATATCCGACGTTGCGCTATCCGTAATATTTTCCAAGGCATTTTCTGGGTTATTGTCTGCTGAGTCTTCCATGGCCCCGTCCGTCTCGAAAGGTGATACCTCGACTGGTCGTAGCAGCAACTGGGGAGCCTCGTCAGATGCTCGAGCGTTACCCCCCTCTGTATAGTCGTGCCGTCGAGTGAAAGCACTTACTTTGGTGTTTTTCTTCCCAGGACGAAAGTTAAAGACATACTTGTACGAGTTCAGCACCATCGACCATCGTACTTGTCGTCTGTTGAGGATTTTGGTCGAGTGGAAGTACTGCAGGTTTTTGTGGTCAGAATAGATCTGGATAGGATGCTGTGATCCCTCAAGATCGTGTCGCCAGACCTTGAAGCTATCGACGATCGCCAACAGCTCCTTGTCATAGATCTCATAGTTACACTCAGCTGGGTTCATCTTCCTCGAGTGGAACGCAATCGGCCTAGACCTTCCATCAGTGTCTGGCTGCGAAAGAACACCTGCGATAGCAAAGCCTGAAGCATCAGTTTCGAGTGAGATCGGCTTCTCTGGGTCAAAGTGTGCTAGCACAGAGGCCGAGGCAAACGAGTTCTTGAGTGTCTCGAACGCCTTTCTTGCACTTTGGTCGAATGAAAACCGCACATCCTTCTTCCGCAGTCGAGTCAGTGCGACACAAGTACGAGAGTAGCAAGGAATGAACCGCCTGTAAAAGTTGGCGAAGCCCAGGAAGGCTTGTAGTTGTTTGATCGACGTCGGCTCCGGCCAGTCAAGCACGGTTTGTACTTTACCCTTGTCCATCGTGACGCCGTGGTCAGACACCACAAAGCCGAGAAACTCCCAGTGATCTGTATCAAACTCGCACTTTTCGAGCTTGGCGTACAGTTTATGATCCCGCAGGCGAGACAGCACTTCTTTGACATGTTCTTCATGCTGAGAAGGGTCAGCAGAAAAGATCAGGATATCGTCCAGATATATGATGACAAAGTCGTCTAGTAGATCCCGGAAGATGTCGTTCATAAACTCCTGAAACGTTGCAGGCGCATTGGTAAGACCAAAGGGCATGACGAGCGACTCAAAGTGTCCATAGCGAGTGCGAAACGCCGTCTTCCACTCGTCTCCCTCCTTGATTCTTACCAGATTGTATGCGCCTCGCAAGTCGAGTTTGGTGAAGATACGAGCTTGACGGAGACGATCGATTGATTCACCGATCAACGGCAAAGCCGCACGGTTCTTGATGGTGATACTATTCAGCTTTCTATAATCCACACAGAGACGCAGACTGCCGTCTTTCTTTTTCACAAACAAGATCGGTGATCCGGCAGGCGACTTCGAGGACCGGATAAAGCCTTTTGCAAGGTTCTCGTCGAGCCATTCCCGGAGTGCAATCAGTTCAGTCTCAGAAAGGGGGTAGAGAGCCCCAAAGGGAGGGATAGATCCCTGTTCTAGATCAATCGCATGATCATATAATCGATGCGGAGGCAGCTTGTCTGCCTCGGTCTTGGAAAATACATCAGCATATGCTGTATACTTACTAGGCACAACGGGGTTCGTTGCGGGGTCTGGAACGGAAGCTGGGTCAGTATTATCAGTCATTTCAGGGTTCATAGCCAGATCAGCAGATGCTGCCTGTACGAGGACAGGAGTCGGAACCATAGGAGGGGAAATCTGGAGCAAAACAGGAACAGGATGCCGACTATGTCGCAACAGAATGGTGTTGGCAAAATAGGCCATGTCAGGATTGTGGCGTCGATGCCAGGGAATACCTAGGATGATGTCCACAGAAGCGGTTGCAGCCAAGTGCAACGGGACGGTTTCTTCGAAACCACCCAGACCGAGCTGTCCGAACTGAACAGAGTCAATCGGTCCAGTAGTCAAGGGTGTCCCATCCACAGTTGTTGCTAACCGCGGGGACGAAAGGATGTCAATCTTGGCAGGGAGGCTGGAGGCTAGCTTATGGTTGATGATGTTCAGTTGAGAGCCGGAGTCGAGGAGTACACGAACGGAGGTCTGAGTGTTGCCTGTCTGAAGTGTACCTAAGAGGATGATTCGCTTCTCAGAGTTTGGCTCGGATGAACGGAGTGGCAGAGATGTTAGTTCGACATGCTTGTCTCGCATGCCGTCAGGGCAAGAATAATCAGACACATGTATAGGAATCAACTGTTGAAAGTGATCTGCTGAACGGGTCACAGGAGAAGTAGAGATGGAGGCTAAGAGAGGAGATACAGGGGATATAGATGTGATGGAAGATTCAACGCGAGATTTACTTGAGAAAACGGAGTCAGTCGGATTGTTCCGAGAGCGAGAAGTGTCCGTATGAGAAGAAACATGAGAAGGAGAACAAAAGGAAGTAGACTTAGGAGACTGTGCCTGAGCGATTGGCTCGGACCAGTTGAACGATCCGTGGATGCTAGAGTGAGGATGACCCAGCAGAGGACGACCTACTGAGTCCTGACTTTTTCCGAGTCCTCATCCATCTCATCCGTATCGAGGTAGATGGTTAGTTCTGCCATCTGAGACGGTTGATTGTTCTACCGGACGAGAGGGCAGGCGTTGCGATGGTGGGTGGCATCGCCACAGTATAGGCATAGGTTCTCCCGTCGTCGTCGTTGCTTTTCAGCTGCAGAAAGAGGGACTTTGATGATGTTGGGTCGACTTACCCCTGCAGCTGTTCTGGAAACAGGATGGAATGTGGGAGCTCTTCCGTAAGTGTTCTGTTTGGCGGCCGGTGTCTCGACGACATCAATGTCCATCGGAGATGGCCCATCATCTACAGGTCTAGCAACAAATCCACAAGACGCAGGAACAAACGGACGAGAATAAGAAGTAGGCTGTCGAGGCATACTGTTTGTGTAATAAGGATATCAATCCTTCTGTTGGTATCTGGTCTTTTCGGACAGTAGATTGTCCACTCTGATTGCACTTGCTCGCAACTCTTCCAGAGTGGTCGACTCCTCGAATCTAGATAGTTCGGCCTTCCCCGCATTCTTCAGGCTTCGCCAGAAAGACAAACATCTCGACGTCTCGTCAATAGGCAACTGAGAAACAAGAGAAATAAACTTAGCATAGTACTCGGCCACCGAGCCTGTCTGCCTCAGCTCCTGCAGCTTTCTGTCGATCTCCCGGATGGGATCGACTTCTCCAAATTTCACCCGAAGGTGTTCAGCAAAGCTCCTGAAGGCTCTCAGCCATGCAGACCGGACAAGGGTCTTGTCTTCGTCTAGAAAGGTGTCAACATAGTCAAACAGACCACCACGAAGAGAACTGATGGCAAAAAAGTCTTTACTATGCCCGGTCGCGACTGGAAAGTGATCCTGCATTGAGCGAGGAATCGACGGCAGTCCGATCGTCGGGAGCCATCGAACGTCTCAGGAGGCACTACCGAGGGCTCAAAGAAGCGGGAAGAGTCTGTGATGTCAACAGAAGGCGCCAGAGCCAACGCCTGGGTATGAGCCAGTTGTTGTTCGAGCGCCAGAATACGAGCCTGGCTCTGAGCTACAAACTGATGCCATTGGTTCTCGTCATCAACAGGAAGATCAGGCATGGGTTGATCAGCAATCTCAACGCTAGAGGAAGAGGCCTCTTGCTCGTCGGGCATAACGCAAGGGGTGGTACAAAGATAGAACGAGATGGGAGAGAGAAGAAGGTAGGAGAAGGAAGAAAGAAGGAAGAACGACGACAAGAGGGAAATTACAAGACGAGAGGGAAAGGACGCGTCTGGAGATAAGCCGAGAACGAAGTTACAACCACCACAGAATTTACAATTGGACACACACAAGCAGACTACAATGATCACAAAGCGCACGAGACGAAGAGAGGAGGAGGTCCTATGGTGAAGATCCTCAGGTTAAAGGGAGTGGAGCTACTGAAGTATGATTTGAGTTCTTTTGATCCCTCTAGGATTCTTTTTATTCTTTTTATTTTTTTATTCTTTTGATTATTATTTTTTTTTTCTATTTTTTTGTTCTTTTGATTCTTTTGGTTCTCTTGATTCTTTTTATTTATTTTATTCTTTTATTTGGGTATTCCTTGGCTCTTTGGGATCCTTCTTGGGTTGGTTTATACTACAGAGTTTCTTGGGTCTGGTATTTTGACTCTTTTGGGTGTTGTTTTATTCTTTTGGTTTTTTTTTCATTTTTTATTTTTTGTGTTATTATGTTTCTTTTTGATTCTTTTTGTTCTGATTTTAATATACTTTATTTTATTTTGTTTTGTTTGATTATTATGTTTGTTTTGTTCTGGTTATGTTTTGGTTTTGTTTGGTTCAAGTTCGTTGGTGCAGAGGGGAAAAGATAGGAGGACGGAAGGATTGCGCGAGCAATGCCAGGTGAACAAAGGGTGTTCAGCGGTTCCGGTGAGGGTCTACAAGGGCGGAGAAAGTGGGAGGATCCGGGGAGCCAGGAGGAGAATTGGAGGTGAATGGAGATGTCCGATGATGGATGGGTCCTTGGGCAGGATGAGGTTTGGGAATGATGTTTCCGACAATAGAGGTGGATGTGATGGAAGATACGGAAGAGTGGTTCTTCAGAGAGTGGATCTTCGGAGAGTGGTTCTTCGGACAGAGTTTGGTCCAGAACGAGAGAGTGAGAATTCTTGCAGCCGCGGAGTTCGACCAAGAGCAGATGCCGTCTCCTTGACCGGAAGTTTAGTCAAGCGAGAGGAGAAGGGAGGAGAGCCTCAAGCTGGAAGCTTGGAAGATATTAGGGGCGCAGGCAAGGAGGCTGAGTGGGGACGGTACTCAGTGCGCTTGAGCTCTCAAGAGGGAAGAGATCATGCAATATTGCAGAGGGATATGAAGAGGTTATTGAAGGGAACTATGAGGATTTAACGAGGTTCCAAGCTTGGGGGAGTAAAGGGGAGATAGCTAACGACTACATGGTATATATGTCATTCGAGATGTTAGACCAAGGAAACACAAGCGAACACAAGCGAACACAAGGAAACACAAGCAACCACAAGCAAGAGCGAAGAGATACCAAGGAGGAGCTGAGAGATACCAAGGAAGAGTCAAGATATAACCAAGAGAGAGTTAAGATGTACCAAGAGCGAGTTAAGCAGTACCAAGAGGCTGTTGTAAGAATCGGTCTACATTGTGCAAGGTCACCCTGCGCGGATCAAACCGGGTCAGACCATGACAATCTTCTTGATCGTTTGTTCGAGACAACTGATTCTCCTCGGATAGACCTGATCCTAATGCTAATTCTATAATTCTCTGATTCTCAAACAATTTTACACACACACACAGTGAGCAAGTTCATTGAGAGAACCAGAAAGGGGAAGAAAGAAAAGAAAATAAACTAGCTACTGTATATACGATATCACCAAGATGGAAATGATATAGAAGCAAGATGCAAATGAACTAGAATGGAAATAAAACGAGACGGAAGTGAAATAAAGATGATATAGAAAATAGAAATGAAATAACATGTTGAACGAGAAACCGAAGAGATAGAAAGTCAACCAACGCGCAATACTCGATGATTGATGTCTAGACTGCTATATCCAATACTACCACTCAGTCGAAGACATCAAACAGAAAAAGAAAGGAATGAAAAGAAATGGAAGGAAACGAAAAAGAAATGAAAGAGATTGGAAGAAATGCGCAAGAAATGTCGAGAAATAAGTTCGAGACCGGGCGCGGGAAGTCAACGAGTGAACGAAAGATCAAACAAATCAAGCAAGAAAGAGATGAGGAAACAAACCAGGACGAAAACAAGAACAGGAAGATGAGAATTTAGTAGTAAAAAGAACAGAAGGAACAGAAAGAACCGAATGGAATCGGAAAGAGAACACCAAAAGATCCTTGTCTGGTCGAGAAAGAGCAAAGATTGAGGATGCAAAGTGGTGAGCTTTTCTGGACTGGGCTGGAAAACAAACAAAAATTGACTTGGAGAATATCTTCCCTTTTCACCCTGTTTCCTTTCTTCCCTCAGATCAACACAAGTCCCCCACCGACATCTTATCTCCCACCGTCTCCCACTATCCTCTGCTATCTCCCACTATCTCCCACTATCTCCCACTATCTCCCACTATCTCCCGCCACCTTTCCAGCTGCCTGCCTCATCATCTTCTTCTCCCGTCTCCTTTCAGCCCTCAGCCTCAGGATCTCCTCTCGGTCTCTCTCGGTGTCGGTCTCGGTCTCTCCCATCTGATGAGGTATGTCTCCTCCCACTGGAACGGCTATCTCGCCGTCGAGGCCCATCGCTGACCTGAACTTCTCGTGTTTCTCCCGTGGCAGTGCTTTTGTCCCGATGTCGGCCACCATGTCGTCCGTTCGGATCCCGACGACTCGGATGGTCCCTTCCTCGACCTTCTCTCGGATAAAGTGATAGCGTACGTGGATGTGTTTCGATCTGGAATGGGTGTCTGGGTTGTTGGCTAACGCGATCGCTCCCTGATTGTCTTCGTAGATCCGAGTCGGCTCCATCGTCGTCACGTCGAGTGTTCCTGTCGGATCGGCCATGAAAGCAAGCACTTCCCGCAACCAGCCGACTTCCTTCGCTGCCATAGTAAGTGCCACGTATTCCGCTTCGCATGTCGATAGCACTACCATCGCTTGCTTCTTTGACGCCCAGCTGACCGCTCCTCCGTTTACCATCGCCACATAGGACGAGTGACACCTTCTATCATCCACAACTGAAGCATAGTCTGCATCGGAATACACAGCAAGTGAGTGTACGGCTGTTCCATAGGTCAGCGAAAGAGCTTTGGTGGACTTAGCATAGGTCAGTACTCTCTGCACAGCTTTCCAGTGTCTTGGTCCTGGGTTGGACGAGAACGATGCCAGTCTGGACACGGAGTATGCGAGGTCCGGCCTGGTGACCATGGTGAGCCAAAGGAGTGAGCCGAGAAGGCTGACATACGGCTTGTCCTTCATTTCTTCCTCCTCCTCAGCGTTCTTCGGTGACATCTCCTTTGAGAGATCGACAGACACCATGCCGGGTGTCCACACAGGGTATGTCTCCCTGTCTTCGAACTTCTTGACCATCTCTTCGATGTATGGTAGCTGATCGATGCTGACCGTGCGTTTGGTTCTGTCCCTGGTGACTCTGAGTCCCAAACAGAAGGCCATCTCGCCCATGTCCTTCATGGTGAACCGGGACTCGAGTTCCTTCTTTACATTTCCCAACAATCGGCCACCCTTTTCGGCAAACAAACCGAGATCATCGACATATACCGCCAAGTGAAGGTCTTCTCCATCCTGTCTGAGGATGTAGTGTCCGTAGTCGGATGGGTTTCGGACGAAGCCTATGGAAGCAAGAGAGGTATGGAGCTTGTTATTCCATTCTCGCGCTGCCTGTTTCAGGCCATATAGTCCTTTGTGAAGCTTACATACATAGTCTTCCTTTCCCTTTTCTTCGAAGCCAGGTGGCTGCCGCATATACACCTCTTCTTTCAGGTCCCCATAGAGGAACGCGGTCTCGACATCCATCTGGTGGATGTCCCAGTCGTGTTCGGCTGCTTTCGCAAAAAGTAAACGAAGGGTAGCAAACTTGACGACGGGTGCGTAGGTCTCGTCAAAGTCGACGCCAGGTCGCTGACTGAACCCTTGCGCAACAAAACGGACTTTCCTTCTGATGACCTTTCCTTCGGTGTTCTTCTTTTCTGCCAGAACAGCACGACATCCGACGGTGTTCCTGTTTGCCGGTCGAGGCACGAGAGTGTAGACCGAGTGTTTTCCGAACGACTCCATTTCTTTTCTTGCTGCCTCCTCCCACTCCTTCCGATGCCTTCCCATCAGCGCTGCCTTCAGCGTCTTGGGAACGTCGGATGGAATCGTCAAGTATGCTCGACATAACTCTGAATCTAAAGCGGCTTCACTCTGCAAGGTGCGTTCAGGATCAGTACGCTGTGGTCTACCAGAATGAGATAAAATAGAAGTTGACAAATCGTTATTTTCATCATCATTTCCACCATCATTTCCACCATCATTTCCATTATTTCCTTCATCATTTCCAACATCATTTCCATCATTTACTCCATCAGATCCGATCGCAAGTTTTCCGTGTTCCGGGCGGAAACTCGAGTATTTTTGTACCGGAACAGATCGTCTGGTGCTTCTTCGGAGTGCGGGCGTTTCTGCTGCTCGGGCGAGTTGTTTTCGGTATGTACCAGGACCGTGCGTTGGGACTGGGATCAGACTTTGTTCTCGAGGCGAAGGTGCTGCTATTCTGACGGAGATATCTTCTGCTGTGGTTTCTACAGGCTTTTGTGATGCGTTTTCTGCAGTCGTTCCTGGCGCCTTTTCGGATACGGCGATTGATGCATTTTCTGACACCAAACCCTGAGTGATTGCCAAAGTAGTCTCTGGAGAAACACATGAAGAAACAGCTGAAGAAATAGCTGAAGAGACAGCTGAAGTAAGATCTGAAACACCTTCTAAAGCGGTTCCTGAAAAACCTTCTGCTCTGACTCCTGACAAGGTATCTGCAGCAGTATCTGGATTGATATCTACAGAATCACCTAGGGTGATGCCTGAAATAGTCTCTGGAGAAACATCTAGTACACTTTCTTCAGCTGATTCTAAAGTAGTCTGTAACCCAGGCAGTGAAGTAGTTTCTGGAGTAGTTTCTGAAACGCATCCAAAGACATTTACTTTCCCGGTTTCCGCTGCATCTTCGAGTAAGTCTTCGACTTCATCACTTTCCGCCACACTTCGCGCCACACTTTCTGATGCATTCTCTGATGCACTCTCCGATGCACCTTCTGATGCGTCGGAAACAGATCCTACTGCCGGGACTACCTGAACTGGAACGAGATCATCAGTAAGCTCTCTTACAATCTTTCTCGGTTCATAGATGATGGTACCCTCCGAGTCTGACTCTTCTACTGCTGCAGACTCTCTATCCGTCGGGCTCTGTCTTTCTTCGACTTCTTCCTCCTCCTCCTCTTCTGGTTCCTCCTCCTCTTCTTCTTCTTCTTCTTCTGTTGCATCCTCTTCATCCTCCTCCTTTTCGTCCGAATTCTCATACTCCGACTCAGTCTCATCAGTTTCACTGTTCTGACTGCCTGCCTCACGACTTTCCGTTTTGACCGGATGCAAAACAGAAGTATCCCTGGTCGGAGGAAAGGGGGACTGATAGGGAGACTGATACTGGGTGGATGCAACTGGAGTCAGCTCTCTCACAGCCGAGACTGCTGTCCACGGCTGATCGAACGCAGTCTCGCTGTCTTCCATCATGTTAGTCGATCCTTTTTCTTTTCTTTGGAAGTCGTCTTCCCAGAACTTGACACTCGCTGACGAGATCACTTTCGCTTTTGCCTCGTCCCATACTTTCCATCCTTTCACTCCGTTTTCTTCGCCGTAGCCGACAAAGACTGCCTTCTTACCCTTTGGCGACAGTGCATGCTTTCTGTCTGCGTTCGGTATGTGATAGAAAGCAGTACAGCCGAACGCACGAAGCCGACTGACGTCTACTTTCTTGCCTGTCCAGCGCTCTTCAGGTATACCTTGTACTTTCTGCACCCAGGACTTGTTTCTGGTGAACACAAACGCCTTGGCGGCCAGTCCCCAGAACTCCTTGGGCAGTCCGGCATCAGCAAGCATGGTGCGCGTTCCATCCTTGATGGTGCGCACAGCTCTTTCTGCCTCGTCGTTCTGCTCGGGAGTGTGTGGGTCCGTCGTCTGCCGTTCGATGTTCATCAGAGACAGGTACTCGGAGAATGCATTGCTCACGAACTCGCCTCCTCCGTCGCTTCTCATCGCCTTGATGGCGATGTCTTTTCGTCTGGACTCGTCAACAAAACGTTTCCAACAGGTCAGCGCATCCGACTTGAGCTTGAGCAAGAAAAGCCGGAAATACTTGGTGGCCGAGTCAACGATGACAAGACCGTAGGCATATCCGTCCATTGTCTTTGGAAGGGGTCCAAACAGATCGACCGAGACCACCTCGCCTGAGGTTGTGTAAACCGTTCCTGTCGGCTTGAACGACGAGCGCTTGGCCTTTTCGATGTTGTACGCCTCGCATCGGAAGTCCTTGCTGCCGGTCTGGATAGTGAGTCCGTCGACCGCCCTTTCTGTCTTTCTGATTGCGCCGATGTTGATGTGTCCCATCCGTCTGTGGGCCATCATCAGCTCGAGGGAGGATGTTTTCTGGGCTGCTGATGTTTTGTTTGCTGATGTTTTATTTGAGTTTGTTAATAAGATTAAGAGTTCTGTCGAGAGTAAATACAGAACGAATGACTCAGTATACCAGACTGTAGTTCTGGTGACGACTGAGGTGCAAGAAGGAGATGGGAAGAAGGAAGGAGTCATATACAGCAAGCTGGCTGGTGGAGCCGAGTCAATGCGAAGGAAAGCCGAAAAAGCACAGGATATGAGATAACGATATGGGACGATAGAGCACAGCTGTGCGGTCATGATGGTGCAGGTCTGAGTGCACTCCGGGAAGGATGGGCGGAGTTATTCCGGCCGAAAGCGATCATGTGAACGGCGACATTCGGTGAGAAACGGACCATCGGCAAGCTGTGCAAAACACATGGACTTGACGATGAACAGGAAAGAAAGAAATGTGGTCGGCAAAGTATGGTCACGTGACGGACTAGGCAGTGAGCCGGGCAGTGACTTGGGCAGTGACTTGGGCAGTGTGGCCAGGCCCGCCACATGAGACGTGACCTGGATGCGGTGTCGTTACACAAGGCTGTGTAATTCCAACACTTTTCTCCATCTCTCATTCTTTTTCCCTCAGTCTTCACCATATACGCAATCTGTGATACTGAGTGTTGTGTTTTGGTATCATTTCATACAGATTGCTGTGGAGATTCTTAAGAGCTGGCTCAGTAGAAAGTCCTATGCTGAGCCAGTCTTCTGTCAGCGTAACTAAGTCATCTATATGCCCTTTTCCTGACATCAAGGCACATTCCAATACTTCTATCCGACCTCTTTCTTTCTCTTCGCATGTCGTGGTCCCGGAACGTCCTCCTGCTGATTCGCGTGAACTCCAAGTTGATCTCAACAGTCATTCTTCTCAAATCCATACCGTCCATCATCCGGGCCCTGCTGTGTCGTGTGCTACTAATCATGGTTGTTCCGAGGTTTTGCCAGCAGCCCTTGCAACTGCTGAACATTCCTATCTCGCTTCTTCTCGTCCTAACTCTGTTGATGTCGATTTCTCCCAGGGTGACATATCTCACATAGATTCATCCCTTGACGATCCTTCCCATGCTGATTTTTCCTACGCTGAGTCTTCCCATGCTGATTCTCCACATATTGATCCACCTCGCTTCTTTATCTCCGACTGCTCCGTGAGAAGCGCTGAAAGACGAGTCATTCTCTCGGCCACCTTGCTCATCGGCAAGACACCAATTTCTGTACGGGTGTTGCTGGATTCTGGCTCACAGCTCAACTTAATCGACACCAAGCTTATAAACAAGTTCGCTGACGAGTTTGCTTGCAAAGTCCGTTCCATTCCTGTTCCTCGTCAGGCGGTCACAGTTGACGGGACGCCGTTGACGACCGGTCCGATTGACTCCATCGTGACTGGCGAGCTTGGGCTCGGGAAGTACACTGAGTCGGTGTCCTTACATCTGGCTGCGATCTCTTCGGTCGAAGTGATCTTGGGTGTTCCATGGCATCGAAAAAACAATCCTGATATTGATTATAACAAAAACATCATCATCCCTCGTCATCAATCTCCCAACCACCCTGTTTCCATTCCGATTCCCGTTTCTGATCCAAAAACGCCAACTGACTGTCAGACTAAGTGTGTTTCAAAACTAACATCTGGACCGGCCTCAAACACAAACGCTGCTCTTAATTATATTTTATCTTCATCTTCCATTCCTGTCACCTCGGTCACGTCCTCGACAGTTCCATCAAAATATATGCAGCTTGCAGACGTCTCCTCCAAAGAGGAAGCTGACAAACTACCGCCTCACAGACCGTATGATCATTCGATCGAGCTAGAACCTAACACACATCCCACTTTTGGGGCCTTGTACACTCTGTCCGAGACTGAACTGATTGCACTCCGGGAATGGCTGGACAAAAACCTTGCAAAAGGCTTTATCCGGTCCTCGAAGTCGCCTGCCGGATCACCCATCTTGTTTGTGAAAAAGAAAGACGGCAGTCTGCGTCTCTGTGTGGATTATAGAAAGCTGAATAGTATCACCATCAAGAACCGTGCGGCTTTGCCGTTGATCGGTGAATCAATCGATCGTCTCCGTCAAGCTCGTATCTTCACCAAACTCGACTTGCGAGGCGCATACAATCTGGTAAGAATCAAGGAGGGAGACGAGTGGAAGACGGCGTTTCGCACTCGCTATGGACACTTTGAGTCGCTCGTCATGCCCTTTGGTCTTACCAATGCGCCTGCAACGTTTCAGGAGTTTATGAACGACATCTTCCGGGATCTACTAGACGACTTTGTCATCATATATCTGGACGATATCCTGATCTTTTCTGCTGACCCTTCTCAGCATGAAGAACATGTCAAAGAAGTGCTGTCTCGCCTGCGGGATCATAAACTGTACGCCAAGCTCGAAAAGTGCGAGTTTGATACAGATCACTGGGAGTTTCTCGGCTTTGTGGTGTCTGACCACGGCGTCACGATGGACAAGGGTAAAGTACAAACCGTGCTTGACTGGCCGGAGCCGACGTCGATCAAACAACTACAAGCCTTCCTGGGCTTCGCCAACTTTTACAGGCGGTTCATTCCTTGCTACTCTCGTACTTGTGTCGCACTGACTCGACTGCGGAAGAAGGATGTGCGGTTTTCATTCGACCAAAGTGCAAGAAAGGCGTTCGAGACACTCAAGAACTCGTTTGCCTCGGCCTCTGTGCTAGCACACTTTGACCCAGAGAAGCCGATCTCACTCGAAACTGATGCTTCAGGCTTTGCTATCGCAGGTGTTCTTTCGCAGCCAGACACTGATGGAAGGTCTAGGCCGATTGCGTTCCACTCGAGGAAGATGAACCCAGCTGAGTGTAACTATGAGATCTATGACAAGGAGCTGTTGGCGATCGTCGATAGCTTCAAGGTCTGGCGACACGATCTTGAGGGATCACAGCATCCTATCCAGATCTATTCTGACCACAAAAACCTGCAGTACTTCCACTCGACCAAAATCCTCAACAGACGACAAGTACGATGGTCGATGGTGCTGAACTCGTACAAGTATGTCTTTAACTTCCGTCCAGGAAAGACTAACACCAAGGTCGATGCTTTTACGCGCCGTCCCGATTTTATGGAGGGGGGTAATGCTCGAGCATCCGACGAACAGCCTCAGATCCTTTTACGGCCGATGCAGGTTGCACCCCTTGAGACTGAAGGACAGATATTTGACATCGTGACTCGCATAAAAGCAGGCTATGAACAAGACGAACTGATGGCTGAAGTCCTTCCCTCTCTCACGACCCTTCTGAGAGCCTGAGCGCGCTGAGTGCATCCCTTACTCAGCCCCCTTGCCTGCGCCCATAACAAAACTCTACAATCCATAGAGTCGCAACAAAACGGTTGCCGGGCCCTTCCGCCCTCACATTACCTTTCCGTATCCTCCTCCTCCTCCTCCTCATCATCATCGTCCTGTCTACTCTGTATCGTCCCATGACCTCTTCCTGCCTGAGGGCTTAAGCACGCTGAGAATCCCTTCACACACAGCTCTCCTGCCTGCGCCCGTAAAACTCAGTTGGATAGATGATAAGCAGAGAGATGACGGACCACGTTCAGATATAATCAAGTTACTTCTGACTTCTATTGATCTGTTTGTTTACACAGTCATCTTCGTTCCGTGAAGTCTACTCTGGCTCATGTGGCATTGATAAACGTCTTTCGAGCCAATCGATACCTTCATTGGATGCTACATGGGGAGATTTGCTGTTATGTGATCCTACGTGTGAAACTCTCTGTAGTACTGCTATCCTATAGTGTTCTATCAGGTTTCAGAAATTTGACACCGTTCCATCTTTCCTTCAAGTCCATACATAACGAGAACCTGCCTCTCCTGTTTAGTGAGTAAGCTATCAAAAGTCTGCTCAATCTTCAAGCGGCGAGAGCACTGTGATGACCGATAAAAGAGTAGGCAGATAATTGTGTAACTGGCTGCTATCAGAATAAATACTTTTGATATTGAGGCTGCTAGCTCTGCTTACCCTATTTGCATCTGTATCCTGTCTCTTGACTCTTTACTTTATGGCATATTTTATATGACCCTCGATCTAATCTTCTTCCTTTGTAAAAAGACGTATATTTCATTTGTTATGTTGCATTTTGAAGATAAAGTTAAAACTATGACAAAGGCCACCTGTTTTCAACAGATATTGTGCTTTATCGTGTTCACATTTAGATATTTCCTATTCTGGTGATCAAAATCAGTACTGTATCTTATGATGTTTTCAACATCACCTCGTGTCACATACTGCTTTATCTTCAATGAACTAGATCTCGAAAGACAGTGACATACTCTATAACCTTAAGTGAAGAGGGTGAACGAGAATAAAAATTACAGAAGACATCGAATCAATCATACGTATTGAGAACCAATATATGTTGCTACAAGTAAATGAGAAGAGGGATGATGGGACCGGAAAGATATCAAGACGTCGAAATAAAGAAGTATATTGAAAAGAACTACCAGGCAGTATCTTCAATCAGCTCGCGGCTCTGATGTTAGGTACCAGCTGTCCATTGTCGATAGCCACCGACTTAGTTGCATTACTGGTTTTATAAATTCCCACCAGTCGGTGTCTTAAATGTATTCCCGTACGAATGATTGATAATTACCCTAAATCAGTTCCGCGGCTGACTCTATTTTGAAGAACAAGCAGGCAGACAAACTTACGATAATTCGAACATATCAGAACGGAGAGAAATGATAATGAACTGGGCGGATTTTGTTCGCTCTCTGATATAGTTTGCGATGATAGAGACGTTTCGGAAATCCAGCGCTAAACAAGGGTTGCAAAACACTTGGGTGAGCAAGGACGGACGTAAAAGACAACAGCGCCAAGAATCTGGTTGAGAGCTTACCCGCATCAATTTCATCCATGAAGTACAAAGGTGTCGGCTATAAACCCAGAGAAAGCGTCACAATTATTAGCTGGGATTGACGCTATAAAGTGACCATATAAAGAACTGACCTTGTAAACATGAAGTGCAAACACAAGTGCCAAAGAACTCAGGGTCTATCGAAAAAGTATATTTAGGAGAGCATTAGCACTGTCGCTTTACATAGAACATCAGTCGTATCGCTTATGGAAATATTCACCTTTTCTCCACCACTCAGATTTGCTATTTGCTTCCAAGACTTTTTAGGCCTGCGAGACAATCAATGAATAAGAGTGTTATCAGTTCGATTGAACTTTCAAAATTGACAAGGCAGACATGCACTTTGGACTCACGGCATGACGGAGAAAATGACGCCTGAAGACATGGACAAGTTGTTGATCAGAGACAGCTTCGTGAGAACAGTATTTTCTTGAAAGGGATGGCGAGTATGAGAACTGACCTTCTGAGAAAGGATCTAGCGAGTCCACGAGTTCCAATTCAGCTAGACCTCCAAGAGTTATCAACTGAAGTAGCAAAAGAACGAGATGTTGCAAATAGGAAGATTATTCGTCGGTTCAGGCTCCAGAAAAGAAAGATACGTATATCAAGAGACTCTTGAGAAGATCAACACAAATGGCCCTTACTTGATACATTTCCTTGAGCTTGGACGAGATGGCTGTAAACCCAGTCATGAACTCTAAATGCCTTGTGGTACGCAAATCCTCATATCGTTTCTTAGCTAGATCCCGATTGGCGGTGACTTCTTCCAGATCGGCTTGACGTTGATCAAACTCGACTTGTCGTTTATTGTACTCAGCCAAAACAGACAAGTTGGGCTTCGATTTATTCACTCGTTCTGATCAGTGTAAGATAATCAATTCTATTAGCGTCCAAAGCATTGAGAAGACAGCCACAGGGGCGCACCTTCCAGGTTGGCCACATCAGCCACAAGGATGTTCCTGTCTTGAGATTTTAACTCGTCATCGCTGAAGGTTTCGAATTCTAGCTGCGAGGTTCTCGGCTTTCGCGGTAATGAATCAGGGTGAGAGGTTAAGTTGCTTTCGTCTTCTGCCCCGGCCTCGAGATCTTGATCCATAGCGTTCTCATCATCTTGAACTGCGTTAGAGTCTTGTTCATCGTCCTCCCTATGAACCGGTCAAGTCAGTTAATATTTAAGTTCCTTACAATTATTATTAGATAAGCCTAGTCAGACAGACATACTCTACATATTGAAGTTCAAGCTCTTGATGCCGATCGGTCCAATGCTTGTGTTTCGCTTTTGAATCCTTTAGGACTTTCTCATTCTCGGAGTGCTTTTGAGTAAGATCCAGCTGACGATTTGATAAGATAGGGGATCGTTAGTCATAGGTAAGCTGTGGCAAAAAGCAAGTGATAGACAGAAACAAACCTCCCGAGCACGGAACGTATTTATAGCCAGCGTTTTCTCGTCTAGCTCCTCCTTGAGAGCAGCTAAGTCCTCTTCCAACGCTTCTCTTCCTTCTTGCGCCTCCTCCAAGGTTGATCGAATTAGATGCATGTCTCCGGCACAAGTAGCTAGTTCAGCTTCCAGAGTCTCTAATTGTTCGTCGATCTCTCCCAATTTGATAGTGTTGGACGTTATGGCTTTCTGAGCTTTTTCGGCGTCCTTCTCGGCCTTAGCTTGTTCGACTTCGGCTCTCGTGATTTTGTCTCCAGCAAGGTCGATTTGTTGCTTGGTCCCATCTACTCTGGATTTTTGGCTGGAAATCATATTCAGGAAAGGTCAGTTTTGATGAATGTAAGAAGCTTCTAAGATTACTTGCAAGTCTGGAGAACACACGTTCGGAGTTTGACACCACCAACTTCTAATATATGATCTTGAAGCTCCTTAATGGCTTGTTCGATTCCACTCGATTTTTGACGCAAAGAACTGATCTCTTCTTCGACCGATGAGATCTCCTTATCAAGAATCTTGATGCGTTGTTCATCGCCAATATTAGGCTTTGCTCTTGAGCTGCACAACCGTTTCGAAAACGCAAATAGTCAGTGAACATCGATTGGAAGCATTTCGCCATTGTTCATAATTTGACATACCGAAGTTCCTTGAGTCGCTGCTCGGCCTCGGCCATCCTCTTCTTTCCGTTCTCAATGTCAAGCTCTACCTTGGTGATATTCATCTCGAGCTCTGGAAGCTGCTTTTGTAGATTGGAAACCTCAGACAGGACGTCTCGTTTGGTCGCTTGAAAACTGATGAGGCTCTGTTGCGCTTTTTCACTCTCTTCCTCATATCGAGCGAGGACCTTTGGTTCAATTCTATCGGTAGCAAACTTCGAACTCACTGCAATATTTCAAACAGGTGCACATATCAACAAACGAGGGTCTGTTTTTTATTTAGAAGAAAAAAGAAGAGATAACGAACTTCCTCCGCGTTGAACTAAATAAAATCAATGATGTCAGCTAGCATAACAATGCGTTCAGTATCTAAAGTGATAGAATGACAAACCTCGTGTTCCACCTCCAGACATTGCTCCTGACACATCAATTAGATCTCCTCCCAATGTTACAACTCGCCACCTCTTCTTGCCGTAAGCAATTCGGTTAGCCTGTTCTAAATCATGAGCGACAAGAGTGTTTCCCGTAGCCTTGAAGAAGGCAGGCCCGAACCGAGCTTCCTTTGGTTTGATCAGATCAAACAGCCGAGGAACGCCCTCAGGTGTGTCGATAGACGAATAGTCACGATCTCCTAGCTTCTCCAGTACAAAGATTGATGCTCGATGACCAGATCGACGAAGCTGCTCGATGACTGCTTGGCCTTGAGGCACTGTATCTACAATGAGCGCATTTAAAGACCCTCCACAGGCAGTAGTTACAGCGCAATCGTATTTGTCGTCGATAACCCCCAAGTCTCCGAGACGGCCCTGAGTAAGTAAGTGATAGACGAGATTATTGCATATAAATTCTCTACCGAGCACAAAAAAATTGATGGATAAGTCACTCACAGAAAACCCAGTCAATCGACCCATCTCGCTCATTTTTCTTAATCCGGTGAGCATCTCGTTCTCTCCCTTGCTTGCAGCAAGCGAAGCTTTAGCTTCATCCGCTTTCTGCCGAGTAGACGATGCTTGGTGGCGCATGCTTTCTTCTTTGCCATTGATTTCCTAGATGTTGATCCGAATCAGAAAAGGACATATTGAGATACCTCGGACTCCTGATCGAAGTATGTAGAACAGAATAACTGATGAGTCTTACCTCCAAAGTTATCCTCGCCTGAACAAGTTGTTTATTGAGAATCTTTTCTTTTTTGCTCAAAGCTTGTAGCATCTCAAGCTATTAAAAAAAACAATCGTCAATCGCCGAAGAAAATAGTTTGCTGAATCATTTCTCAAAAACTCGATTGACTGGGCTTATGAATGTAAACTTACCTTTTCTTCTCTCCCAGCTTCGATAATCTTCAGTCCTTCCTCGGCTTCTACAACACCTTCTGTAAGACCGTTCGCCTTCTCTCGCAACAGCTTCCTCTCGCTCTCAGCTACATCGATCAACGCCTGCTTTTCTGAAATCTTGGCCGTCCAAGGCTCGAGCTCGCGCTGTTTGAGCTCTATTTGATTAGAAAATCCGGCGGTCTTGTCTGTCAAGATTTTGGTCAACAAAGATAAGAAATCAGTCATCATCACAGAGGAACTAGATAGATACTGAGAATTGACCTTTAAGGCCGTCCCTAATCTCTTCAAATTCTCGTTCTTCGGCAGCAAGCTTGATCTCTAACCCTTCAATCTGCTTCCTGGTATCATCAATAACTTCCTGGCTATTCTCGATCCATGTGGCTGATGAAGACTTGGCGTGAGTGTCCTACATATTCAAGTCCATGTTGCAAATCCGACAACACCACGAAGCGAATGATGAGCAGAAGTGCGAGCGATTTCAAATTTCAACAACTAGATGTGCTACACGAGCTAGAGAGTGAGGGATTTACTAACCTCCTGGATCGCTTTTCTGAGCTTCTTTTGCTGGTTGACTGAATGCTTCTTCTTTTCTTGAAGCTGAACCTCCTTCTTCTCCTGAGCTGCAAGTTCCTTCATGATTTTATCCGCGTTGCGTTTGACATCCTGGGACATAATCAAACATGAAGTGCAGGACTTGAGATTGACGAGAAACATGGCCAGCACAAGATACATAGACCTTTAAAAAAGATGAAAAGCTTACAAGGTAGATCTCGTTCTGCTCATTGTACATGTTTTCCATACCCTCGATCTCAGCGATGTTATCCTTGTTTGCTTCCCTCTCGGCAGTCAACTGCTCCGTTAGTCGAGCCTATGAAGGGAAAGTCTCTCGTCTTGTCAGTATTGCCGTTCGCTTATGTTGAGAATGAAAACCGTCGAAGTAGATGGGTTGAAAGAAACTTTTTACCATAGAGGCTTGGGTTATCTCGATGTTGGATCGAAGGTGGAATAGATGGTACTGATAAAGTAACGACTGTCTTCGAGCAAGCTCATTTTGATCCCTCAAGTAGTCCTCAGCTTCTTTCTTCTTTGCCTATCATAAGCACAGAATACAGTGTAAATAACATCGAACGGTTAGGATTGGATATGTTGTCTACATTTTCATTATACGAAGGAGGTGGCTGAGAGTCTCGAATGTTGTAAGAAGAACGTACCTTGAGGCTGTTGAGCTCTTTCACTACAATACCTAGTCGATTCTTTTTTCCTCCAATTATCTCATTCAGCCCGTCCATTTCGACTAAACTTTCCTCGATAGCCGTCTTGTAGCGGGATGTCCCAATGATGTCTTCCAGATACTCGAGGAGGCCCTCTTCATGCTCTGTCTGCGCCTTGGGCTTCATTTGTGCAATCGACTCAACTTCTCCCTATTCAAAACGGTTTGTACAAAATGGTTAGTGCAGCCGTGATGGAAGATATGTATCGTTCCGCTCAGGTTGACAAGGAGGATTTGGTTCCATTATAA
Source organism: Phaffia rhodozyma (assembly GCA_014706385.1). Classification (NCBI taxonomy): domain Eukaryota; kingdom Fungi; phylum Basidiomycota; class Tremellomycetes; order Cystofilobasidiales; family Mrakiaceae; genus Phaffia; species Phaffia rhodozyma. The sequence continues at coordinate 1,518,568 of JACGZH010000006.1, forward strand.
AGAAACGAACCTGCAAGATTAAAAATCGCTTGTGAGTCAGATCGATCCCCTTGTCCTTGAGCAAAGTGGTAACCTCGGTGTAGCTCGATGGCCCTTGGTTGATCGAGTATGTGGATTTGTTGTCCTTGTACGCGGTTCGGGCCACAATGAGATTAGACCCAGGAATTGTCTTGTACTTGTCAGGACCAGGCTGCATTTCGTAAGGGCTATTAGTATTGTGGGTCAACAGTTTCAGATGATAGGACTGAGATGTAAGAAGAACCATACGTACCAAGTCGATAATCTCTTTGAACCAGACCTCGACTTTACAATATGTGAGGTCAGGCCAATCCTCAGAGTTATGGATCAGCTCTCCTAGTTTTCCTTGGCGCATCTTGCTGGCTCTATAACCAAATACGAACAAGAGAGCATCAATTGTATTGGATTTTCCGGATCCGTTTGGTCCTACGATGGCCGAAAACGACTATTCAATGAGAACAGACAGGACGAGAGTGGTTTCGTGGCATAAGTCCGCTGCTAGAATCATGATTTCGCCGAATGAACAGTCTATAGATAGCGTTCTAGAAGCTCACCTTGTGGAACGGGCCGATAACCTGTCTTCCAGCGTACGACTTGAAGTTTTCAAGAACCAATTTTTGGATGATCAGTCTCTTCTGAGGTGGGGTCGGAAGCTCAGCCTTTGGAATCTCTGCTTTAGCACCGGTTGCGTATGACTGCCTTGAGGAAGATTGGGAAGTGTTGGTCGGTTGTCGGGACCGAGGGATGGATGGTATATCGGACTGGGAGACTTGAAATTCTATTGGCTCTTGTTTTACGGGTGTAGAAGAGCTCATTTCAGTCACATTCCTTACAGAACGAGGTTGGGATTGAGGCTGAGGGGTTGACTCTCTATCGGCGTCTGATATCTCCTCGAGAAGCTCATCGACGTCAACATCCTCTTCCACCTCCTCCTCTTCGACAGGATCATCAGGCTCGGCTTCTTTGGTCAATGAAGACTCCTCTTCTTTGTTTTCTTCCGCTAGTGGTTCCTGCTTGACGATCACAGGCCTGGGCGACCGTCGTTTAGGTTTCTTCTCTTCTGACTCTTCTTCCTTTTCAATCGTTTGCTTCTTTACCCTCGAAGATCTAGGCTTGGAATGTGAAGAGACAGAGGAAGAGTTATCTCCGGTCTGCCTTGTTGACCGTCTAGCTGAGCTCATGGGCAATGTTTGGGTGCGGCGGAACCTCTGGGGAGAGGTGGGTCGTGTCTTGTGTTATCGAGAGGTGATTGTGCTGTTGATGATATCTGTCTCACTAGGCTCAAATGAAAAACACACGCGTCTGTATGTGGACGCGTCTATGTAACGTATAAGGGCTATTCATATATTATATCATCAAATATCCAGCCGCTAAAGAGCTCTTGTCTTCTGATCCCATCGAATACAGTCCGTCCTCGAGAAAAAATCAGTAACCTTTTTCAATATCAACTATGTTTGTCAATCCTAGACCTTCCTTACGCCGCCTAGCGTTTTCAATCAGAATGTCAGTGGCGAGGTCCATTTCACCTTCAGCATTTCTGAAAAACGAAACATGAAGATTTAGATCAGGTCATGGTAACGAAGGAATAATCTTCGAGAGCAGGACATCAGAGACATCGCGTCCTGAGGAAGAAAGGAAGACGAACGTACCCTGATAGATGTGGAGTCACAATGACACGATCATGAGTGTATAGAGGATGGCCTTGAGGAAGAGGCTCAGGATCAGTCACATCCAGGATGAGGTTGAGAGTAGGGTTGTGACCGTCAAGGACCTTGAGAAGAACATCTGGGTTCATTGATTGTTCTCGGAAATTTTTGAGCAAATTGTTCCCTATCCTTATCTATCGTTGTTAAATCTCAGCTCACCAGAGTCGACCAAAGTGCCACGGCCAACATTGACAAAAACAGCACCCTTTGGTAGCATGGCTGATTTAAAGTTCCAAAAAATTCGAGAGACTGGGTTATTTTCCGTTTCGTTCTGATCAGGCTGGATTTGATTTGGAATCAAGACGATGAACGCACCCATAAGCTCTTCCGTTAACAGATGCGTTGTTTTGTCTGTGGAAGGCAGCGAGGCGATCAAGACATCCGAGCGCGAGACAAAGCTCTTCAAGGATAGAGGGTCCTCTGTGGAAAAGTATTCGGATGGAATGGACCCTGACAATGGTCGAATTGAGATTTGGTCAGTAAACTGACATTGAACATCAATCAGACCTGACGGCTTTGATCAAGGAGGACACACCGTCATCATCTCCTGTCCCTGGGATGGTGTACTGAGATGACGCCCATCGAGAGTTGTCAGCATGATATGTCAGGTTTGAAATACATCGCTCCCAGCGTGGAAAAAAGTAACTCACTCCGCACTCATCCCTTCGCTTTCCGTTCGAGTTGGCAGCGATAATTTTCGTTCCTAGAGATTTGAACAACCTAGCTGTCTCCCTGGCGATCTTGTGGTTAGAGATAAAGAAGAGCACGGTATGGCATCATCAGATTGACGTATAGATGACTCATGGAAAAGTGGACGGGAGCTTACTCTACCATATCCCTGTACAATGCGAAGCAAAAGTTCAGTTCAGTGTTTCAAGTGCTATATATGAATAGAAATGCTGACATACCAAAAGCCCGACAGTCTTTCCTCGGATATTTCTAACATAGTAAGACGACTTTTGGTCGCGCATGACTTCGCCTTCGGTAGCCCATCTGGCCTCTTGCTATGACGGTATTGAACATCGTCGTGTCATAAGAGTCAGATTCGGGAGACAATAGGAAACAGGGTGCGTTGAAAGCTTTTTGGTCTTACTCTAGCGATCAATATTTGGGTTGGAAGTCTGTGATAGACTGCCAATACAGTTGAGAGAACATAGGTTGGGATGGACAATGTATGGATCCCACTGACATTGCAGAGTGTGACATTATTGTTCGTCCGACTAAAGGCAGAAGAGGCGATCGCCTTATCAGCACCTATTCAAGTAGTATTGGTAGTAGCGGCGATAGTAACAGCAGTATTGTAAGTTTTATCAGTAATATCGGTATTATTATTGTTTATAGGGAAAAGATCAAATAATAATTCGAAATATGAAAATGAGGACGGATCAGTCAGCGTCAGGACCGAGAACGAGAGTATTCAATGTCAGTCATGTTCAAAACCTTGATGACTCAAAGGAATCCGTGGACGCATTGAAGCTTGAGAGCATCAGAACGAATAATAACTAAACATAGAAAGACGAACCAGATGTACATAGCTGCAGATACTGAAGCTTAGGAGTCTCTTCAAACGAGCGAATGGCCCTCAATAAGCTTACATTGTGATCCAAGAACACGACATCGATTGTCGAAAGAATCTCCTTGGAAAAGGCGACAGAAGATAGATCGCCGGAGAAAGGATGATAATGAACTGTGGAGAATTCTTCCCTAACTTTGCATAGACTCAAATGAGAGAGCTCGGCGAGAATAAGGACGGTTTGGGAATCAGAATCAGACATGATGGGAAATGAGTGTTCGGTCAAAGAGATGGTTGTTAGCGGGTAAGTCGGAATCAGATAATCCCTCAGCCCCTCTATTCATCAGTCATCCAAGCGAAAGAAGAAGAAAAGATTCTGTTTGGCGACGGCGACAAAATTGATCATGACGAAAGAGAGAAAGAGAGGCGATGGAAGAGTCTTGGGAAGGACTCGATTGGCGATCTACAACTGTTATTTGCATTTGGCAATCCGGGCCTCACGGCCGAGTCATAGTGATAGAGAGAGGGCAGCGGGATAGCCAAGAACGTCCCTTCTCAACGCTCATCAGTATGAGAGTGAAGAACATGAGTTCGAACCCCAACACTCTATCGCCCAACGACCTTAATCACCTTGGGTTGAGCCAAGGTGTATCAAGACAAGTTAGTTGAGGTGAGCCAATTTATGGATAAAAGAGAAAGAGACAAGGAAACTCCTTGTTCAATCATCGTTCTCATCTAATGTCCTCTAGTATCTTGAGGAAAAACATAGGCAGTGATGATTCTTCTTAGTGAAAGACTTGTCTAAGAGATTCGAGTCTTCAACGGTTCTTTCAACTCTCGTTGCTGGCCCCGAACCTAGGATGAAACGTGTCCGAGCCTATTCACCGGTTGATGTGCGCTCGCTCACTTGTCGTCTGAGCGTGTGGGGTCAGTCGATCAGATTAGATAAACTCTGTGCGCCCATCTGTATTTATCCCGATCTCGATCGCGTTCAGATGATGAAATCATCAATGATGAATCTACAAACAACGATGGCAACGCCAACCCGATCGAATCGTATGAAAAGGAGAAGAAAAACGGTATATAAAGAGCTTCACCTCCTGTGTGTCGTGGATGTTTCTCTTGTTCACTTACATTCATTTAACTCCACCGATCGTTTAAATTCCAAACAATGTCTTCTTCTACTTCTTACGGTGGTGCCAAAAGCTCTGGGTTCGTTTTCTCCTTTCTTTCTGCTTCTTCGTTGCTTCTTATCACTGATACTCATGATTCGGACATGCATGATTTATAGAGCCGAGCAGCGAGAGTCGAATCAACCTGCCCCTGATAGCGCCCCTGTTGTCGATCAGGTATGTTAACCTTTCTCGCGCTCTTTCTCCTAGATAATATAAACTCCGATGATTGAGAATTTTACATCCTCGACACTCTCTTATTAGGGTGGAGATGACTACGTTCCCCCTGCTAACAGTGGTGAAGATGTTGCTCCGTCCACCGAGACTGGAGTTGTGGGCTCTCGTAAGTATCCTTTCGACAATTGTCTTTGCTCTTCAGATTCCGTCTGGTTTTGATGCTAACACATGATTATATTTCTTGGCTCTCAACTATTCATCTTATCCAGAGGAGCTTGACGGACTTGACCAGAGCAACATCTTGGATGATGAGAGTGGAGTGACCACTCGAGGTGTTCAGCAGGACGCCTACAAGCAGGAGAAGGAGATTGACGAGGCTGTTCCTGATTTGGAGTGAATAGCTATCAGGGTTTCTTGTTCGGAAAACATAATGTATCGATATCAATGTAGTTTCTAAGCCGCTTTCACTTTGAACATTGGAAAGATGAACACAAGCAGAGTGGGAGCGCAAGTAATCGACATATATCAACCTCGTTTCCGCTTGCTGTATTGCAGCACCCTTGAACTATCAGTTACTTCCCTGTTGGGTTCCGAATCTAGATCGTCTCCGTATGAAACTGTTACTGTTTCGATCGTTGTAGTCGTTATTGTCCTATTTCACCAAGCCACTGGATCAGTCTCCACCACTGCTACCTCATCACCAGTTTGTTATCGCTGAACGGCCTATCGAGAGAAATTTGAGGAAGAAACACTTACATCATACGTCCATCTTCAGCGCATCTTTCTGTCCGTTTCTCAGTGGTTGTTCTGGTTTGGGTAGAAGAGCCAGAGCTAACAGTTGGCGAGGGCGTCGTTAAGGATGGGGCCCTTCCAAGTTCAGCTTGTGATTTTCGAGGAGGAAACGCTAGGATTGCACGCCTTCTTATCGGTAGAAGTTGGTTCGAATCGGTTGCCAAGGGAGAAGGAGGCACACGTGATGAACGTGTTGATCCCGGTCGATCAGAGAGAGACGAAGACGGAAGTATTGCCAGAGAAGAGGAGGAGGAGGAGGAGGAGGAAGGCAGTGATTTTCTACGAGGCTGATACTTTCTACGTTCCGTATGTGAAGCCGTTTGTGAATCGGGTAGTTCAGATATCCGGCCAGAAGTGGTTGGAGTTTCCGAGGTAGCAGATGCAGTCGTAGCCCGTCTTGTGTACTTCCTCTTTTCCGTTCTCTTCCCTTTATCCTTCGCTTGCCCCTCGTCCGGTTCATCCTTGATATGATTCATCTTCCCTGAACTTCTTCTGCTTGGACCACTCTTCCTTTTACAGGAAGCAGCAAGATCTTCCTCGATTGGATCTTCTTTATCCTTTGCCTTGACTTCCGAGACTTCTTCAATCAGATCAGCCTCATCCAACACAACGAATGGCTCTCGGACGACCATCGGTCCTGGGGTCTCGCCCCAATTAGCAGCGACGGGCACCGTCATCCACGGTCCGCTCGACGAGGCTGAATTTTCTCTCGGTCGCGGACTTGCGACAACCTGAATCTCCCCAACAACCATAGGCAGGAAGAAATTCGGATGAGAACCTGATGGTGCTATTCCAATGCACATCTCCTTGACCCAGAGTGGAAACACGGACCAACCTTGATCATCTCATCCTCCATACCCTCCTCTTCGCTACTTGTACTCACCTCGCTCGTCAATGACGAGAGATCCGAACCGAAAGCTAGGGAGCCCTGCGACGATCCTCGAGAGGGTGAAGGATAAGCCGTCACTCTTTTTGGAGCGAGATCTCTTATACTCGAACTTGATGAAGGCGTCGATATTCGAGAGAGACTACTCCTCAGTCCATATCTACTTGGTTGACCCTCGACCAACCCGAGCTGTATGCCCATAGGCCCAGGGTTTGTACGATTTGAAATGACAGGGGGGAGGGTAGAAGCAGCAGCAACAGCGGCTGTAGAAGGAATATACGGCCTTACCGGATAGAAGGATATAGAGGTTAGGTTGGTGTGCTCCTTCTCTGAGGACGGTCTTGAGAATGTTTGGGCATGGGATGATGAAGATGAAACAGCTGTCGGTAAAGGCCACGATGGTGTTTGTTCGAACCCAGGGTAAGGAGATATAGCGGTGATAGGTTCAGATGGAATGGAGATCGGCATTGTCGAGGGAGGTGAGGGAAACTATCGGTGCAGACAATCCAAGAAAATCAACATGAAAATCTACAGGTCAGATTCCCCGTCCCCACGACTGTGAAACAAAAACCGAGCTAGTGCTAGAAGATATACAGATACATACAGGTACACTGTTATCTATATTTCCATTGACGATTGTAGAAAGCTCATCCGCGACTTGAGCTTCTTCCATCTCTTCTTGATGACCGTATAGGTTTGCCGAGCTTTGCATGTTATTCATAGGACGCCTATTGGGATATTGCCTCTCGAACGCTTCTATAGCTTTGGTCACGGCCTCTAACGAAGTGGGAAAGGAGTGATAGACAGCCGGTGTCGACTGGGGCGATAGATTGGATATGGACACGGTATCCTCGGCGGTCGTCGATTGCATCCAGACAAAGAAGCCCACAGAGACAACGATCTACCGGATCAGAGCTCTCAGGTTCGATTAATGAAGATGTTCGGAGCGATGCAACAGGTGTGAGGTGTAGTAGATAATGTTTGCGTTCAAGCCTTCTGACTCTTTCCTACATGAGGGTATGTATGATTACGTAATCATCCGTATCTCCTCCTTCCGTAAAGTAAAAAAGTAAAGAGGAAGAAAAGAAAAGAAAATGTTTCATTAAATCCCAGCTTTTGATCTCTGCTCGTCCCCAGTCATACCTTGTTCTCCTACAAGCTGTCTTAGCCTTTGCTGACTCCTTTCAAAGTCTTGAGCGCGCTCTTTCTTTTCCTTCTCGCGCTGGGCGTCCGTCTTCGAGGTTGATTGCGTCGGAGGTTCGAATCCTAAGACGGAATCTGAGTTGACCGGCCTGCTGCCCATCGTTGGAGGCGATGGTGATGACGATGGCGATGGCTGGGAAGGAGTGGTTCCAGAACCGAAGATTGAAGCGACAGTTGATGACGAGGGTAATGAATCTCTGACGGTGGCTGGGATGAGCGTGTTTGCTAAGCTCTCTCCTGAGGCCTTAGCCAGCTCCCGAAGTTTCATCCGTTCTTCGTCCCTGAGCACTCCACGATACATGTTCTGTTTGTTCATCGCGTTCACCAAACGATAAAATGATCAGAGCGTCGACACTGTGAGCACTTTGTACGTGAAAGGTCAACGAAAAAGCCGGGGGAAAGAAGTACGAGAACATACATTGGACTCTTGGACTTGACCGTAATGTACTCCGAGGATCGTCAAGCAAGTCACTCCAATCGATCCCCACAGTGTTCTCTTAGCAGCTTTCGACATGGTTGCTCTTTTCTTTTTCTTTGTAAAGATGAGAGAATGTTGATTCGATATATGTGGACCAGAACGTTGGGGTATCAATGGATCAGATGGTTTAAATCGATGTGTACGTGAGCGGTTGGTTCGGAATATGGTCGAATTACAATGGCCCGCAATCGGCGCCACCGAGTAATTATTCGAATAGTCGATTGTCGTGCATTCTATCTTAGCGGTCGACACCAAGGGTCTCTAGATATTTTCTCTTTCTCAAATTGGCACTCGCTCGTTATGGTTCAGTTGTCAAAACATAAATACAAAAGAACAACATCGTGTGAAAGTTGAAAGGGGTAGATTCGAAGCAATTGGAAGATTAGAGCAACGTATGGTGCGGACGTGACATGAGGGGTATGGAATGAAAGCAAGCTCGAAAAAGATGGAAAAGGACCCGTAGATAAAGAAAACCTATTTATGCCTTGGCCAACTTGTCGGCAGCCATTTTGTTCAAAGCAGATCCAGCCTTGAACCACTCAATCTGGCCCTGGTTGAAGGTGTGCGAGACCTCAATCTTGTCCACAGAGCCGTCCTCGTGCTTGAGCTCAACGTTCAAGTTCTTGCCCTCAGCGAAAGTATCAAGACCAAGAATAGAGATCTTGTCGGTGGGCTTGACGAGATCGTAATCGGAAGCCTTGGAGAACCAGAGAGGAAGCATACCCTGCTTCTTCAAGTTGGTCTCGTGAATTCGGGCGAACGATCGGACGATAACGGCGACACCTCCAAGGAATCGAGGCTCCAAAGCGGCGTGCTCTCGGGACGAACCCTCTCCGTAGTTCTCGTCTCCAACGACAACCCAGGGGATAGAGTTGTCTCGGTAGTAGGCAGCAACAGTGGGGACAGGTCCAAACTCGCCGGTAACCTGGTTAAGGATGGAGTTGGCCTTTCCGTTCTGCTCGTTGATGGCACCAATGAGGCAGTTCTGGGAGATGTTCTCCAGATGTCCTCGGTATTTCAACCAAGGTCCTCCAGCGGAGATGTGATCAGTGGTGCACTTGCCGACGGCCTTGATGAGCACGGGGGCATCGATGTAGTCCTTTCCGTCCCATTTCTTGAAAGGAGTGAGCATCTGGAGTCGGTCGGAGGTGGGCGAAACGGCGACAGAGACAGTGGTTCCATCAGCAGGAGGAGCCTGGAAGGTATCCTCTCCCGGGTCGAATCCCTTAGGAGGAAGCTCCTTACCAACGGGCTCAGAGAACTTGAAGGGCTTGCCGTCCTTACCGATGAGGGTGTCAGTAAGGGGGTTGAAGGTGAGGTCTCCGGCGAAAGTCATGGCGGTAACGATATCGGGAGATGCAACGAAAGCGTGGGTGGAAGGGTTGGCGTCGTTTCGTCCAGTGAAGTTTCGGTTGTAGGAGGTGATGATGGAGTTTTTGGTTCCCTTCTGGACGTCCTGTCGGTCCCACTGTCCAATGCAGGGTCCACAGGCGTTGGCGAGAACGACACCACCAGCACTCTCGAAGGACTCAATGAATCCGTCTCGGGCGATGGTAGCTCGGACCTGCTCAGATCCAGGGGTGATGGTGAATTTGGACTTGGTCTTGAGTCCGTGGGCAGCAGCCTCATCAGCGATAAAAGCCGATCGGGACATATCCTCATACGAGGAGTTGGTGCACGATCCAATCAATCCAACCTTGAGCTCGGAAGGCCAAGAGTTGGTTCGGACGGCCTCGGCGAACTTGGAGATAGGAGTGGCAAGATCAGGAGTGTAAGGTCCGTTGACGTGGGGCTCAAGCTCGGAAAGGTTCTGAGACAGAGCGAAACATGGATTGTTAGCTATTTGATGAAAACGATGAAGACTCAGAAGAAGCTGGACATACAATAGTGATGAGCTCGTCGTACTCGCAACCCTCGTCAGGCTGAAGGTTCTGTCCGAAGGCCTTGGCGTACTTAGCGATGTTTCCTCGCTTAGTGGCCTCAAGGTAAGACTCCATTCGGTTGTTGTAAGGGAAGACAGAGGTGGTGGCACCGATCTCGGCTCCCATGTTGCAGATGGTAGCCATTCCAGTGCAAGAGAGGGACTCGACTCCGGGTCCGTGGTACTCAATGATGGCACCAGTTCCTCCCTTGACGGTAAGAATTCCAGCGACCTTGCAGATGACATCTATATGTAAGGAAATACGTATTCAAGAGGTTAGTTGCGTGTTAATGAGACGGGTTCGTTCAGCGAAAGCCAGCTTACCCTTGGGAGTGGTCCATCCTCCGATCTTGCCCTCCAATCGAACACCAATGACCTTGGGGCACTTAAGCTCCCAAGGAATATCGGCCATGACATCGACGGCATCGGCTCCTCCAACACCACAGGCAATCATACCGAGACCTCCAGCGTTAGGGGTGTGGGAGTCGGTTCCAATCATCAATCCTCCAGGGAAAGCGTAGTTCTCGAGGATGATCTGGTGGATGATACCGGATCCGGGCTTCCAGAAACCGATTCCGTACTGTAGACAGTTCCAAGAAGTCAACACTAGGAAGATGAAAAATAAGACCAGGTCAAGACAGGATAATCTTACCTTGGCGGTAGCAGTGGCCAAGAAGTCGTAGACCTCTCGGTTAAGGTCGTTGGCTCGAGCCAAATCCTTGACACCTCCAGTCTGGGCCTCGATCAAGTGATCACAGTGGACGGTGGTAGGAACGGCGGTCTGGGGGAGACCGGCAGACATGAACTGAAGAATGGCCATCTGGGCGGTGGCGTCCTGGCAGGCGACTCGCTATTGGACAAAAAGAAAAAGATAAGCAAATGACGTATGGATAGAGAACCAGTACTGCAAGGGGAGAAAATACGCACGTCAGGTCGGAGCTTGAGGTAAGACTTTCCTCGCTCAATGTCCTGAGTTTCAGGAGCATCCAAGTGACCGTAAACGATCTTCTCGGCGTAAGTAAGAGGTCGGTTGAGTCTGAGATGGGAATAGATTTAGACCGGAGAAGATAAGCCAATCCGAGCGGCTAGATTTCAGGACGAAAGAAAATATCGAAAAGAGTACTTACCGGGATCGAACGATAGACAAGTTGTCCTCAATTCGCTGGTAGTTGATGTAGTCTAGATCAAGAGAAGAGAATAGGATGAGAGATGAGAATGTGCTCGACCAGAGTTTTTTATCCTTAGGTGAGAAATGAAAAAGATAACGCACGGGTTCCTTTGTCAAGCACACTCATCTTGACCTGGGTGTCCCCAATCCTGTTGGAAAGGGTGGCCATTCCCCTCGGGGAGATGTGTCGAAGAATAGACTGGGGGATCTTGTTAATCATCTACAGAACAAGAAACATGGAAAGGAAAGAAGAAAGGTCAGTGAGGAAAAGAAAAAAAGGCCAATCGCAGAGGCCTCATTGAAAAAAACTTGTCCCTTTCCTCTCCTGATCGCTCTCAATCCTAATTCCTCTTCTATCCTCAAGAATTAGTATCGAGAGCGATGCGAAGAGATTGGATGGAGACCATAAGACTCTTACCTTTCCAGAACCTAGACAAGATGGGTAAGAAGGAGGGAGAGGGAGGGATGGGAGGATGGAAGATGGGTAGGAAGAGACGAGAGAAGAAGGAAAAATCGAAATGAAAAGGAAACCAGAGCCTCTTTGTGAGGAAAGCCAGGGCAAATCAGGACGCAGCTGCGGAAAATGAGAAAAAAAGGCGGCCGTCCTGATTGGCTGGGTGAGATGTTTCGCGAGAAAACCCGAGATTCGGGGGAGTGCGCCGGATGCTTAGGTAATCATCTTTCAGCCAACGAACAAGGGCCTATATCCTATGCCGAATAAATTGGCAAAAAAAAAAAAAAAAAAAAAAAAAGGAAGGGAGCGCGCGAAAGAAAAAGAACAAAGATACAGAAACGAGTCCAATAGGAATCGCCTCATTGGAACGGTTTCTAAACAGGACTGATGTCTTCTTCTTTCGTGGAGAGAACGTAAGAATGAGAAGCTAGAGGCTGGAAGAGTCAGAAAGGAGGGCAAAATGAACGGCTCATCTGATCCGAGCTGGAGGAAAATACAGATCTTTCCAATAGATTAATCTACAAGTTGGCTACACTTTCATATTCAGTATTCATGTTTCTTCTCATCTACCTTCACTATACATCACTTAGATAGAACTCAATTCGCCGTAATCTTTCTCTTGAATGTGATGGCTATCCGTTTTGTTTCGGTGTGCACATGTAACACGACTCATAATATCGTATTAAATCAAAGGTAAATGATCGCATTGTAGAACGTATATACTTAGACCAGAAATGGACTGACGTAGGTGTTACGACTGAATGTAACCATGGCTGTATCTAACCCTAACATATGATCATTCTCCGATCTCTGTTCGTTGAATCGATGTAGTCATCCATCAACAGTACGAACTCAACTATATCTCCTCCATCTCCTTGTCCAATCATCCAGTCCAACTGGAACCAAATCGGGTTTATTCCCTCTTTTTGGAAGATGGGCAGTCCTCAAGACCGAATCGCCGAGCTCGCTAAAGTTAACCTTCCATATAGCGTTCATTCGTGAGCTCGTCTCCCATGTTCTTCTCTATATAACCATAATAAATCAGTTGGTTGATCCTGTTGAATCGAACGGAACATCGCGATAGCTGCTCATCTGTCACAACAAAATGTCTGTCTATGGGTTTCCCCTTGGACGTAGTTCATTCATTGTCATTTAACTTAGCCGTTCATTTTGGCAACTTCTCATTAAGATTACCCTTCGAACGTCCTTATCAACGCGCCTCATGATCAGGCATCTCGATGGGCAGGCATATACCATCCAGCGTCAGCCTCTCAACCAGCTCCTGGGCCGACGGAAGATAGAGTCGGTTTAGCTTCTGTCTCCCGGTCAAGTGAACACGAAGGCAGGAACTGGATCTGTCTGGAGCTCGACAAGGTGTGCTTGTTTCGTGAGTCTGTCATCCAACTATGACGCCGTCCATCCGAAGCTTATTGTCGCTGACGTCGCGTGAGCGCGTGGAATCAATCGTATAACCCGATAGGCACCATCACGTTTGGCAAATTCATAAAAGGTCAGTTCAACCTCTTTCATCTTCCACACTTTACGCCTCTTGATTGATAAGGTGGTTCCGTATTCTGAATATCTAACGGCATCTGGTTGAACGGTGTAGTACATCCATGTACTGTGAAAGCTTTCGCGGTCTACGCCGGACTGACTCTGCAGACGATGAAGCTCGTCCACAACGGCTCACTCAAGTCGGACACTGAATCAGAGACGTTCGAAGTCGGTTGGCGGGAGGCAGGGGGAGATCGTTTAGTATGGTTCCTTTCCTGTTTCATCCGCTCTGTTTCGATCATATCACGAAGGCTGATTGGGACTTCGTAAACTATAGCCTGTTCCAGTCAAGTTCATAAAGTAAGTCACTTTTCTGACCAGTACGACGCGGACCGTTCCGATCGGTGCTAATCTTCAATTCATCCGCATTCTTCAGAGTCATTCCTTTAACCGCTCAAGTTCCAAACTACAATTGCTCCATCTGGTACATTTTCATCATTTCATGAGCGTGATTCTTCTCTCTTCCACATCCGGTGCTGAATCTCTCTTGAAAATCTGTTGTTCAGGTTCCTGGCCTTTGGCGGTGTTTCTGATCACCAAATAATGCGAGACATCAAGGAAACATACCTGCAGGCTCAACAGACCCGAACCATCCTTCTGACACTAAAACATCTGCGCGATACCAAACTTTTCGCTTCCTTTTCCACCCTGCTATCTGCTCTCCCGTCATCCGTCTCATTTGAACACAAGCTACTCACAAAACTTCACTCGACCCTTGTCATCGATGGGGACTTGTCCGGTGCGGAGAAACTCATAGGCGAACTGAGCGCTGAGGGCCTGTTTGATCTCTATTGTCAGAGGGAGACTGGCAAGGCTTCGTGGACCCAGCTACAGGTACCGAAAAACCAGCCGACCCCTGGGAAACGTGGAGGACACGGCATGGTGGTTGATAGTGACCCAAGGGGACAAGCCACACATCCTCGATCTCCTTCTTCATCTTCGTCTTCATCATCTTCATCATCTAGTCAAACGAGGGTCTACCTATTTGGAGGATGGGACGGAACCCAAAACTATGCCGACCTGTGGGTATATTCGCCGCTTACAGGATCATGGCGAGAAATCAGGCCGCCTTCCAATGTCCAGAGCTCTTCACTCTTTCAGAATTATCTCCCGTCCTCTTTGAACCCATCAAGCCTTTCTGACAAATCGTCGTCTTCAGCCACCTCTTCGTCGGTTGGGCTATCTACCGTCAATCTAGATCCTGCGATCTCAAGCACAGCCCTTTCTCCTACTCCTTTGAATAAATCCATTAATTCTGCTCCCGATTCTACACCAATCCACAAATCAGGATCTGGAAAGGCCCGGCTCGATCGAACATGGCCCAAGGCTCGGAGTTGTCATAAGTTAGCGCTTGACGAAGAGACCGGATGGATGTATCTTCTTGGTCGGTATGAAGGGCATGAAGGTCAGTCGTCGATGTCGAATGATAAGAGCCGAGCCAGTAAGATGCACGTAGATGGTGATGTGGAGGATGATAAAGAAAGTTTCATGGATATAGATGGAGAGGCACCGAAGGAAGCAGCCGATCAAGAAGAGAGATTTGGAAACGATTTCTGGAGGTTCAACGTATGGAACGAAGAGGCTGGATGGGAGTGCTTGAGTCTAGACACTGCAGTAAGTCTTGATCGATCGATCCTTGTTCTGAAGAGACTCATTATTCACAATCCGAGTTACTAAACGTTCCTCCCGCAATGTTCAGAGTGAGGGAGGACCCAGCTTGATGTAAGTTTTCATTCGGGTGTTGGATTGGCGTAAACTTCTTCTGCATCATGAATTTGCACTTCTCACGCATCTCCCTCCTCCCTGATGGAACAGATATGATCATCAGATGATAGGTAGAACTGAATCCTGCCCGTCTGTCCTGTATTACTTCAAGCGAACATCTCTGATCTAATTGTTTTCTCGATAATCGGATACAGTCGATTCCGAAAAGGGCGCACTGTACATCTATGGCGGGGCGTGCCATGCGTCAGATACAACCGATATACACAGTGGAATGTTCAAGTATGATATAAAGTCTCGTTCGTGGACAAAGCTTTTGTGAGTGCCCGATCTCCCTCTCAAGGCTTTCCTTTCCTTCTTCCAAATTTGGCAACTGGTTCTGTGATGCACGCTTATCCTGTGAACTTGTTAGTGGCGACTCGGAACAAGGACTGGAATCAAGAACAGGTCAGAGACTACAAGCCAGTTTCAGAATGCAGATAAGGGCATGAAGCTGACCTATCCTTTCATCATTTCAATCACCTCATATCGATCTAAAGGTCATAGCATGATATGGAACCCGACAGATCGATCGCTCCTCATCTTTGGGGGTCTTCGGATTGACACCTAGTAAGCCCTCTCCCAACCCTGGATCATCTCCACCTGTCTACTCGTCCTTCTAGTCGTCTATAGTTAATAATATTTTATCGGTCCGCATCAGTCTTACAGATTCTTGGAAATACTACCCAGACACTTCAACCTTCGAATGTCTTACGGCCGACTACTCAGCCGTTAGCGGTCCTCAACCAGCATTCACCCCTAGAGCCAATCTTGACGTCGGCAGGGACGAGATTGTTGTGCTCTCCGGGTTGACAAGGCAGAGTGGACCATCGAAGGACAGTGTGGTTAAGAGTGAGTTGTGGACGTGTGAGCTAAAGACCGGCCGATGGAAGAAGATTGGAGGGAATGATCGAGTTGGATGGGGGGACAGTGACGATGAGGCAACGATAGGTGGCTATGACGATGCTGGGTCAGGTCAGACAAAGTAAGTTTTCAAACTCTTGGAGATGTGTACGGAACGCGCTCCGCGTATCAGAAAATGTAGACTGAAGGCATCTGTATCGAATCGTTCTTGATAAAACAAAAGAAACCAATTCCCATCGCCAAGATACGCACATCAGTTTGTGTACGATGCCAGGAGCGAGACATTTTTTTTGTACGGCGGTAATTCAGGCACCAGTCCTGATACCCGACTAGATGACTTTTGGCAGCTCGAGATCATCAGGTCCGTCTTTTATGATTTGTTCCATTAGTTTTCTTCCATAAAAAGACACTTCTGTTCGATAGGTCATTCTCAGTATGCTTACTTCCGACGGTTGCAATCTCATACGTAGATGTGGACGAGCGCAAGTAGAACAGAAAGCGCTTCTTGCAATCAGGAAACAGAGGTTAATATTGAATTCGGTTTACTCCGAACCCTTTTTATATGTGCCTGGAGATATTAATATGTCGTTTCTCTCCGTTTGGCTGACGGTAGATTCATCGAGATATGTGACTCTGGACCGGCAATGGAAGCCCTACTGTTTCTTCAGAACCAGTTACACGCAGTCGTGTCCCACGACGATCGTAAGGAGTAAGGAACCTCACTCGTTCTGATCGGCATTCAGTCCATCGAAACTTTACCATCCAACCACGAGAAGCTAACATTGCGTGCTGTGGTACCTCTCTGGTTGATCGTAGGAGTAGGATGTTCCAATCATTGATGAGCTATCTTCTGAGCCGTCCGTGTGGTCATGCATCAGATGAATCTCGAAATTCATGGACCGAGAGTTGTGCGTCTCGTCATCTTCTCTCTTTCTGCGTTTCTTCCCCTATCCCTCTCTTCTCTCTGATGACATGCTCACACATGCCTATTTGCGTGTGTGCGCGTAAATACTCTCGTTTAGTGGAACCACCACCTGAACCGATTCACAAAGAATCTGAAGCAGAGCTTTATAGAGCCCGGACGAAGGTCTTTCGACAGATACTTACTCTAGTCAGTGATACCGACCTGAAAGAGCCGACGGTGGACTTGGTAGATCTGGTAGAAGCTGGCAGTCCGGCGCTTGTCCTTTGACAAAGCGGTTATCCTAATCCTTAAGTTATACTTGACCTCTCTTCATTTACCGGCGTCTTTTCTTTCTTTGTTTTTGAGAACTCTTTTGCGTCTGAAGAGCGCGAACAGCCTCGAGTCAGACCATCGGATGAAGAAATAAGGGGGGTGCATGTAAAGCTACATATGATCCAAGTTGAGTTTCATGGATGAAAGTACGAGAACAAATAGATAGCCTAATGGTTACATATTAGCAAAGGAAAGATGCAGAAAGATGATAGGATATAGGAGAAACAATGGTTGAGAGGACGTGAACTAAAGGAAAGAAACAAATCAGTGCTATTTTAAAGTTCCTTTTTCCTTCCACCTCTGATCTCCCGTTCTCCCTCGGCAACCTTCCCTTTCTTCGTCTCCAAATCGACAGCAAGCAAGGCGGCTCCGACCTGGTTGGAGTATGCAAATACGACGGGACCAATCACGGGGACGAGTGTGAGGAGGAGAGACGTTACGCCGAGCGCGGTGTACTGGTTTGTAAGATAGGCACGATCAAGACCATCAGATATAAAACGACATCAGAAATGAACCCAACAATTGGCTGCCCAATTGGCCACTGCGGGGAAAGAGACGGAGGATAAATTAGACTTACGGCTCCTCGGTGCTCATGAACAAACTTCTTCTTCTGCTCAGGCGTGAACTGCTTGAGCTGATGGTATCTGGACATCTGAGCCGGTCCTTGTTGAACTCCGTTGAGTGCGAAAAAGACAAACGTTCCGACGACAGGGATGGCTGTGAGTATATAGGATAGATACAGACATGGATCAGTGGATGAGAGTGATCATGGTTGATCGCAGATTCAGTTGGGGAGGGAAACGTACCATTAAGAGGAATAGAAATCAGATACTTGATGATTGCTGCCGGCTTGAACTTGTCCAAGGGTTTCATCACCCTGAATTGAACATGGGCCATGAATGGGCATCAGATTAGCACTCTAAGCGGCGAGCATAGATGAAAGAAACGGTCCAGAGCTTACATCTTGCCCAGTGTCTTTCCAGACTGACCAGCTTTAGCCTGGGAGATCTCTCGACCTTTGGACACAAGTTCGTCTTGGCCTTTGATGAGGAGCACGTTATCAAACGTCTCGGCCAGGGTCGTGTTGAACAAGAACGCTTTCAAGACAATCGAGATGATCTGATAGACCGGTCAATAGTTAGTGTTGAATAATGCATGATGAGATGAGATGGCTAAACAGGTCGACATACAAATTGGGATTCTTCAAGGACGACACCGAAAGCGGTGATGAAACCCCAGGGTCCGAGCTGAAGCGCACTGAGAGCCAATGCTTGCGGAACGTAAGTGAAGGTGAACATCAAGCCAAACACGACGGCCGAGATGGCGAGCGAGGGAAGGATGAGTTTCTCCAGTGGCTTTCGGAGCTCAGAGTGTTGGAGGAAGTATGGGATTCCATATATCGGGTAGAGCCATCCAAAAGACTGGACGGCATCTTGAGAGAGCGCGAGGGACCGTTTGGCGGTTTGTTTAACGTAGTCGGTCATTTCACTTGTCGGATGAGGGTGAACAGTGATGCGGAAGGTTGGGTGGGTTGGATGAAGAGAATGGGTTTTCTAGCCTGTGTGGTTCTTAAATGATGAGCAAGAGATTTTCTTGTTGGCTATTCAGTGACGTCACCTTGAGAGTGCCAGCCCTCTCTTGACGCTTCTGAGCGCAGTCGTTCTCATCATTCGTCGCCTAAGAGGCTTCAAGTGATGAGCAGTTGGTATGATGTTGGAGACGACCAAGGTGCGAATTAATAGAGACGACAGATGAAGAAGATGACAGCACAGGCCACCGAAGAAGAGCTACAAACGAGAAGACTGCCGAGAAACAGATAGAGGAGCGGAGACAGAACCAGATGAAACATATGAGCATGCCATTTGAGAGGAAGAACGACGAAATACTGCGAGAAAGGAATTAAGAAGACCGCCATGTTCGATGCACACCATTTCCTACAGCTAAACGAATTGCAACCAGTTAAGACTCAGGCTTAGGTCCAGGTGAAAGAGCTCGAGCGATCGCACTTCTAGCTTGCCTTTCAACGCTGCCTGGTGCTTTCGTTCACAAAGACGGCCGTGTCGCCGTATTCGGTCACTATAGATTCAGCGCTTCATGAATCGTTAAAGGGGCTGGACAGAGTGCAACTTGGACTGGATGAGCTGCGAATCAGCATGAAGAGCCATCTTAGAGCTCATCATAGAAAGCATCATTGCAACAAGTATCAAGGAAGTCCATTAGAGAACACACAAGCAAACTGTAATACAAGAGTTACTAGACAACTTACTAGACAACTCAATAGACAGCTTATTAGGAGAGTCACCCAAACACATTAGAGAACTTTCCTAATCGTTTATTACGGAAGCCATTAGAGAAAAATACAAGAAAACGTAATAGACAAGTCGGACAAACACCGACGCGACTTGTTTCTTCCTTGGTCCTCATCTTTGTCTTTCTCTCCTTCGTTCGTTCAGTCTGTCCTTCACATCAACCTACACTTGCTTTCTTCTTGAACAAGCAAGTCTCATCCATATCGGCTGGAAAGGGCAGCCAGCCCGCTTACACGACCTTAGATGGCTTTCGCATCGGCCTTCACAGGCGTTCTCAACACTCCGTCCAGATATGATTCCTCAGCCGACGGAGCAGACACATCCTTACCCTCTCTAGCAGACAGCTTTCATTCAGATCACGAGCGCGAGAAGGACAGATTCGAAACCGACAGAGCACAAGACTACGGGGAAACCTCAAACAACGGTCAAGCTTCCGATTGGGATTTCAGAGAGCCACCTGGGACGGTCAAGAAGGAAAGGACGGCCAGGCAGGATCGTGAGTGTGGTTGTTGACCTGTCACCGTTTCGTTGACGTTGATATGACTCTTTACTGATTCGGCTTGCTGTGTTCGTTCGGACATCGCCATCGTTATCGGCTAAGAAGTTTCCTCACCATCCTCGCCGACACTGAATCATATCAGCCACGTGTACACTCCCGGAGGCCATGCTCCATCATCTTTGACGGACCTTCCAACACCACAACCATCTACCGCTCGACTGGCTGCCCCAGGCCAGTATCTCGCTCTCGTCCGAAGCACCTCAGACTCATCATCCACCTCGTCCTCATTTGCTATTCCACCGGCTGATGATGAGTCCAGATCCGGATACTCCGATGACCTGTTCACTCAAAGTCCCATAGGCTCTCCAGAGAAGCTTGGAGAAGAATTTCCTACGAGACCAGTAACAGGGGGCATTCCAAGAGGGCAGCAACAAACAAGGCTAGGATCAAAGAACTCGCTGACGTTGAAGGAGCAGGAAAAGGTTAGTTTCCTCTTGACCCTGTCTACAATTTGTTCTCATAGCCGAGTCCCTCTCTAACTGATCGGATTTAATTTCAACCGGTTTCCCTTGAAAATTTACTCAGGCCCTTGATCTGAAAGAACGGGAAAACTTTGATTTAAAGCTCAAAGTTCACTTCTTGACCGAACGCCTGAAGCAACAATCCCCAGAAACACTCGACAACATCCATCAGGAGAACCTCCAACTCAAGGTGGCCTATGCTCGACTAAAGATCGAGTGCAAGAAGAACAAGAAGTATGTGCTCGACCTGGTTGATGCACTCGAAGAGCTCAAGAGGGAGAACGATGATCTTCGGGCGGGTGTCACTCAAGATGGCGCCAATCGGGGCGGGAGAGATAGAGAGAAAGAGTCGGAGTTAAACGATCTTGTTCGAGATGAACGAGAAAAGAGGATTCAGCTCGAAGATGATCTTCAGAGCGAGAGGGAGCGGAATGAAGACCTCGATAGACAATTCCGCGATCTGGATACCCGATCTAAAGTCTGTCTTTCCCCTTATCTCTCTTTACCTTCCGGTTGAATTTCATTCAACTCATCTGGAATCTTTTGATTTCGCCATTCCTTCACAGGCCGAGATAGACGAGCTCAAAGACACGGTTTCCACTCTCGAATCAGAAACTGATGCCCTGGCCTCCCAGCTCGAACAAACCCAGACAGTGTTAGAAGACACGGAGGACAAACTGGGAAAAGCGCAAGAAGACCTCGAGTTGAAAGAACAGCAGTTAGAGGACGAACAAGCCAGGCTGGCAGGCCTTGACGGAATGGATGAAGAGCAACTAGACAGGATCAAAGGTCGAACTGAAGAGCTAGAAGACGTGCGCCTATACCTTTCTCTCCCACTTGTTGATGAAGTTGCGCTCTACTTGACGTTCATTCGTTCTTTCTTGAATCTCTGACTTTCCTCTTAGATGGTCCAAAAATTGGAGACCCAGCTAGATACTCACCAGGCAACCATCGCCACTCTCGAGGACGAACGGGAAGACCTATTGGACCAGCGGGACGAACTCACTCGACAGATCGAAGTCCTCGAGAGTGGCCAACGAGATCTATCGGCCGACAGGGCTAATGCACTCGATCATCTCGACTCGGTACGCAATCATGCTCACTTGCTCGTCTTGTCTTCTCGTCTTCTTCTCCTTCTGTAACGTACTCTGATCTATTCCTCTTCCACTTCTTGTCTTGCTGACTCATAAATAATAGGAGAGAAACGAGCTCCGAGACAAGTTGGCAGCTTCCACACTCGAACTCGAACGAAAGCAGCTCGAACTCGATCAGAAAGAGAAAGCGTTGCAGGACGCATTCGAAGAGCTTGACACCAACGACCGACAGTGGGCAGACGAAGTCAAGGAAGGGAAAGCTCTGAACGACGAACTGAGAGAAGTGAGCCCTGAATTCTTTCCCCCGCCTCCTTATGTAATCATGCCATTTGATCTTGTGTTACTTGACTAACTTCTTTCAAATCTATAAACAACAGGTTCTGCAAGAACGGGAGAAGGAAGCCGAGCAGCTTAGGGATGCTCTCCACGATACCGAGAACGAGCTCTCCGAACTTCAAGAACGATTGACCGAACTCGAAAATTTGAATGAAGAGATTGGTGAAAAGTTGGAAGAACAGCTTCGTCGAGTCGAGCTAGAAAAAGTAGAGAGAGAGGCAGAATCAGTCGCCAACAATGAAGAAATTCAAGCGGTTTGTCATTATCAATTCTTTCTTTCCTTGAATGTCTTTAAGCACCTGCTCATTATCGATTACCTTCTCGGACTGTCTCAATTAGTTGGGAGAACGCATACACGAGCTCGAAGATGAACTAGAGGCAAAGGCTGCGAAGGAAGCCGAACTTGAAGCTGAACTGAATGCGTTGGATGCGGCTCTGGAGGAGGCGCAGGTCGTCAAGGACGAAGTTGTCGGCACGCTCAAAGAGGTTCGTTCTGTTCTCTTTGGGGTTTTGCTCGTATGATCCTCAACTAACCAAGATTTCACACATCTCTGTCTACATCATCTATAAATTTCATCTTGAAATCGTGGTAGAAACTCGCTGAGACGAAGGCCGACTTGGACGAGATAGCTGAACTGTATGACGCGTCTCAGGCTGACCTCGCTCTGAAACAAACACAAGTGACAGATCTATCCACCCTGGCGGCTGATTTGGAAGACAGACAAGTGGCCGATGAGCAAGCCCGGAAGAAATTGTTAGATGAACGGACGGAGCTGACGAAACGGGTGAAAGAAGTCGAGAAGGAGAATGGACTGACGTTAAGTCTGTCGAAGAGGGAGCTAAAAGACCGCGAGGCGCATTGGGATCGATTATTCCAAGAGAAGGAAGACGTACGTTCTCTTTTTTTTGCTATTTGTTGCTCATAAAATGTCTTCCTGAAAGCTATCGCTGATCACGCTATCTTGATTACTCTCCAATTTTGATTCGAGACAGAGTGTTCGTCGGTTGTCGAACGAGCTTGATCAAGTCCGTGATCGGCTTTCCCACCGAGAGACTGACTTGCATACCATCCAGGATAATGCTCGTCTCGTTGGACATACACACGACACCGATCGGTTTGCCATGGAACTCGAAATCGAACGGCTCAAGAAGGATTTGGTTAGAGTTGAGAGTGACTGGGAGAGAGTAAAGAAAGAATTGAAGAAGAAGGAGCTCACTCTTGGAATGAGGGAGGATGCGTTAGCCGATCTGGTGAGTGTCTTTCTGAGTATTCTGGTCGTTCCACCAGACCCTTCTTGCTGATCTATGAGGTTGGGTTTGCTTCATGTTGACTAACAGAATGCTAAGAGCCGGGAGCTGGAAAATAAGCTTTCAAGCGAACTTCAATCTCGGCTGAACATGGCAGATAAATTGGACACGGTTCAAAAGGTCTGTCCAAACCGGCTTCTTCTCTGGTTTGTCTACACATGGTGGCCTTCCCTGCTCAATTAAAAAAACTTGTACAAACAGTCATCTCGGGTGGCCGAGAACGAAGCGGCCGTTCTGCGTGAAAGGGTCAACGACCTAGAGCATAGACTGACAAGCGAACACCGATCCCTCACCGTTTCGAAAAATCAGACGGAATCTCAGAAGCAAGAGCATAGCCAGCTCTTGTTGGTTGTGTATCAACATCTGAATAAGATCCTTGGGACTGAGGTTTGTTGACTATCTATGCGCTGTGCTTTGTCCGCCTGGTACTGATAGACAATTTGGTTTTTATTTCGTCATCCAGGACCGAGGAGGGCCATCGGCCAATTTTGCTGTGTTCAAAGATGCCATCTTGACCCGACTTCGGACGCTCAGTCACATTCAAAGCCATTTTGAGAAGAAAGTGAGAGGTTGCGAGAGCGTGTTCAATGAGAAGCTTATGTAAGTGCTACCGTCAACTATCTTATTTGAGACCCTCATCGTCGAGCCCAACTGATGTGTGTGTTTTTATTTCATTTTAATGTACGCGTTCGTCACCCATCAGATCGATGAAGAAACAGCTTGATCACAAGTGGAAGCAACTCGATCACTTTGAAAGCTCCGTTCGAAAAGTGGAACTGGTGAAAACTCAATGGAGGAACCGATATGCTCAAAAACAGGGCGAACTCGAATCTTTGCAAGTTAGTCCTGCTATTTGTTCTGATGATATTCATCCTCGCGTCGCATCAACCGAGACTCATCATGGTTTTTTTCTTCTAAATAAATTAGGCACGATATGCTGAACTTTCGTCTCAGCTGACAGCTTCCAAAGAACATACCCGGACGTCTTCTACAAACGACGCTAAAACGCTCGAGACCCGGATCAGCACGCTCGAACGTCGATTGGCGCATGCGAAGAATCAAATCAGTGTGTATGAAGAAAAACTGTCGTCTGCTAGGAACAAGATGACTTTGGCGGAATCCAAATGGGATGCGAGAGTGAGAGAATACGAGAATCGATTGAAGGCGGCAGAAGAGAAGGTGAAGAGCGAGAAGCAAGGAGGGAAAGAGAGAGCAGCTCAGTTGGAGTCTCAAGTCAGGTACGTTTTTTTAATCCTCCAAACTGATGTTTTATATAAACTAAATTTCTCACTCATCCGCCTTCTCCTTGCCTCTTATGACAATCGCTCTTTCCCACTGTCTCTCATAGAAATCTGGAGAAGCAGATCGACAATGCCAAAAGACGAAACGAGCGGATCCAGGACGTCTTACCTTCCGCTCATATACCGACGACATCAACAGCATCGTCAGGCCGAATGTCAGGGTCAGGATCGTATAATTCCATAGGAGGAAACAGTCCTCGTCGCATAGGAAGTCCGAGACGGGTTCTCTAGATGCCCCTCTTGACTTTCTATGTTTTGTTCTCAAGTTTGACAGTCTTTGTTTTTTTTTGTTTCACCGACGTCAAAAATTGTGTTTTTAATACGTATATACCAATTGTCCGATACCTACCTGGCCCTTGTCGCTATATCATACTAATATTTTTCTGAGGGTTTTCTACCTCTTTGCTCATTCGATTTTCTCCCTTTATCTTCTGTTTGAGTTTCTTGTGTTCAATTTTCAACTTACGTCATGATCCATAACATGCGGTTGGTTAACTTGATTGCACACCTTCTCCTCGGAAGGAGTCAAAACTTTAGAGTCAAAGAAAATTCTATATAGAATACATCTTCTGAATCAGATACTGGGCCCGTCCAGGACGTCCACAACGTTCTTTCCAGATAATGAACCATCAGAACTTGAGAGGACTTCGCGGACTTCGTCTGCTGATAAAGTCTCGTATCTGATTAATGCGTTGGCGAGCTATTGTGTTTGAATACGTGTGGAGTCAAGTGTGCGGTAGGAAAGAAGGCCGTGTCTTAGAAACCTTGTTCTCATACATTTCTTTTCTTAAAAAAAAAACACGAGAAAGAGAAAAAAAAAAGCTACGTACCGTGTCCAACTTCGATCGGTTTGTTTGTAAAAGTGTCAGCGCTCTGATGGCAGCGCTTTCAATCATTCTGTTTCAAGACAGGCCAAGATAGAAATAAAAATGAATAAATTCCAAAACAGTCAGCGACAAGTCAAAAGGGTGAAAATGATACAAAGATGAAGAAAACAATAAAAAAAGAGATAAAACAAAACGAGAACGGACCCTCTGATCTCTGATTCGATCTCGTCTTTCTTTCGCTCAGAAAGGTAGACAGATTCTTCCCCGTGCGCTACCAGGCCAACTTTGTCAGAGAATCCAAGTTCCTAGATGAAGAGGGAAGAAAAGAAGCCCCAATTTATAGCCAATCAGTCTCACTACCGCAAAAGAGAAAGAAAAACAGAGTTCGAATAGAAATTTGAGAACAACAGAGAAAACGCTTACCTTGACCATGGAGGAAGCCACATTTGTAGCGGCTACCAAGTCTGAATGAGCACCGGAAGTAACGTTTTCCTTCCCATAGATTAACTCTTCAGCCACTCGACCGCCCATAGCTACGTCTATTCTAGCCTGATATTCGGCCTTGGAATAAGAATCTCTATCCATCTCGGGTAATTGGAAAGTCTACGCAAGGCCCCGACAAACAACCGAGAGTAAGGATGCATACGAGGAAGAGCAAAGTCAAATAAAGAGAAGACACATACGATACCAAGAGCTTGACCTCGAGGCAGAACCGTGACTTTATGCAGAGGCATCGAGCCTGGGGTGAGAAGAGCGACGAGTGCGTGGCCACCTTCATGATAAGCTGTCATTCGTTTACTCTCTGGAGTGACAAAGTGAGACTTTCGCCTGTAAGAAAAGAAAATGACATCCAGTGTGTAAGCTGAGAATAGTAGAGGAGAACAGACAACGATTAGAAATACATACTCTGCACCCATCATGATTCGGTCTTTGGCCCATTCGAAATCTTCCAGCCGGACACCCTGAACACCCTCTCTGGAGGCATGAACGGCCGCTTGGTTCACCAAGTTCTGAAGATCAGCACCTATTGGTCAAAAAATTTCCAATACCAACTCAATCTGTTATTTTTCCTTCCTTAATGTGTAGTTTCTCCGATAGATACTCGTGGTAAAAAATCGAAGAACGTACCAGACATTCCGGGCGTTCCTCGAGCGATCGTCGAAGGGTCCACTTCGGGATCAGCAATAATGTCCTTTACGTAGTGCTGGAGGATCTCTACTCTTCCTCTCACATCTATCACAAAAAATCGAAAGCGCGTTGAGCATCGAGGAAATAAATCCGTTTTGTTTAGGGTCAAAACTAGAGCAAGCCAAAGACCAGTGAGAACTGACTGACCAGGTAGAGGAACAGCGACATGTCGATCGAATCGACCAGGTCTGACAAGTGCCGGATCGAGAGACTGGGGAAAGTTTGTAGCAGCGATGACAATGATACCTGTAGATGCCTGGAAGCCGTCGAGCTCGGTGAGAAGCTGGTTGACTGTTTGCTTCAATGCGGCCTGATTGCCATTTGGTGCACATCAAATAATGTTGCAAACGAAGAAACACAAGACGTTTAGACGCGCCAGGAAGTCAGGACCGCGAGAGAGCGAAGATGAGGAACATAACGGACCTGGTCTTTGGAACTTCGTTTTCCACCAACAGAATCCAACTCATCGATAAAGATGATAGCTGGACTCTTCTTTTTGGCGGTGGCAAAGAGTTCTCTAATTCGCTTGGCACCTACTCCGACGAATCTGTAAAATAAGATCGAGAGGGAAGGACGCGTTACGAATGTGCGCACATACACACATATGGACAAATGAATTATCAGCCCTCGCCTTCAAGTCGGTCCTTTGAACCGGTACAAAGGAAAAAGACAAACGAAACCGATCACTGACTTTTCCTCAAACTCACTACCAGACGCAAAGAAGAACGGTACGCCCGCCTCGCCTGCTACCGCCTTTGCCAACATGGTCTTTCCTGTTCCTGGCGGTCCGGTAAGAAGGACACCTTTAGGAAGCCGTCCTCCGAGAGTCGAGAACTTTTCAGGATCCTTGAGGAACTCGACGATCTCTCTCAATTCATCTTTTGCCTCGTCGACACCCTTGACATCTACAAACTTAATAATTTTGCCGCCTTCCTGCTTGGAAGCCTCAAACTCGTTGACGGATGGACCTAGTTTGACCATGCCTGCTTGCTCCATGATAAGCACGGCAATGGTAGCAAAGCCTGTTTGTATGCGGGATGGAAAATTGTGCCAAAATTTCAGTCAGAGGGGTAAACTTGAGGAAAGAAACTTCAGATCAAAAAAGCATATGAAGAGAGACGAGACGAACCAAACCACTTGATTGCTGTACCGACGGCAAACCAGAGAGGCCGAGTGCCTCTCCACGATTGATCTCTAGCCTGAGAGTCAACGACAACATGGACCGGTTCTTTTCCTGAACCTCCTAGCGGGCTTGCGCTAGTTCCGCTTGCTGTGCTTGCAACTCCGGCTGCGGCTGCCGGAGATCCGGCAGCATCGTCCCACGAATTGGCGGAGCCAGAACTAGAAGACGGATTGGACGCGTAAGGCGAATAACCCGCGAAAGAAGAAGTCGTCGAGGGAGATGTGTTCCGCAGGAGAAGATCTTCTCTTATTCGGAGCGCCTTTGGGATCGAGTCAGATTGAGAAAGTGCCAGAAGGGAGGACATGTAGAGTGGGAAGGCCGAGGGATGGTGAAACAGCTTCCGGGTGGGATCCTATCGTTTATGTGGCATGAGCAACAACGGAACGGGTGGTAAGCGATGAGAAGGGAGAGAACAGACGGGATAGGAAGAAGAGAAGGACGAAGAGAGCAAAACATACCCAACCTCCGAGCTTTTCCCAGTTATCGACGATCAGCTTGGCACCTTCCTTCCTAGTACTATCATCCATGCCTTCACGTTCGATCGCCTGCTTGAACACTCTGATCACGCTCTCAGCATCTTCTGAGGAACCTCTGTTGGCTGATACTAGCTCCTGGATTCTTTCGGGTAGACTGAGCGAGCTCTGGGACTGCTCGGACACATCGGAGCTGGTGGTGGGATCAGAAGTGGTGGACGAGGTGTTCGTCGTCGTGCCGGGCTCAGAAGCGTCTCGTGAGACGAAGAGAGATCGGAGGGAGAATGAACGGGATGAGTACGAGATTGGATCGAACGGCGGGAGCGATTGATTTGATGAAAGGATCTGTTTGGGCGCACGCAACCGGAGTTCGCTTCATATCAGACTTGGGTCCGAGTAGAAGGACGATGCTGGGAGAGAGCAAGAAGGGAAAAAAAAAGAAAGGAAAGCTAACGAACGAGTGATGGTCGAAGGGCGATCGGACGGAACGAAGGACGGATGAGAACTCTTCTGCCTGCCTGTCTCATGATGGATATATGCTATAAGATCGAAGTATGCTATATGCTACACGCCTGCCCTGGACTGTATGCTGTTCAAGATGCTGATGATCGATGGATGGAGGTGATGAAGAAAGACGTGGAAGAAGCGGCCATGACGAGATCACTAGGAAAGACTACAGCGGCTGATTAGAAATTGTGCCGAGATTTTGTATTGTCTTGCCGTGTTTTCTAGTCGCGGCGTTCGTAGTAGATTGTGGAAATTCCCTAATCTCTTTTTCCAAAATTCTCTAGTCTCGCTCGCTCGCCCGTTCGCCCGCTCACCTTCTACCTCGTTTTCCTTCTTTCTT
The DNA here is from genome assembly GCA_014706385.1 of Phaffia rhodozyma. Taxonomy (NCBI): domain Eukaryota; kingdom Fungi; phylum Basidiomycota; class Tremellomycetes; order Cystofilobasidiales; family Mrakiaceae; genus Phaffia; species Phaffia rhodozyma. The sequence continues at coordinate 1,547,358 of JACGZH010000006.1, forward strand.
TCCGTCCCATCAATCAAAGACGTTCACCAACACATCTTTAAACAAATCTAATGTTCTCTCTAGCAAGGAGATCGCTTCTTAGGCAGTCTGCCGGTATGTTTCTGTCTCTGTTTTACTCCTTGCACTCAATGGGTTGAACCCTCCTGGTGATCGTCGTGGCCTAACCTTTCTGGTTTTGTTCGTTGCTTTTTTCTCTTCTCTTTCTCTCAACCCTCTACAACCTCCTGTATACTGCATCCTGCATCCCTGCTTTGGCTCTGGCTTTCAATCTGTGCCGTACACAATACTTTCAGCTCCTTTGGTTGTCGGAACTCCAGCTCGTTCGTTCCAAAACGTCAACCACGGGCCATCTGATTACGGTCTCGAGAGCTCTCAACCCCGCTCGCTAGTTCCTCCGGCCCCGTCCCACCACATCCAACCGACCACGCCTCACTCGGCAGTCACGCTGCTCAACTCTCAACCAGAAAAATACATTGTCGCCAAAGTCTACGCCCAAAAGTACCTCCTTCATCCCACAGAAATCTTGACGGTCCCTCGATTGGAGACCACGCCCGAACTAGGATCCGTCATCAAACTCACAAGGGTGTTTGAAGTCGGCTCGAGGGATTTCGCGTTGAAAGCTACGGAAGGAAACCGGTTGACTGGAGTCGAATGCTCGTTGACCGTGCTGGAACACACAACCGGACCGATGGAAACCGTCCTAAAGACCAAGAGACGAAAAGGATACAAAAAGGAAGTCAGGTCGAAACAAAGGTTCACCAGACTGAGAGTAGGAGATATCAAGGTGCTATCCGAACAGATGGACCCGGACGAGCAGCCAAAGGAACGAACACTTCAAAGGCCGGTCTCCAAGCCGTTCGATCAGTACTCGCCATTCGATCAGTCCATCAGAGGAAAACTTGCCAGGCAGTACGGAATCGTCGGAGAATAAAGATACAGATCCGATCGAAGGATATCAAAAAAATCAAGAAGAACAGAAGGACTCCTTCCATTTCTACACACTTTTCCATACATATATACATGTGGTCTTTCCCTGTATTCTTTGAATTGCCCAGAATTGGAAAAAAGGAACACATTTCTGAATACAAATGAACATCGAATCAGGAATACATGCGAACACGCCAAGACGAGACAACATCAGAACCCAAAAGCGCCCATGTCGAAATCCATCCCGCCCTGTGAGGAATCTAGCTTTGCAGCTTTCATCAGATTACCCAGCCCAGTCTTTCTCACTTCGTTCCCTTTAGTCTGACCTTCTTCTTCTCCTCCTGTCTCCTCCTGCTTTCCGTCCTTTTCTTCATCTCTGTTCTCATTCAGTTCGTGCTCGTGCCCGTTCGCGTTCGAGCTTCTTCCTTCGTGAACCCCGTTTTCTCTTACGTCCCTCTCACTGACTCCAACAGGCGAACTGGCCCGAGGGGTAGGTGGAAGATCCATATCGATCGTCATCATACCCAAAACGGATCCTCCCCTCGAGCCTGTTCCCGGACCTGCACCCGAGAGAAGGAACGAAGACCGTCTTCTCGATGTCATGTCCCTCGATACTTGTGGTCGACGAGGGATCAGCGCTTTTTCCGCCGGCGCTGGCGGAAGAGAAGTTGCGGTCGAAGACGGAGGGTCGAAAGAGAACGAAGAAAAGGAAAAGTCCGGTCCGGTGGTTGGATCGAACGAAGTAGAGCCGATCGCCCCTGGACCCGTGACTGAATTCGAGCTTGAGGACGGACGAAGTTGAGTGAAAAATGCATTTTCGGCAGGACTTCTGGGAAGCGTCGGCGTCATGGATGGAGTGGATCTGGATGAAAGTGTGAGACTAGGAGGTGGGAACTCCCATGACTGCAGAAGAGAGAGTGACAGGACATGGCAGCCTGAACGGGCGAAAGGTCGAACGCACCCAAAGAGTAAGTGAATTGAGCAAGCAGTCGATAAGAACTTAGAGAGGATGCGGTAAACGACGTACCCATCCGGGTGAAAACCCAAGCGTTGTGTAACACAAAATTAAACTCCGTCCGTTCTGGAATCTCGCTCAGTCCTTTCACGGTCTGCAAAGTTGAAAGTCTGATCTGGGAGAACAACAAAGCCAAGCTCGGGTCATCGTTCTCTGAGCCGCCGACCTCTGGTATATCGTACTCTGTTCGGATGCTCGCTTGGAGGTCTTGTAAAGGAGTCTTCATGCAGGAAATCCAAGTATGAGAATCCATTTGAGTAAACGTATCAAAGATCAAAAGAGAATGACAGAAAAGGAAAAAAAGAGGACAACGAACGATCAAGATCCGAACGGCAAGATCTCGTTTGTTAAGCATCCAGAATGCCCAAGTGCCCAACCATCGATGACCTCCTTTGAATGCCTTGGGAACGATCGTCTTGGATAAGATGGTTCGAAGCACAGGTCCGTCGTTTCCGTCTTCCATAATTCGGGCTAAGGTAACGGCCAGTTGGAAATCATCTAGTTGTTTTATACAAACGTTCACCGCATCCTTAAGACTGTCTCCTAGTAGGAAAAAAGCGGCCGCGTATGCTGTTCGATCAATCCCCAATATCAAGAGAATATTTCCCATTAGTGTTGCACGCGCAGATCATGTGGCAGGAGAAATTAGTCTTCCGAGGCACTTACCATGCCGTTGCTTCGCCATCAACGCAAATGCATTCTTCAAAGCCGCCGTCTTCCATCTGGGTTCATCGAAGTTGTTCCCCAGAAACTTGAGCATCATCTTTTGCTCCGGATGCCAGGCTGCTTGTTTCCAGAGTCCTTGTACGAGTTTGCTTTTCCGGAGCGCAAAGTAGAATAGTGAGCATGTCGTCGGATCTCGATCTTCGCCTCGCATGAATTCATTTCGCGCGATAACTTCAAATTGGGAACGCTGATCAAGGAAAGACGTTAAAGGAGAGAAAAGAAAAAGAAGGAAAAAAGGGAAAGCAAGAAATCGTTAAACACATCGGCCACTGAGGTCATGAGAAAGAATCCCGCTATTCCACTGACCAAAGTTTCCTTAGAACGGATCCAGAGAAACACTCCAAGCGCTTTCGCATCATTCCAATACATCTTGCCGCCTAAAGCTTCCGTCGCAGCTGCCAATAAGATCTCTTGACTCTGACTCTGAGATGCCCAAACGATGTTTCTGAAAGAAAGGCTTCGATGATGGTGATGATGTGGCGTGGAATCAGAAGCAGCGGGTTTCTGGATAGCAACAGTCCGGATAGGTGGCGTTGTTGGTCGAGAGTCGATCGTCGATAGTCGATACTTCCAGTTGACGTGGAAACGGATAGATATCAGATATCGAAGACCATTTACATCCAGCGCACGCTGCTGTTCGTCCACCTATATATTAGCCAATCGTAGAACAACATCAGATAAAAACTCTACGGGTGGATACAGAAGCTAAGAATGTTTTCAGATGAACAACAATGAGCATACCTCGATAACCGTCTGCACCAATGTGATCATATGATCTCTTTCGTGTCTGGTAAGACCGATCTGGAATGATCCTTCCAAGTGCTCGATAAGTCGACCCATCAAGGAGCGCGTGAATGTCTTTCCTTCGTCCCTACAAAACGTAAAAGACAAATAATCAGCTCTTCTGCGCTTGTGTCGATGATTGGAATAATGGCAAGTAGAGCTGACTCATGAATGGAAACGGTATCGTCAAACAAAGATGTATACTTTGAGCCTTCGTTAGTCTTTTCGACCATAGAAATTGAAGAGCACCATGTATGATCAGTTGGATTCATAGATGCCATACGATTTGCTTTGTGAGGGAAGATGACCAACCTTGACAGTTGATTGAGATTTGCTCCCAAACGTGGCCTTCTCTGAGAACTCGGAAGGCGCCAATGTTGCCCAGGAGATTGAATCTTCTCCTTTGAAGAGAGCATCCTCAATCGTTTCATGCAGTTGGACGAGAATTCTCTTGACAAGCTCGACTTTGTCTGTTTTGGTGATACACAAGTTGTTTGAGAGTAAACATGAGTTGAAAGTTTATGTCACGCAGAAAATGAGGAGTGTCCATGACGTGGACATAATAACTTACTCCAAAGGAGGCATTGAAGCAACAACTGAGGGTGATAGTCCACTAACGGTCCGTTCTGCAAAGCAACAAACTCGAACACGTCTCTGGATAACCCTGTGATTAATTCAACCTCGTTGTTTCCTCTCTTTGATGGAGGCTCAAAGAATCGACTGTAGACGAATAATTGGTTGCCTGCTCCAACAGCAAACGATCCATCCGAAAGCCATATTGAATCACCTATGGGTTCAGGCGTCAATCTATCATACGGAGTTGAATTCAGCAATGATGAAAATTGAGTTTCAGTTACTTCTTTCCAAAATCAATGAAGGCCAAGTTGGGGAAGAGAACAAACGGAGCAAGATTGATGGTACTGAACGCGGCCCAGTAGGATCCATCACCATCCACGTATGATACTCTTTGTTCGCAAAGAAGAATAACTTTCGTGGCAAATCCGATGGCGAGGACTGACTGCAAGTCAGGTGTAGTCGTCCAATCCAAATCAAAAACTGGGTCGTCCTCTCTGGATATCATCAAGTGTCAAGAACAGCGTGTGAGCACATTTTGTCAAGAACAATTGGTAGAAATAGATGGAGAGGCACTTACGAGAAGAATGTCGAGTATTCTAAGCCGGATGCGAAATCAGATGACTTAGAATCCCATATCGAGAGCTCATACCGACCACCTTCTGCCTCGGAAACTGATCCGGATGGCAGTTTTTGACACGACGATCGAGGTGGGGCGAGGCAAGAGAAAAATCAGCGTATATACCTATATCAGACACGAAGGGAGAATGAATGAACTTACCCATAGCAGTCTTTTTCCTCGAGCTGCACCTTGCCTTACTCAATCCCTTTCTACCTGTCTTGACTAACCCTGTCCGGAACCACTCGCCCTTTGCCCCTCCATCTTCGTCAGTTTCCTCGACCTCCCATCCATCTCTCTCGATCGGTGCACCAAAGTCCAGATGGGGCCTCCAAAAGCTCAGGTCTCCGTCTTGTGATACGACAACGATAACATCTTGCAACAGTGCTTTCATCTTCCAGTCAACAATTGATGAGTGCCAACCCATCGGGTCGACAGGAAGAATAAACTTTGGATGCGGCTGCGTCGGATGGTTTCCGTCGCTCGGCGGAGCAGTTAAGAAAGAGGAGTCGAAAGGTATCGTAGCCGAAGAGATCAAGGTATTGCTGCCATCCTGATCTATCCTCCATACCCAAAATCGTCCGGCCTTGTTCCCCAATATGATGAACCCAATGCTCATTTCCCCTTTTCCTGAAACACCATCATCAATGTCCGAGAATGCTAATAACGTAGTCATTCGTTCTCCCTTCTGGGCGCCTTCAACAGTTAGATAGTGAGGTTTGCTAGGGATAGAGCACGTAGCAGATCGGAGAGTCCGGATTGAGAGTCGCTGTGTATGAGGAACATAGGTGATGAGAGACCGACCTCTAGCAAACAATGCATAGAGAACATCGTCTTGAGATCCTTCACGTTCGTCCTCAGACTTGCCGTCCTCGAACGAAGTCTCTTCTGTAGGATCGTCGTCTTCGTCGACCCACTTCGATCGCATCTTCCAAACTTCCTTTCCTTTTCCTTTTCCTTTTCTTTTATCATTCTGATCAGTTGATATGCTCAGGCCCCATGCGGCCACCTCTCCCCTCTCTCCAACGCTCAATAGCCCTCGACCGTTGGGAGTTCGTATGAGTCTCTCGATAGTTTGGTCTAGGCCTCCACCAGGATCTTGTCGATTGGGAAGAGGGTGAATGATTCGATTGGCTGTGGACGATGGAGATGACTGGTTGGAGGAAGAAGGAGAACATATCAAATTCGGTTCAAGAACGGACATGACAAGTGGCTGATCCCAGTCGTACGTCACAAGGAGCAAAGCGGAAGAAGAGGATGTCGAGGAGTGCGGAAGAGTGATGATTCTCCTAATGTTGGTAGTCCCATCTTCCATGGCGTATCTTGCAAGGACAGGCAAAGTACTTGGAGGTGAGTTCACAGAAGGATTACAAGCGAGCTGGAACACCTTCAACAACGAAGGTTGCTTTTTCTCCAGACCGCCAACTGCCCAGACCTGAATTTCCTGAGAGCTTGATCCTGAATCAAACTCGTCGCCTGGAATGCCAACGAAGATATCTGCTATAGAACCGTTGGCGACTTCCTTCAACATTATCACGCCGGCCTCATCGCGATTTTCATTGTTGTCGAGCGCGATCTGAGCGCACTTCTGCAGACTTCGAGAAGAAATTGGGTATAACGCTGTGGAACTTGTTGTTGAAGGAGGGGAGACAGTGCTGAGGTGCTGGAAATGATATGATGTGTCCAACATGGGTGTTAGAACGTGGATGGTTGAGGGACTAGACTGAACGTATAAGACGGGAGTCTGATCACTGGCCACGAGAGGGATGAAGAGCACGATAATATGAGTAGTTCAGCAACTAGATCGGTGGGCGAAAGAAATATATGTGAATCACATACTCTGATCGATCCCTCCACCAGAAGTCTTGTATCCCTCGAACGAAATTCACATATTGGTTTCGATGAACAGGACCGCTTTCCAATGAGGAAGAGGAAGCAGGAGAGAGAGTGATGATTCGAATTTGTTGATCGTGCTAAGCCGTTGGATTAGATTGGATGGCTGATCAGTAAGAACAGTCGGTCGTTGCATACGGCTCAGGGTCACATACCACATAATGAACGATGGCAAACTTCCCATCGGGCGAGAAAGAGACTTTGTTTAGAGGGCCGAGGTCATACCATGATCTGTCAAGCAACGTCCAAAGAGATCAGTTGATAATGCTCACGAACAGAACGTTCTGTCTGGACTGCTCGATATACTGGAGGAAGGTGTACCCACTTCTCTTCCCAAATCCTCGTCCATATCCCCAAAGGGTCGTCCATATCAGTCGTCCAGAGAGCCAAGCTACCCTTCGAGGCGATGAATAGCTTTCCTGACTCGCGTAAAGACAGACAAGAAAGAACAAGACGGTTGAGTGTATCATCATTAGAACGGACGGTCAGATCGACAGTGCCGTGGCTTACCATGTTGGTAGGCCATGCCTTCGATGATGCCTCCTCCTGAGGAATACATGGTCGAATGAACCTTCCATCCTAGCTTCTCTGAGGCCGGCTTGAACACGACAACACGCCTTCCCTTTGAAACGGCGATGATTCCCTTGGACTCTTGGGATCCAGGTGCTTCGACTGCTAACGATCCAATGCCCTGCCTGATGGTATTCAACCCAGGAAATCCAAGAGCAAACGGTAAAGTGTAGAGGACGTCCAGAGTCTCTGGAGAAAGCACGAGGAGAGACGAGAACGTAGGGACAAGGAGGTAAGAAAACGCGTTGTATGTGATGGCGCAAGGACAGGCCGTAGGTTTAGGCAGGATCCTCTGAGAAAGCCTGAGAGCCATCTCGTGCGCGATCGAGAACGGCAAGGGCTTGAACAGAGACGACTGATGGAGGATGAATGTTTAGAGATGGAGATGGAGGTGACGACGGGAGAGGTGTTCTTTTCTTTCTCCAACCATCACCATCATCATTCTCGACCAGGCAGATCTTTTCGTTCTCTCTCTTCTTCTTTTCCTTTCTTTCATCTATATCAAACAGCTCGGCAAACAGAGTTCCTCAGCTTCTATCGGTATGGGTGGGTTATCATTATCCGAGAGGTTGGCGAAAGCTGCAGCGACGGCTGCCTCGCCCAACTCGACTCCTCCGTCGCCTTCAGCTCCATCCTCGCCTTCGAGTTCTACCCCTCCGTCGAAGCGGACGTCTGCTCAGCCAACGCAGTCCTCATCTGGATCGTCAGAACCAGAGGCGTCTTCCTCCGATCCGGCTTCGAAGGATGAAGCTACGTCTTCTTCGTCGACTGAACCAGCTGCGGCTCCTACTGCCTTCGCTACATCCACCGCGAACCCAGCGTCCCATTCTCAGAGCAGCAGTTTCCATCTTCCGACTATAAGTATACCCCATTCACTTCCCTCGTTCTCGTCTTTCCGTCGGTCAACATCCAAGCCGCCTTCTTCATCTGCTGCTCCCCAAGAGCTAGCCGCCATCTCTTCATCAACGTCATCCTCTGCGTTGGACGAAAGCGCAGAAGGCCGAGGACGATCGTTGAACCCCCAAGCATCGACATTCTTCCCCTCGACCTCGCTTGGGTCGACGGCTACGAGTTCACTCAAACAAGTCATTCTCTCTTCTTCCTCAGAAAACACCCCAGAAGCTGTACCCCAGGTGACGGATCCAAAGAAAATTCCTCTGCCTGCTTCTCCCAAGGACGTCGTGCTTCCGTTGCCAGATATCGAAGAGCAAGCTTGGCTGAATGGCCAAGAGGGTGCTGTGCAAGAGGATTTAACAGAAGAGAAGATCGGACAGTCAGAAATCAAACCAGGTGATGACAACGGAGACGGAACTGAGGTGACACAAGAGGTCCCGGAACCGACGACACTCGCTATTGAATCCGAAGACAATATCGGCCGAGACCAAGGTCAATCTCAACCGGAGGTGGTTGAGGCACCAACTGGAGAGAAGGATGCGGTTGAGAAGCTTCCAGTACAAGACGATCTAGAGAAGGTGTCCTTAAAGAATAAAGTCGAGAATCTCGAGGCAGAGCTCAATAGTGAGTCTCTCGAGCGTCATATCATTTTCAACCCGCCGCAAACTCTCAAGTCTTAAACAATTGATTTTGTCATCTAGAACTAAAGTCGAACGCCTCAAAGGTCAACAAGGTCTTACAAGAGATGACACCCTTAGAGAACATGGATGATTCTGAAGCTCTAGAGGATCATTTACGAAATCTCTCGACAAAAGTTGAGGTCTGTCCAAATCAGATTGCTTGTCTGCCTCGTACTCGCGTTCAGTGTTGACCTTAGACTCTGCTCTACAACATGACAGATGAGCATGTCAGAAATCCGAAGGGTGAATGATCTTGTAAAACGTGAGCTTTCGATTTGCCTACTGTTTTTTTTTACAATGTTTTCTCATTCTCACAATCTTTGCTCATGTCTCCCAGTCCAAGAATCTCGGACGGAGGAACTTCGAGACACACATAGCATGGAGTCCACATCGCAATCCAATCTGATCGAATCTCTTCGCTCGGAGCTTTCTACGTTGAAAGTCTCCCACACTACTCTTCAGGCCACTCATCGAACGACTCAGACCGAACTTTCCACGTCTCAGACGACATGCAAGGAGGAGGAAGAAAAGCGACTGAAGGCGATCTCACTTCTTAAAACCGTCCGTCAAAAGCTTGTCAAGGCTGACAAGGACAAGGAGGAGCTCAACTCGGGGAAGGAGGAACTGAAACTGGCGATCACAAAAGCTGAGACCGAGGCAAAGAAAGAGTTAGATAGATGGAAGTTGGCGGTCGAGAGAGGAAAGCAGGAGAGGGAGAAGGACGTCAGGACGTTGAGGGAAAAGTTCGAAAGCGAAGTCAAGAGCCTGAGAGAAGGATTTGAGAGAGACAGTAAAAGTCGGAAGGAAGAAGGCGAGCTCAAGGCTATCACCGCTGATGTGAGTGTCTTGTCTACTTCTGAGTTGTTGGTACGATTGATGTTCTGATCATGCGTACCATCATGTCTTTCCTTCACTGAACTTTACAGGCCAATCATGCCAAGAAAGTTCAAACCCTCAAAAGTCGGATTTCATCTCTGGAAGAGATGAACGGAACGCTGACCGAAGAAAAGTCGTCCTTGTTCAGCCAACTTCAAGAGCGACAGGCCGAGTTGGAGAAAACGTCTTCTCAGGCCCTCGAGTCTCTCTCGAAGCTTAACGATCTCGAGTTCCGACTTCGGGAGGGTTCTGATAAGATAGCGTTGCTCGAGGATGAGCTCCACGTGTCCTCCTCGTCATTTTCTATTCCTGGGCTTTCCATCGGAAACGGAGAGAAGGTTTCTGTGCTTCCCACGCCAGCGGGAAGTCGTCGAGGATCCGGGGCATCGCTACTTGATCTTCAGAGACAGATCACATCGCTGACGAGTTCCTACGAGTCCAAGTTGTCGGATCTCAGGTCCCAGCTTCATCGGCTGGAAGCCTCTAGAGCAGAGACGGAGGAAGAATGGAGCCGAAACGTTCAAGAACGGAGCGCAGAGGTCGACAGGCTGAGAGGAGTGTTGGAAGCAAAGGAGCGGGAGTACGAGGAGGCTGTCAGAGGTAGAAGGGGACGAGACGAAAAGGTCGGAGAGTTGGAGCGGGTTGTCGATGAACTTGGCGCCGAGCTGGGTAGAGAGAAGCGAAGAGGAAAGGAGATCGGGGATAAAGTGGGCAAGATTATGGAAGAAGAGGTTTGTAGTTATTTTTCTTCTCTGTTTGAAGATTTCGTTTGTATTGAAACTAAAGAAGAGAAATTGACCTTTTGCTCCTTGTGTTCTAACGATCAGGCGAGCGCTCGTGAAGAGATTAAAGACTTTACTACCAAGGTCGAGTCATTGTACTCGTCTTTGAACGATTCCAAGGCTCAAATTCAAGCGTTGCGTCAAACGAACAGGGTATGTCTGTTCTCTTCGATGTGCTCTTGTCCCTAAAGTTACTTCTATCACAAAATCTAATCTCGTTTGCTTCTACTTCTACTGTCATTTCCTGTGACACTACAGACATTGAAGGATGAGCTTCGAAAAGTTCAATCATCCGCCTTTCTCTTGGAGAAACAGCGAAACCCGGGGGTGGGTTACTGGTCTCATCAATCAAACGGAAGCGTCAGTCGATACTCTCTGGACGGCAACGAATCTCGTCCCCCGACGCCTTCGAAAGTTGTCGCGGACGAGGGGGGATCGATAGAAGGAGAAACAGGAGGTGGGGAAGAGCAGGCTAAAAAGAAGAAGAAAGGAGAGCCCAACCAGCAGGAGGAAGAGGAGGTCAACTTGGAGGTCTGTCTCGTGTGCTATTCAGAACAACATGATTTTTCCTTCATTTCTTACTGACAACGAACTTTTCTTTTCTTTGTTTTTAAATTCAAATCAAACAATTCAGTACCTCCGAAATGTAATTCTACAATTTCTCGAACATAAAGAGATGCGCGCGAATCTGGTCAGGGTCCTTTCTGTGATTCTTCATTTCACACCACAGGAAACCAGGAGGCTCGTCGCCGGAGTTTCGTAAGCGGGATCGATCTGCATTATTTCTCTTTTATCATTTGCCTGGTGTCTTTCCTACCTAGACGCTGCCCCCTCCTTTGGCTTTATCTTGTCTTTTCTCGTTCTCCTCCTTCTTCTTTGCATTATATCAATTTTTTTGTATACATATGATTTTCTTTTCGATCTCTTCTTTTACATTTATTCTGATTTTCGTCCCCATCCTCTTGTCTACTCTATTTGCCCAGCTCGATGATTTTTTTTTGTTTGAACCAAGAAAAAAAAGAGGAAAAGATGGATGATGGACTTATATAGTAAACTCGACGAAGTCTCGAGCAAAACGACACGCTGATGGGCGAAGCAGAGATAAAATAAAGAGAACACGTCAGGCTGGATTGAATATGTCTTTTTATCGCCCGCCTCGCTCAAAGGTTCAACCCGAACTGCTTGTTCATCTTGATCTTGAAAGCCTCGGCCTCCTCCTTTTCCTTCCTCGCCTTCCTCTCTTCTGCGGACTCCAAGGAGCCGGCGAGACTTTCCCAGAGTTTCTCCCTGCTATCGTCGTCCCAGCCTGCGCAGTCGTCTCTCCAGAGCCTGAGTCGCCAGAGCGCTCTGAAGAGGGGGAAGGTGTCGACGCCGTATGGGCCGAGGAGAGAGGGGTGAAGTAGGAGCGCGTAGGTCTTTGGTTCGACCGAGGGGACTAACGGCCGGGGAGGTTTCATCCCAGCGGATGCCGAGCAAGGGAGTTTACCGACAGTCGACAGGTGGACGAGGTGTTCCAGACGGGACGACAGGTGGGCTTGGTCTTGAGGGTCTGGGAAGAGAAGATCCAGCGGATACACCGGCACGTCCTTTGGAGAGAGCGTCGACTTTTCGAGCGGTCGTCCTGGGTTCGTTCGGTAGTCGTCAGTTTCGCCGCCGGAGGACGAGAGGGATTGGGTGGGTAACGGTGGTTGTAAACTTTTGATCAGAGGGGAAAGCACCCGGGGTGATCGAGGCGGAACAACGTTTTTCCCCGTTCGACCGGTCAGCGTCGAGACGACCGGTGATTTCTTCTGTCTCGGCCGTTTGTCCCATTTGTGGGGTGTTCGGTCGACCGTCGGTCTTGGAGGAATTACCGACCGGAGGAATCCACCGGGTTCTTCTTCGCCTTTTCGGATTCCGAGATCCAATACTGCGATCACTCGTTCCCCGAACACCCCTTGTTCGTTTGCATTCGGGATAAACGCCGGGTCCAGCCAGTCGCCATCTCTCATCGAGTCTCTTTCGTGGTCGTCGACCGGTCTGAGGACGCGTCTGCCGGCCAACGAAGGACAAGCCTGCACATGGGCGCATAGGATCTCTAATTCTTGTTGGATCCGGAGTGCGAGTTGGTGGGTTATCTGGTCGAGCAGGTCGGCTGACACTTGGATTGGACTGGCCGAGAAGGAGGTCGTGTTTGCTGTATTGGATGAGGGGTCATTTATGAGAGCATCGTCGGGTGATGTCTCGTCGGGAGTGGCTTCCTCTGTGGGTTCGTTTACTTCTTGGGAAAGAGACAAGGTTTCTGTTGAATCAGGGGAACGAGGGATGATGGGTAAGGGTGGTAATGAATGAGGCAGGTCAACGAGTAGCGTCCGTTTACTGTGTCTGATTCCGCCTATGGGTGATGATAGAGGGCAAAGCGAGGAGAAAGATTGAGTCAACTGTGGGTGTGAGCGGGCGTGTACGAGAAAGAGAGAGAGACAAAACCCCCAAGTGAAGCAAAGCAAAGAAGAGGAAAACCAGAAAACTTACTCAAATAACGCGAAGCTGTCAGCTCACTACAAACCATCCCTGGCGGGACAGGTTCCTTGAGATCTACATCCTCTACGATCGGGTTGGAAGCAGTGTAGTCCGGATGAAGAATCTTGTCCGGTACCAACCATAGCCGTTCTCTGGGTTTGGTTGATCCTTCCGGGCTGATGTCTTGTTTAGTCCGCCGTTCGATAGGAGGATGAGATTCGACCGAGGGAGTTAGATATTTATCTGATGGATTATCCAAGGCCACCCGAAGGTCAATGATCATGCCTGATGTCATTTACAAGCAAGCAAACAGGCCGGGTGAGTGTGAGTGTGTATGCGCGGGCTGATGGTACTCTTATAAGAAAGAAGAGAAAGAGACAGGAAGACGATCACGAACTGGTTGGAAAGTGAGTACCGGTCGCGCAACATAATGATGTCGGGCCCGCTACCAACCTTGCTGGATCAAGGAGAACAGATCGATGGACGGGTTGGTGATGTAGTCAGCTTTCTTTCTTGCCGACAGTCGAGTCCCGTGGGCTGAACTCGAGAGACCAAACAAAACAGGTCGGACGAACCGAACGGGTCCAGCCAGAGTTTCTTCATGATCTCTCTGACCTCTTCGGGCTGACCCGGCTCGATTTTGAGGACGTCTTCCTCATAACTTCCGATCCTTGCGCTGTACGGATGGAACGGTTTTGGCTTTGCCTGCTTTCTTTCCAATCTTGATGGCCGTGGGATGGGCGAATGTGCCGGGTTGGACAGATGTTGCTGGGGTTGTTGATCCGAGATGGAAGCAGGCAGGGACGAACGGAAAGCGCGCCGTGTGATTGGGGCTAAGAAGACGGAACCTCTGCCAAACAGCACTCTCATCTGTGATGTGAGCTTGTATGGATTGATGTGAGCGAGTGAATTAGCGAGCGACTGTAAGAAGTATGAGCGGAGGGGAGAAGCAAAGGGTTGCAGGCGGTGACTGGTGTGCACGTGATATACTGGGTAAAATGTGGCGTTAGTTAGGGTTGGCCCACCGGTTCTTGCCCACTTAAGAAAATCTTGGGTTTGGGCTTTATGTCATTTTCTTCTTTTCTCTACGACACCTTCGTGAGTAGATCCTTGGAATTTGCTTTTGTTGTACACACACATACGTATACAGATTTAGACTGACCTTGTTGTGCATCGCTTTCATATTCAGCTTATCGCTTCCTCTAGCTCTCATCAAATTGGAAGTCATTGAATAGGAGTCGGAGAGTACCTATAAAGGAGAGAATCGCTAGCTTTATCCTGAAAACCAGTGGATTTAACTTGATAGTAGCTCTCGTGCATTACTTTTTTTTTTTTTTTTTTGCCTTTGTTCTTTTTCCTCTTCACTTTATCTTTCCTTTTTGCCTCGCTCTTTTTTTGTTTTGTTCCAGAACGATGAATGACCGATACGAATTGCATGCAGACGATTATGAGAGAGCGAGTAAATGTAATCGACAAAGAAAACGAGCAACGTTGTGAGTGAATAGAAAAGAGGGGATGGCTTGAGACGTATGCTTGGTTACGTACAGTGCTTCAGTTGGTTACAACCAATGGAGCCCTTGTTTATGTGTTTGTTTTTGTCTAGGTGTATTGCAGGGAGCCTCGAATGTTTCCCGGAGGCGTTCTCTTCTTCATGAAGCATCGCCATGCGCAGGCGTCGAGAGAGAGAGCGCGAACAAGGAGCGTTTGAAAGAAAGTAATGAAAACAGAGTTTGACAGAAAGTAATAAAGAGAATCCGAAAGCAGGATAACAGCGAGAAGGACAATGAAGAAAAGTGGGATAGATTGAAATGGGATAGATTTGCAATCTTGAGAGACACGACAGCAACACAATAGAGATGCAATAGAGATGGCATATAAATGCAATATGGATGCGACAGAATGGAAATTAGATGTCCATTTGAATTTGCTGAGTGTAATCAAAGAGAGATAGAGAGACCAAGTGCGACACGTTCGATACCCAGCTTGGATGGACGGTCAGGATCCAAGCTGGATGCACACAAAGCTGATGGCCGGAGAGAAGAGGAAGGAACAAGGGACGGGCGTGAGTGGGTGAGCAAGTGAATGGTTATGATACCGGGGGGATGCACCAAGGCACCAGGGCACTGGCGAGGGAACCACGAACGAGGAACCAGGGTCGAACGATAACCGAGTTCTGTAACCACAGCTCCTATCCTAGCCCAGCCCAGCCGGCCCACCCGGCTCCCTCCCGCCGTGGGAGGGCCAGGGCTTATCAGCGAGCTGTAACCAAGGCACCAGGGGCTCCACACTGATAAGCCGGTCGACGGGGCAACTCGTTTTTTCTCTTCTTTGCCAACGTAGAAGAAACGACGAGAGCCCAAAGGAAACAAGAAGAAGAAGAAGGAGCATCAGCATCAGCAGCATCAGCATCAGCATCACCATCTCTGTCCCCATCACCATCACCACCACCAGCAAGGAAAGATCAGAACAACACAGTCCTCAAGAGGAAGAGAGAGAGATCGACCTCATCAACATCTCCTGGGCTATCTGTATCGTTACTCCCAGCTGGCATCCTCCCCAGGCACAGGCACGCACCCACACCCACACCGATGTCGAACCCTTACCCAAAGGCCACACCTCCGGTCAGGATACACCCCTTGCCCACACAGAACCAGCATGGTCACCAGCAACCCCATCAGTCCCATCGACCCTCCCAGCAGACGTCGACAGGCGCGGTCCCTACCAGTCTAGACATTCTCTTTAGTTGTAGGTCGGGTTTGTGTTGTGTGATGTGGTGTGTGTGCTCTGAAAGAATCTCGTCCACTCACTCAGCTTTCATCTGGCATCTCTCGCTCTCCATGCTCATCTACAGACGCAAGAGGTCAACTCTTCTACGGCAGCAATCTGTTAGTCTCTTGTCTCTTGTCTCTTGTCTTCATCATCACTGGCCGACTGATGGATCCATTCCGAATCTCACCTATCCTTATCTTGCCTTTCCCTTCTGCCTTTCTCTTGTCCTCCATCTTCTGAAAACCACGATCAAATACACACACACACACACACACACACACAGCCCCTCATCACCCTCGTTTCTCAACTACAGAGATACAGAAAGAGCAGAGCCCGTCTACACAGACGGCCTGTCCAGCCAGGACGACAATTGGTCCTACGCATCCAACGACGAAGAAGGTTCTTACAACTCCACTGACGACGACGAAAACGACCATCATGACGATAACCAACAGATAGATCAATCCCCCATAACCCAATCCACATCCTCCATTCCACCGAACAGAAAGTCCCGCCGGAAAAGTTCCCGTTCGGACCACCAGCGCCCCGTCCAAAGCTCACCCTCGGTAGGGGAGATGGAGGGCCTCGACGAAATGTCCCCAGAAGAAGTCGTCTCTATCGACGATTACTCGAGCGGCCGAGATCGAACACCCATGCCCAGAAACGACAACAGACGAGGTAGCTACGGCTTTTTCTCCGACCCCTTCCCTCCCTCTTCTCCCTCCTCAAACAGCAACAAGCCCACACCGACCACCCTGTCCTCAAACGATCCCTCCGAGCGAACTCCTCTCCTGATCTCTCAACAGATCCAATCCTCTCTTCCTCGAAAGTCCATCCCACGAACGACCTCTTCGGTCTCTCCCCATAACAACTCACCCGCTCCTGCCCACCCGGCGTCTTCTACTTCGCCAGCATTCTTGGATTCTAACCCGTCAGATTCGTCCCGAGCGTTGGGCCGTCGACCTCCGCGCAGAAGATCCTCCAGAGGCATCGGACCCAGAGGCAAAGCCACCTTCGCCCAGGCCGTCGTCGGTACCGTCTCTGTCATGGTAGGCGTCAGCCTGCTGGCCATGCCCTACGCCTTTTCTCAAGCCGGCTGGATCGGAGCATTCACCTTGCTCATCGGCTGGGGACTGGTCTTACGAAGAACGTGCGTATCTGTGGGCCCGTCTCCTCTGATGCTCTCCCACCATGCTCACCATGCTTACCATTCCCCTCTTTCTCGCTCACATCCATACCTACAAATCACAAATAGCGCTCGGCATCTGGCTGCCATCACACTCAGTGATCCAACACTCCGATCATACGCCGACATCGCCAGAAAAGCGTTCGGCCCGAAAGCCATAGCAACCACCAGGATCCTGTAAGCTTCTGTCGTCGATTTCCATCACTGTCATCCGCGTGCCTGACCGACCATTTCAAACAGGTTTTGTCTCGAGCTCTTTGTGTTGAGCATGTCGTTGTTGATTCTCATGGGCGACACGCTCGAGATAGTCCTGCATAGCAGACTTTCTTCCAACCAGCTCAAGATCATCGGAGGCATCGTCCTCTTTCCAACTCTGTTCACCCCCATCTCTGTACTCTCCCTTAGCTCCGTCATGTCGCTCATCTCCGCAATCCTTCTCTTCGTCACCCTTGCTCTCACCCTCTTTCTCTCTTTGCCTCAACCGTCTCCTCTCCCCCAGCTCTCTCTGCTTCCTACCGCAAAGATCTTCCAGTCCTCGGGCATCGTCCTCTCTGCCTTTGGTATCCATGCGATTATCCCTCATCTGGTGAGGGACATGAAAGGGCCCGCCCAATTCGGACGGGTGTTAGATCTCTCCCTCGGCGCCGCATGTCTCGGCTATGCCGTGGTCGGAGCGATCGGCTACTGGACTTTAGGAAGAGATGTCTCTGGAGAGGTACGCTCTTCTGGTTTTTTTTTTCCAACAGAATCCACTCTCTTCTTTTTCCTTTTTCTCTCTCTCTCTTTCTCTCTTTTCCTCTCATCCGGTTTTGCTCACTGAGAGCAATCGACACACACGTCCACCCTTAGATCACTAGAAATTTATCCACCATCAATCGGCTTCCTCCATGGATCATACAGGCCACTCTTTGGTTGATCGCGGTGACCCCACTCTTCAAATTTCCTCTTCTTACTAGACCGGTACGCTTCTCATCCTTATTGGTTTCCATCCTTCTTTTCTATGTATGTATGTATGTGTGTACTCATCTGTGTGCGTTGGGTTTTCGTTCTTTCTTTATCTCTCAAAGTTGAATATCACTTTGGAAAACGCCTTGCGTTTATATCCTCCCATTCCTGTCCCTAAAATCTTATCTCCGACTTCTACCATGCCTGTGGTATCCAACCACCCGAAGCCTGCTTCCGAGTCTTCGCCCCCTTCTTCATCCATCGAGCCCAGTGCCTCGGCAGCTAGCATCAGGAAGAGACAGTCCAGAACGTGGAAGACGATCGGTGGCGTTGTGTTGGCACGGGTCGGACTCACAGCACTCTGCGTGGGCGCGTCCATAGCGGCGAGAGATTACGTCCGGGTCGTCGCCTTCCTAGGATGTTTGTCCTCCTCTTTTTTCTTCTTCTTGTTCCTCATCCATCCTCCTGTCTCTCTCGACCTTTTGAACGCACATCCTAACTGTTTTCCATGTGCCATGCATCTTTCTATCCCTCGTCCAGCGTTCTGTCAATCCTTAATCAGTGTCATCATCCCTCTCTTGGCTCACTCGACGTTGTTGAAGCAGAGCAGATCGAGTCTCTTGCTCGACCGGACGTTGTTCTTGGGTTCCCTCGCCTTCATGATCACAGGGACTGTTTGGGTGTTTCTGCCTTAAGTCCCCTCGACGATAAAAGGATTTTGCTTGATGTATCTACAGTTGTATCAATATGGATTGTTCTTTTCCTTTGACCATGAAAAATTCGAGAAGCGTTATCAATTTTCAATTTTCAATCCTCTTTCCTTGTCTCTATCTTTGGTTCTTCTACAAACAAGAAAGTACATTGAAAAGAGATAGATGATTTAAAACGGAGAAGAGAATTTTGTCTCATCGTCTTTTTCATTTTCTTTTATTTGTTTCTCTCTTTCTTTTTGCGCACACAGATTGAGAGTTTCGAGCGAGCGAATTTCCAACACATTTCGTTTTTTCTTCTCTCGTCCGTCCGTCCGTCCGTCCGGTTGATTTATCTCGCTTTCCTTCGTCTTCTCTCCGAGAGACTCGTTCACCTCTGCGTCTTGTCCAAAGCTCCTCAGCCTGTCCTGTTCCTCCAGGCAGATTATATCCAAAGATGTTTCCCGTTCGACCAGTGGTCTATCAGACGGCTGGCCGCCTCTCGACTCTTCGATCACTTCCCGCTCTGAACCGACGTTCTTGTCCGTCGGGTTCGACTCGTCCATCCTCCTCCTCCTCCTCGTCAACGTCATCATCATCACCATCGCCATCGCCATCGTTTTCGTCTTCGCCGTCGACAGCTAATCAAGGAAGCGATCAGCCATTGCTCAAAAAGCTGAGGAAACGAGATCACAAACATCCAGAAGTCATCTTTTCAGGTATCCAACCTTCCGGTCAGATCCATGTGCGCCTACCCTTCCTTCCTTTCTCTTTTTCCCTCCGAGCATGATGTTTTTCCATGGTTTCTTGTGCATGCCTTATTTTGTTTTTGTCTTGTCTTATTTTCTCTGATTCGTGGAACTGTTTTGTAGCTGGGAAACTACCTAGGCGCACTCTCGACCTGGGTCAACATCCAGTCGACCGCTCCTCTTTCCACAGAAATCTACTACTCATTGGTAGGACTTCATGCGATCACCCTGCCGAAGGATCCAGTCAAACTGGTCGAAGGTAGGAGAGAGATGCTGGCGACTCTTTTGGCTTGTGGGATTGATGTCGAGCGAAGTTGTCTCTACTTCCAGGATATGGTTCGTTTCGCTTGTCTTGCCTTTTTATACCTTGAGAGTGACGCAAGAGTTGATGTCTTCCTTCTTTCTCTAAACGTTGGCCTCTGGTTGAGCTCTTTAGGTACCTCAACATGCGGAATTAGCTTGGATCTTGAACTGTATCACCCCGGTGAACAAGCTCAAAAACATGACGACCTGGAAGGTAATCCCACCCGCATAGATCTCTCTCTCCTCCTCGCCTCGCTCTGAAAACATAAGATACCGTCGCTCATCGAGTTGACCCTTCTGATCGTCTGTACGATTGCATTGATACAGTCAAAGATCGCGACGTTTAAGAACTCGGCGGACGAGGAATCAATCTCGGAAACGGACCTTCATCTCGGGTTGTTTGCCTATCCTGTCTTACAGGCGGCTGATATCTTGCTCTACAAGTACGTCTAAACTCTGCAGTTTCGCTCTTCCCGAACCTGCGTAATTGAAGCTGAACTTGCATTCTTTCCACCCTTTCCCTTTCTCTCGATTCAGAGCGACGATGATCCCGGTGGGAGAAGACCAACAGCAACATTTAGAGCTGGCGAGGGAGATCGCGGATACATTCAACCATCGGTTCAGTCCCAAGAACAAGCCTTTCTTCCCTGCTCCCCAGGCGCTCATCAGTACGACTTTCCGCCGCTGTGCTTGATTTGTTCCCTCCTATGTGTTTCTTGCTGATGGGTGTTTGTGTATATATATATTTCCTTTTTTTTCAATCTCAAAAACAACAATAAAACAGCCCCATCGAAACGGATCCTCTCCCTCCGGAACGCTTCGGAGAAAATGTCGAAATCCGCTCCGCACGCTTCGTCCCGGATCCACCTAACGGATTCGTCGAGCATGATCCAATCCAAGCTCCGTTCAGCCATCACAGACTCCCTCCCTGGGATCACATTCGACCCGGTGTGCCGACCGGGGGTGTCGAACCTGCTGACGATCCTAGCGGCCTGTCAGAGCACGCCCACGAACGAGGTCTCACCGGCGGAGATCGCCGGCGGGTACGGGAACATGTCGATGAAGGATTTCAAGCTCGAGGTCGCCGACGCGGTCGAGTCCAGGATCGGGCCGATCAGGTCCGAGCTCGACCGGTTGATGCAGAACGGGCTGGAAGGTGGCGAAGAGTATCTCCGGGACGTGGCGAGGAAGGGTGCGGAAAGGGCGGAGAGAAGGGCGAGTGTGGTGTTGGCTCAGGCCAAAGAGTTGGTCGGGTTGGGAAGCATTTGAGTCGATCTGTGTGGGAAGAAAGTGCGCACGGATGCAATACTTTGAGAGAAACTCTTTAAATCGTTCTTCTCTTTTCTCTTTCTCGTGGTATCACTCTGTGCGTAAGAACTTTTCTTAAAATTTGCGGGAAAATTCCTTATTTCCAAATTTTGAACCAAAACAGCAAACAAGCAAAGCAAAAATCACGACAACAACAATGAAAGCAGCAGACAACACCTTTGGTACACCTATACCCTCTATTACCCCCTCAATTGCCCGCTAAACGCCCAAGATTAAAGTGAAGAAGGAAGTAAAAAAGAAGGGGTTGAAGGTCATATATGGATGATTAAGAAGGAGAAGAGAGCAAAACAAAGAAAAAGAAAGGACATGATCTTTCGAGAATCATGCTGATCCAGGGAAGCAATCAGCAACGGTCTTGTTGTGCTTGTTCGAAGCGTGCTCAAGAAGCTGAGGTAGCTTGGAGGTCTGTTTGGACGGAGATTTTAGCAAGCTTGTTAGATAATATACTGTTGCTCGACTTTGTTCCGTATGAAAGAAGAAGAGTAGAAAGAACAGGGCAGAGGGAACGAACCGACTGGAAAGTACTTCGGCAGACCTGGCAGACGATGGTCTGGGCGGCAGCCTTGGACTGTTGCAAGAATAAAAAGAGACAACGACCAACGATCAATTAGTAACATGAATTTCCTTCTTGATAAGATATGCTTCTTTGCCTGACGTGTCTCGTTGAATGAGAGAAGCAGCTTCAGGTTTTAAACGCTACTTCAAAGTAGCTGAGGAGCCACATACAAATAGCCGACATGGCTGACTGGAGAGAAGTCGGATGGAAACACACATACCTTCAGGGTGGAACCGGCAGGTCCAGCGTTCTTCTTCGCGTTCTTCTCCCGGGCCATAGCCGTCTTCTGAGCCTGTAAGTTGTGAAAGTTAAGCGAGAGTGAGCGTGAAGAAACACAGCCGTCAGATTTGTTGTTTGCTCTCTGTGCGTTCTATGGCCATCGTGTGTGAGAGAAACCGAAGGAGATTTCTATATGAAGGACACGTTGCTGCCCAAGAGCAAACATATAGGAAGAGAAGGGATTGGTCGGAAACAAGCTGATATCCCACACGCCAGACCCAACGATTAGAAGTCGAAATTAAAACGAAGACCACGTACGTTACCACCTCCCATTTTTGATCGATCGGCTTTGGAGTAGAGTAGAGTAGAGTGAGTGAGAGGACTGCGACGAGAGAAAGACGAAAGAAGGCGGGGGCTTGTTGTGGAAAGAGAAGAAAGAGCCAGGGAAAGTAGGAGAGGCGACGAAATGAAAAAGAATCAAATTTTTTATCAAATATACATATCAAGAATCTACCTAAGGTCATGATGAATATTCCTATAAATTCCTCAATTTCTCTCTTCTCGCATCGCATCTGCTTCAAACCCCTCACCGTCTCTTGTCCTGGGCTGTCGTCCTTGGATGTGCTCGGTTGTCCTTGGACGTGCTCAGGTCACTGGAGAGACGGCACATCGACAGGTTAGTCTGAGTTTGTTTTTACTTTGTGGTTAGCCATTGTGCTTTTTTTCCTTTGCTTTCCGTCCCACCGTTCACATAATCCGACAAGCAACCCTGAATACGTCTAGTGATGAGAACTCGATCAACTGTTACCTTCGTTCTTCCTATCGGGCTCCCTAGCGGGGAGTCTGTACATGCGGAGTTTTGACTCATGTCCACTGAAACCTACCTACCTACTCAATCTGCAACATTGTCGTTCGTTTGTGTCTGTTTGAACGCACTGGGACTGACGCTGTTTATCTGTTCGCTACGTTTGTGGAACTCAGCCAGGCTACGGGTGTGTTGTGCTTTGAGTGTGTCAAGAAGGAAGCCTGCTTTGTATGATCATTATACCATGTCTGTTCACGAACATAACCCAGGATCTGAGAGTCTAGAAAAGAGAAAAAAATAAAGAAAAAAATTATATCGCAAGCAACTAGAACGAAACGAGAGGAACAGGTTGAAGCACGTGACTTATAAAAGCGTACACGTGACTACTGATCACGTGTCATCTACCACACTCCAGCTGTCAGGGTCCGGGTTCAGTGTAAGGCTCGGTTGTTAAGAAGGTAACCAAGTGTAATCACTTGGTTCGCGGGGTGACACTTAGGCTCTGGCGATTAATATATCTGAAGCAGACCAAACTATTAACAATATACTTTGGATAAGAGGTTTCAACAAGAATCTCAGCTTGAGGAAAACTCTTATCCAAGAAGGCGCGAGGGCGTCCCCGTTTTATATCAGGACCCCTCGCGCATTTGGTCTGCCACTAAAGATATACATATGACGAGCCTAGAGAGGCTCGAGATCACGAGAACTAAAAAGATGAAGCATGAACCATGCAAACTAGAGCATGATGGAAAATGGGCGAAGAGGCATAAGGGATGGAGGGAACGAATAGCCTGTAGGGGTAACCCACGTAAGAGAACACGTGATACTTAACCCGTATTCCTGACATTCAGAGGGTAACGGGAAGGTTACAAGAATGTGACCAGGCAGGGAATAGGGCTGGCAAGAAGGAAGTTCAGGCTCTCTAGCTTGGTGACTGTGACGAGAGCGCAAGGCAGGGAAATCGTATGAATAAGGTTGATACAACAATGGAACAAGAGTACTAGGGAACCAAGGAATGACAAAGGATTCAGACTTGGTAGACTATGCTATGGGTGGCAAAGGGGGACCCGTCTTATATATCATCCTTAGACTCCAACGATTATGCATAAGAGAACAGATCATAGAAGGTGCTAGAAGTACCTGCGCTACCAGACTATATACCTGCATGTTGATGTAATGAGAGAGCATAAGGAATACCGAGGCAGGAGAAACAACAGAACCAAAAGAAGGTTACCGAGGTGTAACACTCAGGTCACATCCCTGACACCAGCCCTTTCAATGCTGTGCAATCTGATTCAAATGTCTCGTCCGGGCATCGAGAGAGATGCCCGGACGAATCCTTGATCCGGTTCGCTTCCAGCAAGACGACGGGAGAGCGGCAGCTAACATCTTGACCTCCATCGTCACACACCCCCAGACACTCGTATCCACCTCTGTGTACCATCCCATCGCCCTAGGAGATCGTTGCCGTACATGCCAAAGAACATCTCCTCAATGCATTCGGCCTTGGCGTCAAACAGGCCAATAGGAACGACAGCTAGAGGTCAACCACTTCGACCACCAGTCAAGCGAGGGGCAGCTTGCCATCAATGTCGAAAGAAGAAACTTAAGGTTTGTCTTTTTTTTCTCATACCACTTCACGTTCCATAAAAGGGTTGTCCTGTGTCGTTCTTCCCTTGTCGCACATATCCACTTCCAGTTTGGGCTTTCAACAATCCGGGTGGCCGTGAAGCAAGTCGGTTGGATGCACGCGTCAATCGAGTCAACTCCCATTCTTATCAGCCAAAACGGAGCCGAGAAAACGTGCATGAGAGCGCGCTGACGAAGCGCGTCCCAACGAAAAACCAGTCCATTCTTCCCTACCTTTCTCCCTGTCTTTGGTGTCATTTGCTGTGAGGAGCAAAGAAGGATTAAGAAAGACATGCCACATCGTTGGAAACGGGTTCAGACACGCACACAGAGATATGTACACCTAGACGACACGGACGGATGGGCTTCTTTCGAAGGTTTCTAGGTTGTTGAAGCTAACGGGTCGAATGATTAATAATCATCATCTATCAACTGAAACTAACCATTGACCCACTTGACTCGTTCTTTTTCTCCTGTTCACATAAAATGTCTATCAGTGTGGTAAGTATTTGAAATCTGTCCACATGCTCGTATCAATCTCAGAAACGCTCACGCCGATAACTCTATACATCTTACGAATGACTTTTAGATGCCGTTAAACCTCACTGCGCGGCTTGTATGAAAACACATCGTCTCATCCCAATGGACACTCCAGGTCGACCAGAGTACCCCTCCTGTACCTGGGACGATGATAAGACTTCAGGGTCGTCTTCTTCTAACCGTGCAGCTTCAGAACTGGTCTCGAATTTTCAAAATAAAAAGGATTCGTTCTCATCCGAGGTATCCGATACAATCGAAGGTCATTCGGCAGTCCCAACCTCTGCAGAACCCTCCATCTCTTCGGGAGCAAATGGGGTGGAGAACGAGCAGGAGAAGCTACGAGCGATGGAGGCTCGGATGAGAGTTCTGGAGAATGAGTTACTCAAAGCACAACTCCAAAGATCTGTTTCACCAAAAGCCCAACCGATCAAACCTTCACCTCCTGCTGCGAAAGGACTCGTCGCCATGACTTTCGGTTCATCCTCATGGTACGGGAGCGAAGGTGTGATGCCTGCTCCGGCTGTCGTTCCGTCAGCGTCCCAATCAGACTCTCCTGCTTTATCAATCTCGTCGTCGACAAGCACCGTTCCATCCCTGGAAATCTCTCCCTCCTCGGCTTACCACCTTCAACAGCATCGGATGGAAAGTTTGGATGAATCACCGTCCCGGGCAGAAGTGCCCTCACCCTCGGCTATCGAGCACCCGTTCTATCAACCCTCCTTAGCCTACTTTTCTCAGGGAGCACCCCCCTCTACGTCGTCGGTGTCGTCTTCTTCCAATGGTGTCCCCGGAATCCCTCATCCGGCTCAAATAAATTCATCCGGCTTGGAGTGGGACTCAACGATGCATTCGATGGACTATTCATCATCCGGAACTTTCAATCCTTCCTTCTCGGCATTCCCCTCGTCCGTCCCCAACGTCTTCCCGCCGACATATCAGTGTTCCTCCCCGACGACGTCAAACATTCGAGATGTTCCTCATACGTCATCGCTCGACTCGAACAAAGGTCTCTCACCCATGGTGGACGGTATCTTACCTTCGTCATCCCCGGAAGCAGACTTTTCATTCGACATGCCACTCATGACCTCAGAATCTGCGAACAACGAATGTCTACAGGAACCAAGGAAGGAACATCGAAAGTTCTTTTCGGATCCGATGACAAACAGTCCTATGGAAGAAATCCCTATGGATAGTAACGAGGCGTTCTTAAGGAATATCGTCTACCCGGGATATCCACGCCGCTTGCCTGATCCGTCGGTGATGCGAACCTTGATAGAAACGTTCTTTGCAAAAGTTCCTATCTCAGGCGCTCTACACAAAGTTCGTCTTTTTCCTTCAAGTCTTGTTTGAACTGTTCAACATCTGTGAGTCAGATCTCATCTCTCAACGCCTGACATTGATCGTTTTGATTCTATTCGCATAATCGTCCTCCAGGCTCGCTTTATGTTCGCATTCGATACCTATCCACCCACCCACTCTTCCTTTCCTTCGACCGCGACTCTTCATGCAATCTGTTGCTCTGCTGCCATGTTCTCCGGCATCGCCGAGATTGAACGTCCTAGCGAAGAATGGCATAATTTTTGTCCTATGGCGAAGTACAAAGATCCGCTCGATCCAAATACATTCGAAGGCAGGCATGCTACTTGGGCCAAGGAACAGCTCGACATTGATATGCTTCAAGGTGTGAGATTGCTGGAAGCGATGCAGACGGCGGTGATTCTCAGCTCGTTCAACTATGCGACGGCCAGGTGGATGCCTTACTGGATCACCTCCGCCTTAGCAGCCAGGTTCATCCCTCCGCTGGGATTGGGTATCTCGACTAGCAAACTAAACCCTCGCTTGGAGATGAAACCTGGTTTGCTGCCTCAGCCGGTGGATCATACCGAGAGGGAGATGAGAAACCGAATATTCTGGTTTGCCTTCGCGGCTGATCGAGCTGCGTGAGTAACATCTGTCGGACTACTTGTTTGCCTTCTTCGTTATCTTGGTCTGTGATTGCCTTTTACAGACTCATAATCTCTTTCTGTGAATCTCTTTTCTAGAATGACCTCGTCTGGTTGGGCTTGTACGATCGCAGAGGAAGATATCACTGGTTCACTCCCCATTCGAACCGATGAATACCTGGCTGGGGTATGTACTTTGGTGTCCTTTTCAGTAACTTTCAGTGTTGATGTTAACTCCTACCTCTCCATCGTTCTTCTTTCTTCTTGCGGTCAATCAGGTCGATGTGGAGAACCCTCAAACTCTCGCGTCAGAAGACTTGTTCATCAACCACCCGCCTCAATTCACAGAGTAAGTACTTTTTCTTCGATCATCTTCGAGAGTCTTATCAAAGTCAGTCCGGGTCTAATAGACCTTTCCTGATACTTTATTCTCACTTTCCCTTCTAGCGCGTTCATCTTGTCTATCAAAGCCCTCGTTCTCCTTGCTCGAGTCAAACATTTTAATCGTCGAGAATTACGTTACGTAGAGGGTTCTGATTCGAACGAAAACGGACCGATCGTACAAAATCCTAGGAATAACCCAAAGTTTCAGACGCTCAATGCGAACGTCATGGGTTTCATGACCACCTTGCCAAAGGAGTTCAGGGAACCCGTCAAGGCGAATGGCTCGGTCTGTAAGGATACCATTCTAGGTATGTCTGTTGTCCTCTCCTCTTCCTGTTAAGTACTCCTGAGTCCAAGTGTACTGACCGTGTATTGATTGTCCGATATAGTGCACAATCTTGGCTATCTGGCGCTCATCTCTTTATCAGAATATCATCTTGAGTAAGTAGGACTTGATCTTTCAACGCAGCTTGGTAACGGCCAAACCTGAACCTCTCCATCATAAAACCTGCCGTCTGTTTTCCCAATAAACAGCATAGAAAACATGTCGGAACCTACATCTGCTCTGGTGTTGGCCGCAGCTCGAGGAATGCTCTCTATTTTGTTCAAATTAGCGGCAACGACTTTCGAGTACGCCTTTGTCTTTGTCCCATCCCTTCTCGTTCGTTTTATTCTATTCGACATAACTGACCGACCGAGTTTCTTTTTTCTCATTCTCAGTTTGACTACTCTTGATCCAACAATCGCTCATTGTTGGTTTATTGGAGGTCGAATTTTTGCGAGATTCTACCAGGTCCGGAAATCTGCAGACGATGAAAAGGCTGCGAGTATACTCAGTCAGGAGATCAATGTCTTCCGGTACGTCTTTCAATGTCAATTTGATGGAGCCATAGTATTCTTTCTATTGCTTTTCTTGTTTGATGCTCATCAACTTTACTACTTCTCTTTTGCAGCTCGGCTCTACACCAAATGGGAAAGAAGGTTCCTGTAGCAAACAGGCAGGCGAATATGTTGGACGCAATTTTCGAAGAAGCTCAAGCGGGAGCAAGACTCAGTGTAGATGTAAATTGCAAGCCAGATGTCGTGAGTTGAACATATTTGAAGTCTGATGTCTATCCGTCCTTCTTCTGCAGGTCATCTTGTTACACACGACTGATTGATAACATTTCTCTTGTTCTTTCCTTTTCGAAACAAAAACAAAAACAAAAACAAAAACAAAAACTGAACTTGACAGCCTAATTCAAACTTACACCCTCAAGCATCTACAGTTCATACAGATGCATCTACCCCATCATCCATATCATCTAGATGTTCACACGCCATGTCTTCAGGTCAAGCATCCACAATGACATCCGTCTCCTCTGAAACAGGGATGGGCATGGGTCTATCATTCGATGATCTGATCAAGGATTATTCGTATAGTCCGGGTAGGACGCCCTACTTGGGAGACTACGAGACCGATGCCCATCAAATAGTCCACTAGGTCACCTCTTCCGCTCAAAGGCTTTGATCCTGTTTCAAAAGGAGGAAGCGGGTTTCGAGGGGAGGATGCGACCTATTGCCTACTATAATTAATTTTTTTTCCCCGTGGTTTCTTCGTTTCCCTCTGTCTTTTGGGCTTATATTTATATGCGCCTTGGCGTTTGCTTTGCTTTCGATCTTGTTTATATGTACCAACTGTTCATTCCATTTGAATACCTCCGAATCTTAATCTATATTTCGTTCTTGTTCCGCCATTCCGTTCTGTATGGTGATTCTCCTTCCGTGATTTTTTTTTAGTAAAAAAATTCAAACAGGATCTACCCTCTTGCTCGTCGTTTCGAGATTTATTCATGATTTCTTCCTCTCCTCTTTCTTCTTGTCGAAATCGAAATCGATTACTGGTAGACGACGGGAGTTGACAAACACTGGTTCAAGAGGAGTCAACCGAAAACACATACAATGAATGCTTTAATCATGAGAGCGAAGGTAGCATATAGAGATACTCGATGAGAACTCTGCGAAACAAGGACCGAAACGAAAGGTGAAAAGCAAGATCAGAATAAAGAGTTCGAACGAGAGTAGGAATATAGTCGCTCCGATCAAAACTGGTTTGGTCGAGGTGAGGTTAGAAGCAGGTATACTGAGAGAGATAAAAACACAAAGGATGGAAAAATACGAGGGGAGGTAGCAGAGCGAAGAAAGAACGTAGGGAGAAGAGTAGAGCGCAAGAACTGACAAGGAAGAAGCAAATGAGAGGAAAGGCGAGGAGAAAGATAAGAGATATTTTAGAACGAATGGATACATTTAGACGAAGCAAATTATAGGGCTCTTGATTGTCAAACTTATACTCCCCCTCTCCATGCTCGAGAAGCAATTCTGTCCTGACACGTCAGATAGCTAGCTACGTCTGCGCAAAATGGCGGGTCCAGAGCGATTGATGTCAGAGGCATGAAGACCTGTTTGTTTGTTTGTTTGTGAATGCCCATCGGTAGATGGCGATAATGACAATGAAAAGAAACGACGATTAATATCTTTTTCTTCCTTCATCTGCTCAGAGGGGAGAAGAAGAACGCACTTGAGGTTGCCCATAATTGATATGAACAGTCAGAGAGCCTGAAGAATCAACTTGCGAAAGCACACCTATCAATCGCACCCGAAGACAAGATGATACATCAGCACTACCATCACTACAGAGTATCTTCACAAGAAAAGAAGAAAGAAGAATGGATATCCAACACGAACAACTTAAGACATCGACCACCATTGATTCTGGCTGATAAGCCGTCTGGATCGTTAGACTCTCTGTTCCTGACTGAGCGGATCCTTGATTGGTAAGGACAGAGAGTAGAGGATATTTGGAGATGGCAATAGAGTGGGTTGTCTGAATGAGAACGGAGGCTTTGGTCGTGTAGAACGTTAGCGAAGCCCCAGCACTATATGTACCAAATGAAGACCAGCGTTGCGGTTTATATAAGGATGTTAGCTAGACTTAAAGACCACAACCAAGTGAGAAGAGAAGTTGAAAGGACGAACGCGGCTTTTCGAACTGCATTCATCCTTGTCACGTAATCGTACAGTGTAGAAGACGTCTGTTGGTTGCAAGACAACTTTTGTTGAGTGCCATGTTTCAAACAACAAGAATTAATCAATTGGGAGAAAGAGTAGATAGAGAGGACAAACATCGTAAGGTTCGTCACCCAAGGTCCACAAGGCCTCTCGGTTGGATGGATCAGAGCCTCCGCTCGCATTTTGCTCATCGCCGTAGTACCTGCATGGGTCAACCAATGAACGGAGATTTGTTGTAAGGACATGTTGTTGTCGACTGACAAAGTAGGGAAAAGACCAGAAGAGGAAGACCCATACCAGATCGGAATTCCATCGGCCACGAATGAATACGTGAACATATTCTTCAAAAGCTGTATAAATTTAGTCATGCATAAGATTGACACAAGCATGGATCAGTCATTGACCAAGGACCTTACTTTTCCTTTTGTGATCAAAGAAAATAGAACAAACTGCATCATCCGTTGTCATGCTCCTTGGTCTCGGCACTGGATAGACAAACGCATAGCCAGAGATTCAGTATAAAAGATTTCGAGCTCGTTCACACTGAAAGCTTCGTACAAAGAGGAGAATGAGAGGAGCAATCATGTCAGACTGACTGTCATGATTAGAAGCAAAGCCTCCCAAGACCGTCGAATCATCGAACCAGTACGAGATTGTGGATATCATGTTGGCGAGATTGAGCATTGAACCTGACGTATCAGAGAACGCTTGGCTAGGTATAACGAAAAGGCGCGGGGCCATTGAGGAGTGGGTGAGTTTCCGAGTGCGTCCAGGAGGACTCAGAATAGGAAAAAAGGGCGAAGGGAAACGTACGTGAGAGTAAAATACATTGGATAGTTGAGGGTAGAAGAGAGAGCGGACGCCTGGTAGTCGTTGACATAGAGAGGATCTTTTGGAATTTTTCCCAGAAAGAGATGTGTTGCAATTGTGATAAACATGTTGAAGGCATGAATCTATGGATGACATGTAGGAGATGAGAAGAAGACACACCTCCGTTCAAGACCTCTCCCATACAAAACACTCCTGCGTTGGTCTCAAACCCTTTCAAGAATGGTTTTTCTACGTGCATAGCTGCGTCGATCCTAATTCCGTCGATGGCGTATGTCTGAACGATGTTTCTCACATTGGTGTATAACGCATTTTGAATTTTGCTAGATGATGTATTGAGATCGGGTGTGATGACCGACCCCTGCGAGTGGTTCAGAGAATTAGGAATATTCATCAGCTTACTATTCTGCTCCAAAGAAAATGTGAAAGAAAGAAGAAAGAAGAAAGGTCTTACGGTAGGTTCTAACCAGCACTGTTCTACACTCGTCTGGTTTCCATCTTCAATGGTACAAGCTAACATATGGTAATCCGTCGGTAGATCGAAAGGTCCATAGACTCCATCCATCTCTCCAGTGGAGGACTGTCCTACAGCCGGGTCGAACTGAGAGGTCGAAACGGCTAGCGCAAAGGCGACATGATTAACAACGACGTCCAGCATGAGTGCCATTGATCGGTCATGAAGGGCAGAAGAGAGTGCTTGTAAGGCCGTTGGAGATGGGCCCAGCTCTTGAGAATGGATAAATAGGAGAAAGAAGAAAGTTCAGCATGGTCTGTGTGGAGAGGTGGTATGCAGCGCTATTTTTCTTCGATGCGACCATCACACGCACTTGTTAAATCAGATGCCCAATACCTGTACACCCAGCAGGTTTGTTTCCCCAGAAGAGAAAAAGAAGGGCGAACAAGGAATTTACATCATCAGTCTCTGAAAAAGACCTTCAAAGAATGACAAAAGAGGAATCTGAAAGAGGCGAGTTGAACGAACCCATGATAAGCTTGTCCTACAATAGTATCGTCTAAGATTTGAGCGGAAACCGGAGAAATCCAAACTGCATCGAACCCCATCCCTTGGATATAATCTAATTCGTCGACTATGAGCACCAACCCAGTCACCATCCATTAGTATACTTCTTTTGATCGACAAGGAAGGCAAGGACTCATCGAGAAAAACAAGATAGACTCAACTGATTCCCTGGAGATCGCCTCCACAGAAAACTTGGGCAGCTGTGTTGCATGCCGGTGTGGAGCCATTCCCCAGGGCAAATCTATCCGTCATAAGCTATTGTCCATCATTCCAAATGAGAAGCAGTCAGTCAATATATATATATATCAGTTGATGACCAACTCTTGGACACGTTTCCATCTTTTCATGATTCATAGGTTCTCAGCATCTAATTTTATTCTATTTTCAAGTAAGAAGACAACATAGAACGCAATGGATTACCTGATATATACTCCTGGTCCTCCATTCGGAAGCTGTAAGCCCCTTCACCTGGGAAGCAAGTTGAGAGACTCCCAGGCTTAGGAAGAGTAGAGGATGTGTTAATGAGAACGGTTGCTTCATCTGATGTTCCTTCTCTTCTCTCTGACTGATGTGTTTGGGTGTGGTCTTTCTCGAACAGGACACGGATGGGTCTGCTGAAGTTTCGTGTTGTTATGGGTTGCACAGTGTGTCAGGTTCGGTATATGATGTGGGTAACGAGGTAGGACAGAAAGACGAAAGAGAACTGGACTATGTTCACGAATACAAAGAAACCTCAGGCTGTCCTTCAGCCTAGTGCCGCTTTTGCTGCTCCTGTTGTATTTTCTTCTTTAATCATCAGTTTCTACGAACCTCAGACATTCTCAGATTCGTTAAGGTGAACGAAACCCTCGAGAGGTAATGAGACGTCGCCGGGAACGCCACAAACACAAGCGGCAATGGTTGAATGATTTATCTATGAGAAGTTACTGCGGTTCTGTTGTTTATCGGTGAAATTGATCGACCGATAAGATAGGCAATTTCTTCCGTTTCGTCTTTCCTCTACCCCGGACTATTTCCACGGAGCAAAGTTGACGAACATGACTGCATCAAAGACATGTGATCGGAAAGGATACAAGCAGAGAAGAGCGGGATAAACCCGGTACATAAGAATAGTGAATGGTTTGTCCAGTAATAATTGATAGTATAATTAATGTCTAAGTATCTGAGATGACCGAAGAAGAAAGTATGTTGATCGAATTGAAAAGAAAGAGAGTATGCTGAAGTCAAAGACTATGCTTCAGACAGAGGCCTGGTAGAAAAGAGCCAAAACGATATGATACGATACGATACGATGTTATGTTATGAGACGAGATAGCTTACAAGCAAGATGATAATGATAAGATCAATATAGAATTGATAGTAGAACTCAGAGAAAGATCGCTAAGTCAGTCCTCGTTCACTTTTAGGAAGCCTCACTCACAGCTCCACTCGCACGCCCTCTCTCCAGACCTCCAGCTCAATCATCTTTTCCCTCTTTGCGTTTTCCTTATCTCTCGACTCGGTCTCTCGTTTCTTCATCAGCTCTCTTTCCTCTTGACGTTTTGATTCCCACTGGTTTCTGGCCTCCAAGCTTGCAAACAACTCACCCACAGGGGACTGCAACGCTCGTATCTTTGCTTGATGTCTAGCCTGAAGCTCCGCCCTATTCATCTCCCGTAAGCTGCCGATGTTGCGAGCAGCATCATTGAGAGGGGTCGATCTGGGACCCGAGCTAAGTAAAGTTGAGGTCCTCGTCAGAGACAACCGGTCTTGCGCCTCTCTTGGAGATTTCCTAACTTCACCCGCGCGATCTTTCAGGAGTTCTTTCGAATCCTCAGCTGTCCAATTCATCTTTCGCCGTTCTTTCGGCTGGGGAGCGCACGAAGGTGTCTGGTCTTTATTAGAATTTAGGCTTGAGTTCGATGGAGAGTATAACGGCCGGTGGATCTGTCTGTTGGCTAGATAAGCTTCCCATTCAGTTCTCGGACTGCCTCCCGGTACGGAAGGCGAATGACCAAAAGCTCGACTGTAAGATGAGTGACAGTCGGACAAGAGTGAGAGTGAGTTCGGCCGGTCGAAGTGGGAGGGAGAATACGGGAACAAGGAGGAAACTGTGTTTGTCTTAAGAGCTTCTATAGATCTTCTGACGGTCCTAATTTCGAGTGATAGCTGCTCCCTTCGTTTCTCGTCCAACTCGGCCTGTCCTTTTAACCCCTGAGACTCCGAGTCTTGAGTTGACTTCCTCCAAGGTTGATCCGTTTTTGTCTCGATCATCTCTCCTGTGTTTGCAGTCGCCGTCGCCATTGTCATAGGGGCAGGGTTTGTTTTGGAGGACGTCAGGCTTAACGTAGGCACATAATCGAAGGCAGTCTTGTCGAAAACTGAAGAACCCTGGTATTTCTCGCTGGATAAGACAGATTGGTTCCGTTCAAGGCCTGCCCTCGTAGCGCTGACACCAGCATCGACAGTAGATCCATGAGCGGCCTCCCATCGAGCCAGTTGTTGAGCATGTACAGACTTTCTGATTTCGTCCTCATTCTCGTCCTCGGTCGCCCGTCGTCGTCTATCCTTGGCGTTGGCGTCAACCTTTCCCAGGCGTGCGCACAACTTGGATTGAAGAACCGCTCTGTGAGGGTCGAAAACAGGCTTTCAATCTATAAGCATCAATAGGTGTAGGAGTAGACGAAGTGAAAGGCCGACAAAAAGACTTTACCCTAGGAAAGCGAGAATGCCAATCAAGGCCAGTTCGATCTGCATCAACTGAGTAAACTGAAACCCGGCATTGATGGAATCCGATATCTCTGACGTGAATATGGATCCTGCGAGAAGACAAGGAAATTTCAGCATGTGCTTGCGTACTCCTTGCAAGAAGTTCAATATGTTGATTGAATGAAGAGGGGGACTTGCGATATCCTAGATTGTAGATATAGAACTCCTTCAATCCAGCTCTCGTGAAACAGTCAAGTCCCAGCACCTGTCCGAGATACAAGGCACGAGAAAGAGAGAAGATGAATAGGAGGAGAGATCACTCGAAATTGAGTCAGAGCTTCATCTGTCTAGATAGAATCTCGGTGCAACAGAATGAAATTGTCTCACGAAAGCGCTTGCTCCAAGCCTTATAAAGGGCCAGGAAGAGAATGGAATGACGGACCACCATCAATTCTTTCAGCTCTAGTTGTCTCAAACAGTCAAGAAGATAATATCAGACTACAATATAAAATCAAACGGGCTTACCAGGCGGTAGTAACAATGACCGCTGGGCGGTAAAATCTTTCGAGCATGCCTATCACCAGGAAACCCACCGAGATGCCTATGAAGTAACGAGATATATCCATAAGCATGCGATAACTATGCAAATCAAGAGCGATAAGAATTGGCAAAGATGGACACACTTGCGATCAATACCCATCGCCATAGGAGACTCTGACCGGTGAGACCTCCTTGTTTGGTGGCCATGAGAAACCAGCCGAAAGAGAAACCTCCGATAGGGGGAATGGCAAACTTTGACTTATTGAACGAAACCACACCGGCCGCGCCAGCGATGATACCGACGAGCGCGGCGATGAGGACAAACACTCCTCGGATCAATTCTCTCGGTGGACTCTGTGTGGTGGGCGGGAGAGCATAGTGAAGGAGGATCGTCACTGTCACAAGTGCACCGGCATAGAACGGAGCAAGAAAGAGGGAGGTCCTGAGAAGGAAGGCAAATTGGGTTGGCTTTAGAGGCGACTTATCTGAGCAGATCGTCGAACAAAGAGAAACTTGCCATCTATTTCCTTCTCCTAGCACACAGAGCCCAGCTCCGGTAATAATAAGAGCGGCGCCTGCAAATCCGTATGGTACATCTAGCCTGATGGACTGGGGAAGAAGAGTGGAATTCGTGGCTGAGGGGAGAGCGCTAGCGGTGAACGATGGGATGACTGGTGAGGCAGAAGAAGATGCAGACAGATAGGACGATGAAGAGGTAGGAGTTGTAGGAGAGGTCAAGGAAGAAACAGATGAAAATGCAGATGAGGAAAGAGTAGGTGATACAGAGGCAGACGAGGATAACGAAGACACCTGGGCGAGGGCTTGTATTGCTAGGATCCAGAAAGCTAAGAGGAGTCCAAGTAAAGGATTCATGAAGAGTGAGAGGAGAGGAAGGAGTAAGAGGGAATTAGGGGGAGGAACAGATGGGTGTCTGCTTCCCTGTCGATCAAAAGGAGGAGAGAGAGCCTGCGCAAGAAAGAGCGGTAGGAGCAAGAAAGAAGCAAGTAAGATGCAAGGGCGAAGGAGGTGACCGAGTTGCAACGAACGTCCCAAACGATCTCGGCGGTGACTACCGAGTTTATCGTGACTACCCTTGCATCGTTGACTAACCAATCTGTTCGCCGAACCCAACACGTGTAGCTCAGGAACATGAACCAGGACAGGCATTTCAAGAGAGGTAAGAGGTGATAGCATCTCAAGCCTGTACGTGATGACACACAGATGTATTTACAATAGGTACAGGGGTAGTGAGTAACGATCTATGGTCGATAAGCAGTAGGATGTATCGAAGGCGAACAGTACGAGCTATAAAGTTCAGCTTCATACACTATAGACATGCAGGCAGTGATATGTAACGGTGTCGTCATGACTGGCCATATAGACACATGTCCGCATAAGAAGCTCTACAAAACTTACCATAAGGGATAGGCAATAGGTCCTGGGCATCTATGAATAGCTTCGTTGGGCTAAGATACAAGCAAATGATAATTTCATGGTCAACATGATGGAGAACCGTCCACCCCATAGGCGATAGGCAGATAGGCAGTAGGCATATATGCGAATGCACACATCCGAAGATGTTGGCAAATACTTGAATATGAGCGCCGTCACTTCTCATCTGATACTTAATAGCTCCTCTGTTTGATTCCTCTGGAATTACTGATATCATTTCTTCATTCACATCCTTTGTGACTGGTAGTAGATCAAGATTCTGATCTGATGTTTTGAGCATACAGACACGATCATAGCTCAAACGAATTCATTCAATGACCAAATAACTCAGAGACTTCACGAGTCTTACTCAGTCAGTTTTGAAATCTTGTGTTGCCGATTGATTTGACCGTCGACTATCGGAGGTAAATTAAACTTCTGGGGATTGATCTCGACGAAATAAGACTGTGTTATTTCTTTGCTGCCAAGCGGCCTCAAGCTTCTGATCTCTAGACTATGGCACAGGACGCATGGGATAAGGACGATCTCACAGAGGTATCATGGACGGCGTTAATGAAAAGCGTCAGAGGCGATACAAGTAGCGAGCTTACATAGCACACATAAGTGTGACTCATAAACAGCGTTCTCAGACAACGACATCATATAGCGAACACGCTTTAGGAAACATAATACAAGATGACTATCACACGCCATGAGTGATACCTCAGTAGCACTTTGTTGTGTCCAATATGATAACCCTCGTGGAACTTTGTTTACAGCTGACGTACGCACATAATTACTTGGAGACTTCTCAGCTGCGCACGTGGCTGGCGGGATATTCGATTATGACGTACCCGGCAGGTTACGGTATGGTTACAAAGCCATGTGCCTGGTGCCTTGTTCCTGGTCCCTCTCTCTGCCCTCTCGCCCTCTGAACCTTCTCCCTGCCAATCCCGGATCGAGGAACGAACGAACTCCAAGCAACGACTTCTCCTCTTTGTCTGCCTTTCCATTCCTTTCCTCTCTATTCCATCCCAGTCTGTCTCTCAGTCTTCGTCTGGAACCAACTCGTTTGACCAACAGAAAAAAGGAAACTCTCTTTCCATTCCATCGCCTGTTCTTCTTTTTTCCTTGCCTCCCTTCGGTCCCTCCTTTTTTTCATCCCTCCCTCGTCTTTTTTTCTCTTGCATACACGCCTCCACTCCTCTTTTTCTTCCCTTCACCCGATCCGACTCTGGAGTCATAGCTTTCGTCCCTGTTCAAGTTCGATCCAAGCAACCATCAACTACAACACCACTACTACCCAAACCCACAATCTTTGATGAGCTCCTCTAACACCACGGAACCGAAGCCGTCCCCTTCGTCGGCTCCCATCTCTGAAGACCAGGTCGATGACGAGGTTACTAAAGTTGTTAGTCTTGTCTTTTCTTCTTGTTTTTCTCTTCTCAATTTGTCCTATTCTCCCGGTCTCTCTCCTATCCTTTTGTTCCCTTGATTCGAGTCCGGACCCTGGTATTGTAAAGGAGAAATAGAAAATTGGAAGAGTTCATTTATTTACACAGGGAAAAAAGAGGGAAAACGGTACGAACAGAGACGGAGAGAACGAATGAGCAGATCGGGTTAGACAATCAACATGATGTCTTTTGGTCTCTTCCCCTGGACTACCTCTCTTGCTTCCTGGTCTTTTATGCCATCTGCTCTCTCTCTGATCTCATACTTCACCAGATCATCACGCACCAGCTTCGATCTTCGTTTGGCACATTTTGTCGCATTTCTTTGATCTTCAGATCGAAGATCTTTATTCTCCTCGCCTCAATGTAGTTCACATACTCCTCTCGACTGCTTTCTCTCCCAGCCGTTTTCTCTCTCTCTTTCTCTCTCCCTCTCCTGCCTTCACTTCTTATCTGTGCTCTACTTGTTCATTTTGACTGACTCATCATCATATTTTCTTCTCAACTACGAAAATCCACCAATACAGGATAAAACTCCGGTCATCGGTACGATCTCGCTTCCGTTCCTTTCTTTTCTACATAAGCTCTCGATCTCATTCCCCTTTCCTTCTTCCCAGACATGGAGACTTTTAATCAACTTCAAGAGATGGACGACGACGAAGACGAACGAGAGTTCTCCAGGGGTATCGTCTGGACGTACTTCGAACAGGTCCCGGAAAAGCTTGACGAGATGGGTGACAGCTTGTGAGTGCCCTCCTACCTTCTTCCCCTCCTCTTACCCAAGACTTCTGTCTCTGACTCGCGTTTCCTGTCATCCTATTTCTATCTTCTTTCCCTATGCCTTTGCTACCTTAGAAAAACAAAGGATTATCTTACTGTTTCCCAAGTTGCTCACTTCCTGAAAGGATCTTCAGCAGCACTTGGTGTCGCTAGAGTTTCTTCCCTTTTTGAGACGATCCAACTGCAGGCAAAAGATGTCTACAAAGCTGTCAAGTAGGTGTCCAAAATGATCTTTTGGATGTTTCCGTTCTTTGATCTCAGATTGGTACCGTTGTTGGTTATTTATCCGTTCGTTCCTTCTTCCTCCTAGGGCATCACGATTGGACAAGTCCACGACGTCATCTCCAAAATTCGACGAAGATTCCGCAGAGCTCACACCAGAGCAACTCGAGATCTTGGAAGCTGCGAAGGAAGAAGCTTTGGCTGCTGAGGAGAAACGAGTCAAGTTGCTCGAAAAGGCGTACGAGAAAGTCAGAGGAGAGTATGTCATCGCCGAGGAATGGCTCAGGAATGAGTATGGAGAGTCGGATAGTGAGGATGAAGATGAGGAGGAGGATGAGTAGTCGAGTTTCTATGTGTTCTGTCACCTTCCACCCTTTCATTCGTGTTGTTCCCTTCCCTTTGACTCTTCTTCTAGTGGCCCTTGGCCTCGCCTTCTATTTCTCTTCGCCAGTGTGTGTTTGTGTGTCTGCCCTGCTTCCTCCATCGCCTTCCTCCTTCCTTCTCCACCTCCTCCTTAAAGCTGTATCACTACTCTTTTTCTCTTTCCTCTTTCCGTCTTTATATTTATTACCTCCTCTTGCTAAACTTCGAGTTTAAACCCCGACCAACTCGACCGGACCGGAATGAACCAAATCGATCGCCTTCAAATATATTCACCAACAAAACCAAAACGAAAATTTCCTGTTGTCCGGTTCCACTCCTACGCTATCACTGCCGTCTTTCTCTCTCTCTTTCTCTCTCTCTTTCTCTCTTTTTCTCATTTTCGTTCTCTCAGCTCGATATTTTAAAAAGATAAATCTTAAAGGACAGTTGGAGGCTGTCTCGGTTCTTTTCGACTGTCGAGTTCCTCTTGTTGTCTTGTCTTGTCTTATCTGTGAGATCCTCTCGTCCTCGGCAAAGCGCAACGGAAAAGAAATCCATCGTGGTCTACTTCGATCTGACTGTTTATCTGATATGTTGTCGGATGTTGGTCGTCTAGTATACACGCACATGATCTACGGCATAAAGAGACTGAGACGGACACGTAAAGGCGAGGCAAAGAGACGTATGACGTAAGCCAAGTGGGGATCGTCAAGTTAATCAACAAATTCCTTGACT
Organism: Phaffia rhodozyma; assembly: GCA_014706385.1. NCBI lineage: Eukaryota > Fungi > Basidiomycota > Tremellomycetes > Cystofilobasidiales > Mrakiaceae > Phaffia > Phaffia rhodozyma. The sequence goes on from JACGZH010000006.1 coordinate 1,587,348, forward strand.
CAGTCAGTCCGTCCGTTCATCCACCCCAAAGCTGACGACGACGACGATCAACATAGAGCTGAGGAAAGTATTAGAGACTCGACGGATATCCAGGAGCAAGGAACTAGACCAGGAAACGACCAACAAGCCGACCAAGAAAGAAGAAAGCAAGGAACAGAGGAATGGCTTCGATATTCTTTCCATTCCCGCTTCCATTAAACAGGAAGCAATGGGCTTATTTGATCGTCCCACAGTGTTTGTTGGCGGGGATCATCGATGGAGGTGCTAACTTTGGAATTGGTTCGTAGTTTTTTCTGGTTTTTTTTTCCTCTTCGTTCCTTTCCGTTGTTGTGGGTTGCGTTCAATAGTTTCGGCTCTGGGGTTGCCCGGTCAAAGAGAACAGACGAGGATGGACGCAAGCGGACAGTATGACTAACAACTATGCCCGTCTTTTTCTCTCACCTTGGATATTGGATGTGCTCAGCGTACGCAAGTGAGTCGTATATCTTGTTCTCTGCTGTTCATTGCTTCCTGCTTTGGTCTTTCTGGTTCCTGACAGAGATCCGTTCATTGTTTATGTGGACATGTTTGGATTGATGGATTGGGTTTGGGGTTGTCAGTGTATTCAAGTCAGAGTACTGTCCGGATGTGGTTCGTACTTTCTCCTCTTCTCCCCTGAAGCCTCCCTTCTGCTCTTCTACTAACGCGCATCTCGATATAGGGTGTTCAAAGAGAACACGATAGCAGGTGATCTGGGTGTCACTTGTTTGATTCAAACAGCTGTTTCTGTATGTCTCCTCTTTCTTTCATTCTCCCTCTTTCATCTACCAAGCCATCTGGCTAGGTCTTTTTTAATCACCTTTTTCTACTTCCACACATGCACATGCGCACGCTTACTATCCTCAAGATGATCATCACATCGACACTCGTTCATACGGATCTTCATTCGAGTGCAATCGCGCCTCTGCCATTCGTGTACCCTCATGTGTCTCACCTTCCAGACCCGGCTACGTTGTTCAACCGGAGGCTAAATCCGGATGATCCTTCAAATCAAGAGAAAGCCTTATCTTCAGCGATGGCCTCCTCTGGGCAAGCCTTGGACGGAAGGAAGAAGGGATTAAAGTACTACTGGTTGATGCTGATCAGATTCATATTCGAAGGATCGGAAAATAATATTCTTCTCGAACGGGCACCTGTTCGAACATGGCTTAAACGGTTGATTTGGACAGCTGTCCAAGGCTTGGGGATTGGTATATTCTTTGGCTTCCCGCTTTGGTGTCTGGCGGTGCTTATTCTGGGACCAATATATGGAAACGGGAACCTCGGGAATAAGTGGGCTCCTCAGGTCGGTCCTTATTCTTTCACTTGTTGTTATTGTCGTCGTTGTTGTCGTCGTACCTGTCTGGATGTTGGCAGACAAGTAAATACTTATGCTTCCGAGTTCCTTTTTTTTTGTACTTTAGGTCATCAAGTTGGTGTACGCGTTGATTCTTGGAGTTATCACTAATCCGGTGATCGCTATTCTTGCCCTCGGTTCCCAGGCAGAACACCACCTCATCCCACTTCCGAGCCCACCGATTGATGCTCCAAACGAGACCTCAACGATACTCACCCCAGGTTCTCCCTCGATGGGAGACCGTCGTCGAAGACCAAGTTTCACAGCGAACACCTCTCTTCTCACCGTCCCACCGGTGACACCGCCTCGCAAAGCTCGTTCCCCGTCATCTATCCACGGTTCACCTTTCGGTCAGCAACCTCCGACGTCTTCACCAATGACCTTGGGACCTACTAGACCGAGGGCGATGACGAATGCTAGCGAGACAGTATCATTATACTCTCTAGGTGGAATGGGAGGTCGTGCCCAACGAGCCAACCGACCTCGAGCAAATTCTAGAGCGAGCGTTACCGACAGTTATCTTGGATCATCAGGACAGGAAAATGTTACCATCGAAGGAGGACAGGTCAGACTTGGACCGCCGTTGTTGACCCCGTCGGGCGAGTTTGAGTATGGGCAAACTAGAGCTACCAGATCAGGGTCAACTTCGACCTCGGGCTCAAACATCCCGCCTCAGCCATTGCTGGCGCCGGGAAGGTTATCGACTAGAGAACGGAGTCATTCGGGTGCATCTTCATCCAGGGCTATTGGTTCATTCCAGTCTACTGGCATGGTTTCCCCAGGAGAGGGTACTCTTTCTGGAGGCCTGGGCGTTGGGAGGGTAATGCAGTTGCAGAACGCCCTAGAGCTGGAAGCTCCGAGGGAGAGTCTGGAGTTAGCGCCTGCAGAGAGAGATCACGTCGAGTTGTTAGAAGATACAAAAGAGTAGTTGTCACCTTTCTCCATGGGATATCGCTTCCCTTGAAGATGTTTGTTTTGTCTCCTTTTCTGTGTTACAATCGTTACCTATCTCTTCCGCCCATGCTCTAAAATATCTTCGCTTACAATCATCGCTATATCATTTGTTCACTACGTTCTCTGAGACCATACTCTTTAATTACTAATCATTATCATCGTTGTGTTTGCCTATATTATATCTTTTGGATGAGACCGCCCTCTGTGATATTCTATGCGATCTTCATCATTGTGTTCAAGAAAAGTTACACACAATCATCTTTGAGATCATCTCTTTGTCTTTTTCCCAACACCGCTTACCCTCGTTGGGATCCCTGCCTGCTTGACATCATCATCCCTATCAGCCTCATCCTTCCCTTTCCCGTCCATTCTCTTTCTCTTTCCTCTCGAATTCTTCTTTTCTAACTCTCTCATCTCTCTGGCCGAGATCCTAGAGGCCTCGCCTACTCGCTCCTTAAGCAAGCCGACCGTTGGTTCGTCGACCTTGAACTCGTCCATTCGAACACCCGTAGCCGACTCGATCGATTTCAAGTCTTGGATATCAAACTCTGTCAACACGGTAATCGATCGGCCTGTACGACCCGCTCGGGCAGTTCGGCCTACTCTGTGAATGTAATCGTTGGGTGTTTGCGGTAGGGAAAAGTTGATGACGAGGTCCACGGCGGTCGTCATATCTAGTCCTCTGTTTATACGTGGAACGATCGAACGTCAAGGCAGGCTGTCAGTGTTACAGAGAAGGTTCAAGAAGAAAGACCGAAAGAAAAAGGACACAACGGACCGTCCGGCGAGATCAGTAGCTATCAATATGCGTTTCCTCCCCTTTTTGAATGACTTTAGAGCAACCTCTCTATCTGGTTGAGCCATCTGACCGTGCAGAGACACAACAGGGAATCCAAGTTCCTTTAACATGAACGTCAATCGTTGAGCCTCTGTCACTTTTGTAGTGAAGATGATGGTTGATTCGTCTGGGAATTGGGATGCCAGATATACCAAGTGAACGTCTTTTTCCGTCGCTGGGGAAGATACATATTGCTGACGCAGCGTAGCCGGGGTCGAGTACCTTTTCGAGTTTTGAGATAGGAGAGAAAACGATCAGATCCAGACTTAAGATCTTATCTTTCTACCAGTCGAAGGACAATTGAATTCGAGACAGCCTTTTGACATACTTGGCGACAACATTGACCGAGACCGGGTTGCTTAAACTCGCTCGCTTCAAAGCATCCACTTTGACGGTCTTTGTAGCCGAGAAGAGGAACGTCTGACGTTTTCTAGGAATGTGTTTCAGGATCTCGGTGATCGACGGTCCAAAGTCCATGTCGAGGAGCTGTACCAACATGAACAGGCTTAGCGATATTCAAGGTGGGAAGCATGACCGACTCTCAATGGCACTCACTCTGTCGGCTTCGTCAAGGACCTATAAATATATAGGGAAACAATAGTAAGCGAGATGCCATGATGAGCAAACATACAGACACGGACATGAGCGCGCAAGAACACACCAGATACTTGACATCCTGTAGCGAGGGTCTCCCAGCCGAGCTCTTGACAAACCCGGTAGTAGACTCAATATGGTCGACCAATCTTCCCGGTGTAGCTACTATAAAGTGGGGACCCTTGGCAAGAGCAATCGCCTGAGTCATCATAGGTTCTCCTCCTAGGATCACAGCTGCCTTGACGTTCTGAGCTTTACCCAAATTTTCGATGTCGTTTGCTATTTGATGGGCCAACTCTCTGTATTCAGATGGTACCAAAGAATAATGACCAGACATGAGTAGTGCTCTGTCTGAGCTTCAAAAGTCCGACCGAACTAACCGAGTAGGTGCCAACACCAAAGCAAACATCGGTTTAGGATCCTTCAGCCAGGCTTGAAGGATTGGTAGTGAAAATGCAGCTGTCTTTCCAGAGCCTGTCTGAGCCAGTCCAATAAGATCCTTCCCCTGTAGAGCTAGCGGAATGGACTGCTTCTGAATTTCGGTTGGCGCTTTGAAGCCAAGGGCAGAACATGATTCACAGAGCGAGTCGACCAGTCCCAAGTCTGCGAATGAAGCGGGAACTGAAGACGGATCTGTTGAGGAAGTTTCAGTCAACACTGAAGGAGGAGGAGGAGAAGTTAAGCTCGAAGCCTCTTCAGGTGAAGGCATGGTCGGGTTGTCGTTTGCTACTAACACTGTTGGGAGAGAAGCAGGTCGCAGGTAATCCTTACTTGGCGTGTCATGTGACCAGAAATAACCCTAACATTATATCCGTGATACCCTCCATGTTGTTTGCAAGTATCACCATCATGTTGTCTCTCACACGCTCATCAGGAGGCGAAACAGTTCACATTTAGCGCAAGACATTCGGAGAAATGCTAATGACACTGACGATTAAACAGAAGATCCTCCAAGAGAATGTCAACTGATCTAAGAACCTTATCAATTTAGAAATGTTTGCTGATCTTCACTTAATCAACGTATGCATAACTTTAACGGCTATACAAATGAAACGACCTCATCCTCCTGATTAATTACTTTCAGTATTCCTGTTTTTGTGTTTATTTCTACTTTCATTGCCGTCTCCGCTTCCGCTTCATTGACATCCCTGTCCCAGACTCATGGTCGTTCACCGATGTACCACGTGCAACTTCTCTTTTAGATCAACTCACGCGGGATTGGATGTCAACTACCACTCGCATCGGTGTCTTTAGGTTGACCATCCGATGTCTATCATCTTTCCTCACAAGCTTCTCCTCATGTGAATGCCGGTCCGGAGGGTGGGTTTCTTCCTCTTCCCCAATGACACGCGACAATCGATTTTTTATCCGACAGACATCCCTCTATGTCCGTCTATAGTCCATATTTATTGTCAAACTCCCCAAAGCGCCTGACCAGTCATCAGCTCTACTGGTTCGTTCGGAGGAGATTTCAAATTCCTTCGAGTGGACGCAACCTTATGGGACTATGTTAATCCGTACAATATGCAGAGCATGTTTGACTGTGAGAAAAGCCAAGCACACTCTTCAAACAGAACTGAATGCACGAGATATAAAAGAGAAAGAAAACGGGCTCAAGAGTTGATACGAGTAAATCAAATCTTTCCTTCAACCTCCCACTCATCGTCGATACTTGCTCAATGATTTTTTCTACCGTCTCTGTCTTGACCTCACTCATCTCAGCCACGACCGTTCTTGCCGGTCCAGCTCGGATGGACAACATCCAAGCTCGCGCTGTGTAGGTTTCTCCTTGTATATGTGCCTCTGATTATCGTCTATCGCTGACAGACAGCTAAATCATCTTGCGCTTGATATCAACAACATGTGTCATAGTACTGGAGTAACCGGGTCCGCTCCCGGATTTGCTGTGAGTGGATGTTCTGCGCGAGCTTCTCGTGGGGTTCGATACTCCTAACAGACTTCTCCTTGGTTCAGACCGGTACGACTGGAGGAGGGAGTGCTGCCCCGGCCTATCCCTCAAGCCGAGATCAGCTAGTTCAATGGCTACAGGACAGCACGTAAGAAAAGATCACTAACCTTGAAAGCTCAACAAACCTTCATCTTCGGAATCTCATGTTGCACTTTATCAAACGGTCGAGGTGTTTTAGTCCTCGGGTCATCTTGATCAACTCTGAGCAGAACTTTATCGGGTGAGTCGTGCACCAGATACTTTTTCTCACGGTGTCAAGTTATCTACTAATTTCTCTGTGTTTCCTACTAATCAGAACCGAAGGAACTACTACCGCTAAGGGATGCCGGCCAGACTCGAGTAAGGAGATCTCTAGCTCGCGTCAACTTCATCATGATAGAACTTTCTGACACGGAAGGAAACGTATAGATACTTGCCCTGGCGCGGGCGGACAAGATGCCATCAACCTGGCTAACTGGTCAGTACATCTTTGAAGTCCGAGCTACTCGAGTTGATCAATTCGGATGACCCGGCTGAATGTATCTTACTTCTGTACCTCGATTTGGTATCTGTACACTTTTGTAAGGTGCACGAACGGAAACGCCGGACCAGGAGTGACCACTGTTGATGTTACTTACGACAATGCCGCGTTGAACCCGATCAAAGTGGTTCGTTCTTCTCGTTTCTTCTTCATTAACAGGAACGAAAGTCTATGATGTGAGAAAGATCACTCAGCAAGACCATTACAACGCTTTTTCTCAGGGATCCAACAAGTCTTTGGTCGGAGTCGGCGCCAACGCCTCCTTCAAGGGAAAAGGGCTCAGGGTACGTGGATCAGTCTTTCTTTCCCAAATAAAAGCGTGAACTATCATGGAAATCTCATCGATATGACTCCTGCTTTCTCTTGATATAGTTGGCTGGTAAGTTCGGAAAAAATCATGTGCAATTGTTGGAACATATTTCCGAGCTCAATGACTCATTCTTGATATCCATGTCTTCTGATATATTACTTCAACACAATAGGTGCTCAAAACGTCATTATTCAGTACGTTTTTGGATGATCTGTCAATCATGGTAGATTGTGTTTGCTGATAGATGCTCACCATCGACTGCTCTTTCTCTACTATAGGAATGTTCATATCCACACACTCAACCCTCAATATATTTGGGGAGGTGATGGGATCACGCTTGATGGAAGCGACAACGTCTGGGTTGACCACGTCAAGGTACGTAAACCCCTTTGTCCTATCAATTCTCTGTTTGATGATTGGAATGGACACAGCCATCTCTTGAGAACTCTCAACAAATATTACAATCACGTATTGATGCAACATGTCATGCGTATCTGGATAATCCTATCAATATAGGTCTCATTGGTCGGCAGACAGATGTTCGTTGCAGGTGTTGGCGCCAATAAACGAGTTGCCCTCACTAACAGCGAGCTTGACGGTCGGACATCCTGGTCTGCAACGTATGTGCTCTCGCTTGGTAAACCTCAATGCTACGTCTGTTGTTCAAAGACTAACAACAAATCTACCTCTTCCGTTCCTTTCGATCACCAATTGGTCATGTCGACATTCAGCTGCAACGGAAAGCATTACTGGGCGATTTACACCACGGGATCGAACGACAGAATCACAATGAGCGGCAATTACATTCATGAAACCTCTGGGTGAGACTTTTACGCACTATCTTTCTCTATCGCATCATCGCTAATGGTAGGATGTTTATGTGTTTCATCTGATCGTCAGACGAGGACCCGTAAGTACACTATCCTTCTCTCTCTCTCTCTCTTTTCTTGAATGGGCTAATCGCCTGGTCTTCATACGTTTGTACTCTTCATCAACCTTACAGAAAGTCGGAGGTCAAGGGGATACTGTACTTCATGTCGTGAACAACTATTGGAGCGTGAGTTTCTATCGCACATCTTCGCTCCGACTGGGTCCGTTTTAATTAATTTTACTTTCAAACACGCAGAACGTCGTTGGGCATGCTTTCGATGTCGAGACCGGAGGTAAGAATTCTCTCTTTGATCGACTAAAAAGATGTCTCAGCTTATGCGTTTGTCAACCATGAATACGTTGTTTTTATTTATCTAGGCCGCACTGTCATTGAAGGTAATGTGTTTGAGAACGTTCAGACCCCCGCTTTGAATGCCGGTTCCTCCTTCGTTGCCACGAGTTCGAACGGAGCTTCCTGCTCGTCTTATCTCGGCCGAGTGTGTCAGGCGAACACCTTGACGGGCTCAGGATCAATTGCTGGAACTTCCACTTCAGCTTTCGCGGCGTTCAGTGGGTTCAGTGTGGCACCTGCCACGTCAGCTTCTAGTGTGAAGGCTAATGTTCTCGCGAACGCTGGAGTTGGAAAGATTTGAGAGACGCGAGGGTGAGGGGGTCGTCGTTGCTAGCGGGGTTCTCGGATCATTCTCCAGTTGGTAGCACATCGAACCGGCTGTAATACATCATACGATGCAACTGTTTTCTTCTATTCTATACGATGAAATGTATCTTGTACGAACATATGTATCTATAGACCGGGATTTGCGAAGAGACAGAGGACAAAGTATCAGTAGTTGATTATTAGGTGAAATCAGATAAGATACAAGCGGGCACAGATCTTCATATTTTCAGCCAACAACTTCTCTCACTTAAACCTATGTTATCCTGTAGAAGATGAACACTGGACCAGTCAGCCTCTTCATTAAATTTTCACTCATCACAAGGATACGAGGCTGAAACCCATAAGCTTCGCATACAATAGAGGATGTCTTCAATGTTTTCAAGCAAGATCTATCAAAAGATCGTCACCTATCGACACTTAGACTTGTATTCTACTTATCGAGACGATCCGTCGACCAAGGAGGAGAGGCAGCGGGCAGTGTACCAAGATTTAGCAAAATTCAGTCTCGTCTCTAGGGAATGGTGGGTTCGTCTGCTCTCTCTCTTATTTGTGTTCTTCTTCGTTTACCTGAGGCCTCTCTGCTTGTAATAAGAACTGACTATCGCTGCCTTTTGCACAGAACATGATTACCCCACTTCTTTACTCTGATATCGACCTCATGGCTGTCGACATCGACAACTTCTTCGGAGCGATAGATAGCAAACCCTCGTTTGGTTCTTTGGTAAAACACATTTCTCTTCCTTCGAATTGCTATGATCTTGTAGGCGACCGGGAGGACTACTTTCCCAATTTACAGATATCAATTGGATTGGAGTATACGCCAGGATTCGGCGACGACGATTATGAGGCAGATGCAGAGAAGGGAGAGAAGGAGGATGAAGCTCAAATTGGAGCGGATCTCAGAGGGCTGGAGGAGGAAGTTCTATGCTTCACCGACTGGGAACGAAGGATTTCCATTCGGAACCTTGAGGTCCTTTCGGCAGAATCTGACGGTTGGCAATCCGTCACTCGACTCTTGTTCTCCCTCCGAACGATATTCGATCTTTCTTCACTCGAAGGTCTAACATTTATCGAGATCAGTGACCCAGAATCACCTGTGTCCCCGACGATAGACCTATCGGCCGTCCCCATGTTCGATCATCTTCGAGTCCTTTTGACTGAACTATCGCTCACCGTTCGAGAGCTCTCGTTGACGACACCTTCCATCGATCTCTTCCGACTATTCACCCGCACTCTTTCTAACGCTTACCGGATGTCCATACCAAGCACCCTGGCCTCTCTTGTTCTCGCTCAAGAGTGTCATCCAACAGTGACTTCTTTGTGGATAACAACTGAACCTGGACTTGAACCTCAAGACTCTTTTCCCAGACCTCAGGATTTCCTGGCTGACACAAAAATTCAAGATAGATTACGGCAAGCGTTTCCGAAGTTGGAGGAAATCTCTACAGACCCGATCGTATCAGAGTCAGCTACGGAGGAAGAGATCAAGAAAGATGGAGAAGCGGTTAGGACATTGGCGCGAGAGTTGGGATGCGATAGACTAGGTATCAGATTGGTCGGGTTGGATGGAGTTCTGTGGAATCAAATTGAGGGAGAGAAAGAGATATGATTGTTTGGATAGATTCTTGTTGGTTCACTAAAAAGTGCTTGTGAGAGCGCCGATACTGGCAAGATGCAATCACAAAACATCTTACAAGAGCTTTGATCAAAAGGTTTCTCTTTCGACTTGTTATTTATCTCTACCTGTCTCGAAATGTTCCTTTATCAGGCGTGTCGTGGAGAAAAATGTGCATTCTCCACGAGCACTCGGAGATCAAATCGCTTTCTTGTTTCAATCTACTCGCTGAAATCCTGATTCTAGTTCTAATTCACCATCGCCAAACGTTACGTTACCTTTCGCCTGAAAAGACAACTGCTTTAAAGGAGGATTTCTACAAAGAGAAAACGGCATTCGATTCTACCCTCTCGTTTCCCCATATCGATAACGCGAACCTCATGTTCTCGTTCGTGTCTCTTCTTTAATGTTTCATCCAATTTCTTGAACGCGAAAGAGAGGAAAAAGAAAAGATACGACACTACGGGTTTAGACTGAAGAAAAAGACGAGAAATAAAGAAAAGGAAACTCATGAAAGATGCTTAAGCCGACTTCTTGACAGTCAAGTTGTCCCAAGCAGCTCGCTCCTTCTTCTCGGCAACAATGTTCTTAATGTGAGGAGTCAAGTATCGGATGTCCTGTGGTGAAACGAAATTTTCAAAGAATGACAACATCAATACAAATATCGAAACCACATTCTGTATCTCTTTTGAGTTGAACTGAGTGGAAACAGAGATATAGAGAGAAAACTTACATCCTCAGGCTTGGTCCACTCGCTCTCGGGAAGGTCTCGGTGGATGATCTCCTGCTGGATCGCTCGTCGAAGTCGGTAAACTCGATCGTAACCCTCTCGGGCAGTCAGTCGACCAAGAGCCTGTGAATGAGATGTGGAAGAGATGAAAAGCACAGGGTGAGATCAAGTACAAGAAGATACAAAGCAGAAAGGACATCGATTGATCGATGGTGGCATACCTTCTGGACATCCATGTTCTCGTGCTCGATGATGTCGTCGTATCGGAGTCCAAGCTGCCTGTATCCGGCCTGGTAGACCCAGATGTTGGCAATGGGCTTAAGAGCGGCGAGAAGTCGAGGTCGAGCGGCGATGAAATCGTAAGCCCTAGATTTGTTTTGAGGCAAAGACATGATCGAAGGGCGGTGGAAGGGGGATATAAGAAGTATAAGGAGTATATGAAAGTCGATCGAAAGATGAAGGGATCCGTTTGCAATAGGTTATTGAATCAAAGTGGATTTGTCCATTGTACGGGTCATCCATCAGATCGGATAGTTGAAGAAATTTCAGAAGAGGAAGAGATCAGACAAGGAGGGAAAAAGGATAATAAAGGAGCATCAGATTAGAACCCTGCGGTACGTATCGGCATCCACCTTTGCCCAATGACCATCCAGACCACAGGAGAAAGACAACAAAGAAGCTCAACGTACGAAACTCCCAAAGGTCCCCAGATCAAAGGCATATTGATTAATTGAGTGTGAGGGTGCTGAGTGGAAAAGAAAGGCAAGGAAAAAGACGGTGGATCGGGCGAACGAGAGGCGGCAGTGAAAAAGAAGATTATCGTTTTTTTTTGACGTTCAACGAAACCAATCCCGACCGGTTAAAACAACGATATTCCGCACGAAACAAAACAATGATACGTAGAGAGAGATAATCAGATGCTGTCTTTGGTCCGATGCTGGTCTTGACGCCAACAAAACATACACTCACAAGAGGAACTGGATGGGAAAAAGTGAGAGTTTGTCGTGGGTGATGTTAGAAGTCGTAGGGCCAATGAAAAGTATGCGGATTTCGCTGGGACGTCCGTGTTCGATTGCTTAGTCAGCGAGCTTGCAACCGAAACCATCTGCGTAACCATCCGCCCTCAGCCGACTCCACTCATTCCCTCATTCTCTCATCCATCCCATCCATCTCAATCCCGTTAGATCATCCGAAGCAAGACCGTAAGAATACGTCTGGATCGAGCCAATTGGATCTTGGAGCTGCAAAACAGACGAAGAAACAGACGACAGGGTCGACACGGTTCATATCGGAAAAATACGCGGCAAACGATGGAGGTTCAAAGACCTCTAAACAAACATAATCCTTCGGACAACGATGTCAATCAGGAACAACCTAATGACGATATGGACCAACTGATGGCAAATGAGGGAAAATCCACTGGAGTATTTGGCGGGAAGGGATTGCTCTACGGAGTCAGCACATTTGCTAGTCTGGGTGTGTTTTTGTTTGGGTCAGTCTTTAGTTTTCTAGTTTGGTGTCAGCCTGGTTGGTGATTTAGCGTAGTTAGATAAGGTGGCTAATCTGTTCACCATCTTGTTTGCCGTGTGCTTTGTTTCTCTCGTCGGTCTCGATGCTCACAATGTGCGGCTGTACGTACATGATAATCTTGGACAACTTATAGATACGATCAAGGGTCTGTAGAGTTTCTAGGCAATATTTCTGTTCTTGTTTTCTAAACGTTCTCAGACATATTGGACTGACCAGACGAACGAAACACTTTGCCTGAACTTACTCATTAACAGAGTCATGTCCGGGATCATGTATGCTCTCTTTTCTTCCCTCATAGCGATACAGCACTTGCTAAACTCTCTTGCTCTTCTTTGCTCAAAATAGAACGGGTCCATACTTGTGAGCTATCCTTCATGATTTCCTCATTCCTTGCATCATCCTCTTTTCCTACGCTGCATGCCTCTGGTTTCTCATGCCACTATTGAGAAATCTTGTTAATTCAGCCAAGCCTACTTTCAGAACCCTGATCCGGTCAAGATTGGAACAATGGTGTCTGTTTTAGAGATCGTTCGTTCCATCATTTGCTGAAGTTGTTCTAAACTACTCGACCAGTGACATGTCTCTGACATCCTCTGCTGTACGGGGCGACCTTGTATGCTGCATATGAACAGGGCGCGTTTGGTGAGTAATTCTGTCCTTTTGTAACGATTGAGCCTGTACCACAATGGAAGGATGGCTACTCATATACGGTCAAATGGGTTACAGTGACATCGTTGATTGCTGGTAAACTGGCCGATATCAAAGGTCGAACTTTTACCATTGGTTTAGGGTCATTCATCTGTTCGTTCGTTCTCAAACAATGAAACGCCAAAATGTTGACGTGTACTGATATCGCTCACACACCTCCGATGATGGTAGTCGTCATCGGAGGAGCGTTACAGACGTTCACAACTGGTTTCAACTCTATGATCGTCGGCAGACTAGTTTCAGGATTTGGCGTGGGAATGCTATCGTCAGTGGCTGTTCGCTATTTATCAGATCCTAATGGCGAACCGACTCGAATTCTGAGGTCTTTTCTTCCGTCAAAACAGTATGATTGTACCTTGTTATCAGGCTGAGGTCTCACCAGCCCATAACCGAGGGCTCTTAGGCTGCGTGGAATTTACAGGCAATGTACGTCGTCTTCTGTATTAAAGTCGCCAATAGAACAGAGAAGCTAATACCAATGTGATGTTTATTAGATTGTTGGATACGCGTCTAGTGTCGTCAGTCGCTCTCTTTAATCGTTTGTGTCGTTCAAGTCATTTGACTGAGAAACTCATGAAATGTAATCTTGGATTTTACTGGTCATATACAGTGGATTGATTACTTCGCATCATTCCGTGAGTTCCCCACTATTGACCAAGCAGATTTCTTGCTTCTACACTCATACCGCCGGATGTAATGTTTCTAATTCAAACATTAGTCAAGTCGGATCTGTCCTGGCGAATTCCTCTTTCCATTCGTACGTTGTCCACTTTCGTCACGTACCAACGCTCATAACGTTCACGTTTGAATCAAGACTCATCCCTTTAAACTTGCTTTTTCTTGCAAAATCAGAATGGTAACATGATCACAACTATTCATGCTTGATCTTAATGAGCCACAGCTCAACCCTTCCTTTCCCCACAAATTCACAGTATCATCGGAGTCATCCTTGCCCTTGGTTCCCTTGTCATCCCAGAGTCTCCTCGGCATTTGATCGCTGTTGGTCGAGACGATGAAGGGATCAAAGTGATCGCTGCGCTCAGAGGCAAAATGGAAGACGACATAGAAGTCAGAGAGGAGTACGAAGGTGTTAGAGACGTTGTTACTGCTGATGTGAGTCAAGCGCGACACATGTTTGTAGAGAAAGACTGCAACTGACTGACTAGTTTCATGTTCTGTGCTTCGTGCTTTTTAGAAAGCAATCAACGACAAATCGTACAAGGCTTTGTGGAGACGTTACCGAGGTCGGGTGCTCATCGCTGCTTCGTCTCAGATGTTTGCTCAGCTGAACGGCATCAACGTCGTTCGTATTTGTGATCTCGTTCAAACCTATTGATATCAGTTAGGCTTATCAGCATTCTTGTGGGGCTTTGATTGGTGAACGAACTGAGTAAATCAGGTCTCGTATTACGCTCCTCTGGTTTTTGAGCGTGAGACTTTTATAACACTCAATTCTCTCGGCTACATGACAAAGTATCACTGATATGGCTCTATGTCTTACTCTCGTTCAACCGATGTAGAGGCCGGTTGGATCGGCAGAGATGCTATTCTCATGACGGGTATCAATGGAATCATCTACGTTCTTTCTACGATTCCAACGTTTGTCCTGCTTCTTTATCATTGGACCTCAACAAGCCGATACTGACTTGTCTTCAACTGGATGGTCAACAGATGGTATTTGGTGGATCGAATGGGAAGAAGGCCTATATTGCTCTCGGGAGCTGTCGTTGTACGTCTCACCTTTCTCCAGTGGTCTCGCGATACGGAAGTTTCATTCGACGACCTTAAAGCTTATCCCTCCTTTTAACCAATCAATATATAGATGTCTTTGGCATTAACAGGAGTCGGCTACTTTATGTACCTTGATCTGGCATTCACTCGTGCGTCATATTTCGTTCTTGCCTCTCCGACTCCTCATTAGCTCCCGTTGCGAGGAGACTAAACAGCCAACGCGTTGTTTTTTGGGGCAATCAAAACAGCCAACGCTGTGGTCGTCTGTGTCATCATCTTCAATGCAGCCTTTGGAGCGAGTTGGGGTCCATTGCCTTGGCTCTATCCACCCGAGAGTATGTTTAGCCTCCTTTTTTCATTTGCGTAGGCTGAATATTGATACAGCTGGCGTTTCTGTGCGTGTTTGAATTGAAGTCATGCCTTTGGCGTTCCGAGCCAAGGGCGTGTCGATCTCTACTGCTACGGTTAGTTGCACGCGTTCTTTCAGCCAGCAGTCTGTTTATTTTCTTCTTAGTCCATTGCCTCTGTCTTGTCTCAACTGACGTGAACAACAACGTATGTTTTAGAATTGGTATGTACCTAAGTCTTATTGCATCGTTTTCAAAAAGAAAAAAAGACTGGAGAACTAATTCCCATATTTGCATCAGGTTCTTTAACTTCATTATTGGAGAAGCGACGCCGGTTCTACAGGATCTTATTGTAAGTCTCATATTGCTATATGTACGTAACGACAGTGTGCTGATCGCTCGACCTCTTGCTTTTGACTATTGACACAACATCAGGCTTGGAGACTTTATCCTGTGCATGCGTTCTTCTGTATCTGTTCCTTTGTAGTCGTGTACTTCTGTAAGCTCAATTATTCCTCGTTCCCTCATCTCGGTCGATTGTGTACTGACTTGTTCTCAACCTTCCACCTCACAGTGTATCCAGAAACATGTGGAGTACCTTGTGAGTTGGTATTTGCTCTTCTAACTTTTTGTTCAAGAGTGCTGATGTTTCGCGCAATTCTTCGTTATGAACAGTGGAAAACATGAACGAGCTATTTGGCGATGGTACGTTCCATCGATTTACAGCTTCTCGTTCCTCCTCTTTCAAGAGATCGATAAACTCACAACGTCATCTTCAAAATATCTTTCCTCAGAAATGGACGATCCTGATTCGGACTCAGATTCAGAATCAGGTGACTCTGGATCGGGCTTTCAGACACCGTCTGGATACTCGAACTCTAGACCAAACTCTAGACCCGGCTCTCGAACAAGCTCGCCTGGACCGGCAAATTCGAAGGGTTGGCTTTCATTCACTAGACGAGGCGCTCAAAAGTCTGCTGTTAGATACGAGGCTTTAGATCAGGAGACTGCATAGATTAGAGATGATGTTGTATCTGTGGATCTTTTTCTTATATCTTTCGTATTCTCGTTATCATCCTCTTCTCTTCCTGTGCTTCTATTCAAAACATTTTGTATCTTCCTACCTATCTCCATGCGTCTTTTACACGTATTATATCTCCCGTCTTCGATGTCTGAAATGGATGTCGAAGAAGGCCAGTATGATCCAACCGATACATGAATAAAGAGGTGATATGTGATTCGACGTCAGGCTTCAGTCAGGCTTGGACGAGTCTCACATCAGTCTCCACGCACGCAACACGCTTAGCCTCCACGACATCACCTCCTTCACTCCTTGCTATCATCTTGAACTTCTGCATTCATCCATCACGGCCAGACTATACAACCCTTTACTTCAGTCTTTTCAACTCAAGAACTATCTTTCTAGAATAAACATATACGAGGACGTCGACTAAGCTTATTTTGATCTTCAAGTCCCTGACAAATGCCTGTGTCTGTCAAGCCTAGCTCTGCTGGTGAGTTTTTCTCTACCTCTCTTTCCGAAGAAGAGCCCAACGAGGCTCCTTCATCTTATTCGTAAGGACTGTCAAAGATGAGGGGCGAGATGCTTAAGCAGGGAGGCTGAGCGATCTTAGTGTAAACTAAGAAGCGAGGAATGTCTCGATAGAACTCGAATATTGATCCTTGCAGAGACGAGTGGCAATCTTGATCACAGGATTTTTCCCATCACACTCTTTCCTCGATAATCGATCAAACCTCTTTTCATGTTTTTACATTTAAGCTTTCCCCCCTGATCAGTTCATCCATGTTTCGAGCCAAGCCTGAGAAGAGAATTTATTTGCTGATCGTGTGTTTGATCTTGATACGTTCTCGCCTTTGGTCCTGCTTCCAGCTGGTCTCCTGGCTCTGCTCTCCGAACAAGATTCCCCTGAACTCCAAACGTACGCTCTGGAGAA
Source organism: Phaffia rhodozyma (assembly GCA_014706385.1). Taxonomy (NCBI): domain Eukaryota; kingdom Fungi; phylum Basidiomycota; class Tremellomycetes; order Cystofilobasidiales; family Mrakiaceae; genus Phaffia; species Phaffia rhodozyma. The sequence continues at coordinate 1,604,073 of JACGZH010000006.1, forward strand.
CTTGAACGAGGTGATCGACCAGTTCTGGCCAGAAATCAGTGAAGAAGTTGTTTCAATGTGTGTTTAGTTCTTCTCAAGATTTGTGCAAATTTGGGGCCTCTGACCAACTCTTTAATCAATGGCACTGATACGAACGTATACACAATTGATCGGTAATATTCAGTGAAACTCTATCCGAATCTTCCGAGCTTTCGGCCTCCTCTAGATCGCTAGCCGCTCTCCTAGCCTCCAAAGTATACTACCATCTTGGAGCTTACGACGAAGCTCTTTCGTTTGCTTTAGCTGCCGGAGATCGGTTCGAGGCTGAAAGAAAGCTGATTCAAGGAAGTGGCTTGACAGGCGGGGAAGGCTATGTGGAGGTTGTTCTGAGTAAGTCGATGTTGAGTCTGGATCATCTTTGTTCAACTAATCTTCCGCAAACTGACTGTTGCTTGATGTGGTGTCTTGACTTTTAAAGCCAAGAGTATAGATACATACATTCAACAACGATCTCTTCTCCCTCCTAGTGCCTTTTCCGATCCTTCATCTAGTACTAGCCAGAGCACGATCGACCCTCGTTTAGAGACCCTTGTGCTGTCTGTTCTATCTGTCTCTCTCGATCAACAAGAGTGGCGACAATCGCTCGGAATTGCACTTGAGTCCCGTCGACTAGATGTTGTCCGAACGATCTGGGAGAAGAGTGGGAAGGATGGATCAATTCTCCGATGGGTGCTAGAAATTGTCGGCTCTTCGTCTAATTCGTCCTCCGGATCTACCAAGGGCAAGAAGGGAAAGAAGGAGGTCAAAGGATGGGGCAAGGAGTTCAAGCAAGAGGTCTTGAGGTTGCTTCTCGAGCTTTTCCCTCTGTCCCCATCCTCGTCGTCTTCTGGAGAAGCCGATGCGGTCGATTACGCATCTATCACTCAAATTCACATCTTGCTCAACCAGCCTAGTTTGTCAACCGAGCTTATCAAGTCCATCGTGGCCAAGGGAGAAGACGACGAAAAAAATCAGTTGGGTGCCTACCAGGTTGCATTCGATCTGGCCGATGGGGCAACTCAAGAGTTTTTGGGCGAGGTTGGCACTGGAGTCTGTGGAGAAGTTAAATCGGAGGTTAGTTGTCGTCCTTTAGTACCAACCTCTAGAGGAGGGACCAACGCTGACCACCTACATTGCATGTTGAGTGTCCGTAGAACGAACACATAGTCATCACCAACTTGCGATCTATCCTTTCTGGGGAGAAAACCATCCGGTACTACCTTGATTTCCTGTATAAAAACAACCACGCTGACTTACTCATCATCCAGAAGACGAAAGAGGCCTTTGATTCCTCGCGTTCATCAATGTATCACTCTGCCTTGACGCTCTCTCATTCGTTCATGTCGGCGGGAACGACTTCCGACACATTCCTTCGAAGAAACCTTGACTGGTTAGGCCGAGCCTCTAATTGGTCCAAATTTACTGCTACGGCCGCCTTGGGTGTTATCCACAAGGGTAACCTTTCCAAGGGTATGACGATTTTGGGACCTTACCTACCTGGATCGGCTGGTGCCGGAGCTGGAGGAGCCGGAAAGGAATATTCTGAAGGAGGAAGTTTGTTTGCGTTGGGTTTGATCAACTCGGGCAGGGGAACGACCAACAAAACTGGAGAGAACGGAGAGACAGTCGGCTCTTACTTGAGGAAAAAGTTGGGAGAGGCAGGAGGAGAGGAGGTTGTTCAGCATGGAGCGGCTCTGGGGTTGGGAGTCGCCGGAATGGCCAGTGGCAACGAAGGTTCGCACTCGTTTGTTGCAATAGTGAGATAACAACCCGTCAGACTATCTAACCTGGCATCTTGTCAAATTTCGTGTTGGGATGAAAATAGAGATTTACGATCAGCTTCGAGAGACTTTGTTCCAAGACTCGGCTGTCGCCGGAGAAGCTTCCGGTTATGCCATGGGTCTGGTCATGCTCGGAACGGCCTCAAGCAAGGCTTATGATGAAATGATCCAGTACGCTCACGAGACCCAACACGAAAAGATCATCAGGGGTTTGGCGATTGGAACCGCTTTCTTGTACTACAACAAGGAGGAGGAAGCAGACGAAGTGATTGAGCGATTGGTCGCAGAAAAGGTAAGCGTTGTCGTTCTTTCCACGTTTGACTCCAAAAGCAACGAAGACCTAATCGGGATTTCTTTTCGAATTCGCGACGTAGGATGCCATTCTTCGATATGGAGGTATCTACACAATCGCCATGGCTTACGCTGGAACGTCGAATAATAAGGCAATCCGTAAGGTGTTGGATGTCGCCGTTTCAGATGTGTCAGACGACGTTCGTCGAGCCGCCGTTACCGCCCTTGGATTCATTTTGTGTCGAAACCCGACTCAGGTACCAAGGATTGTCCAGCTGCTGAGTGAGAGCTACAACCCTCATGTCAGACAGGGCGCGGCATTGGCTCTCGGAGTGGCTTGTGCTGGAACTGGATTGGAGGTTTGTTCATTCTTGAAGAAGTGTCCTTTCTTCAGTCAATCATTGGCTGACTTCTTGTTTGTCTGGACTCATTTTTTGTCACCCTGTGTAGGAGGCAGTCGAGCTCTTGGAACCTCTTTCCAAAGATCCCGTCGACTTTGTTCGACAAGGTGCTCTCGTTTCGCTCGCTATGGTTCTCATTCAACAGACTGAGGCGCAGAACCCCAAGGTCGCCTCGGTTCGAAAGACGTTTGCTTCGGTGATCACCGATAAGCATGAAGATTCGATGGCCAAGTTTGGAGCTGCTCTTGGCCAGGGTATCATCGACGCCGGTGGAAGGAACGTCACGATCAGTTTACTCTCCAAGAGTGGAAGCTTGAACATGGGAGCCGTCGTCGGGATGGCTCTGTTCTGCCAATTCTGGTACTGGTTCCCATTAGCTCACTGCTTGAGTTTAGGTTTCACGCCCACGGCCGTTATTGGTTTGGATAAGGATCTCAAGATTCCCAAGCTTGGTTTCACCTCCAGAGCAAAGCCGTCGTTGTACGCGTACCCTGCCCCCACGGTCATCGAGACGAAGGAGGTTGCCAAGCCGATCGCCACCGCTGTACTCTCCTCAACTGCCAAGGCTAATGCACGAGCCATTGAGAAAAAGAAGACAGAGGCCGCTGATGACAAGGATACAGCTATGGAGACTGTAAGTCAACTCTGTAATGCATAGAACCAATGAAAAGGATTCCCATCTGAACCAACTCTGTTTCTGTCTCAACGATTTTTTTAGGATGAGAAGACAGAAGAGGCGGCTCCTGATGCTGACGCTAAGATGGACGACGCTGTTCCTATTGACGAGTCTGCAGCCACGAACACGGCTACAACTGCTCCTGCATCGAAGAAGAAGTCTGAGCCGACATCTGAGACACTGGAGAACATGACTCGAGTGACGCCCGCCCAGGCCTCATCCATCTACTTCCCGCTCACGAATCGATATCTACCTGTTCGATCCGATCCTTCCTCTACGTCTTCCGCTCAGGCTGGTGGTAAGAAGGGTGCGATCAAGATCGGCCGGGGAGGTGCGGGTATTTTGATGGTGTATGAGAATGCGAACTGCTCAGATGAGGAGAAGAAGGCTGAGAAGGATTTCATTGAGCTGGAAGCTTCTTTGGACCAAATCGCTCCTGGACCGGGAGCCACAGTCTCTGGTGGTCATGTCGCGATGGGCGCTGCAGCGACTTCTGCTCCTGCTGTTGCCGCTTCTTCGGGAGTGAATGACGAGGATGGGCCGGAGAGAGATCCACCCGCTTCGTTTGAAGTAAGTGCTTTTATATCCCGATTTTCCTTCTCTTCTTTTCTTTCCAGTCATTCAACTAGCTCGTCGCTGATCTTGTGTCCTCGTTTCTTGTTCATAGTACCCTTTCTCTTCTTGATCACCCGTCTTTGTTCACTATGTGCCTTGCGCCTTATTATCCTCCCTCAAGCTTCTTTTTCTTCTCCAACACTGTATTTGGCCTTGTAGACTGAAAGATGGAGAGTGTTTCCTTTGTCGGGCATGGCCAACGTATGATCAAAAGAAAACCTGGGAAACGATGAGAGAACAAGGACATATCGTAGCAAAAGAAAGGACAAAAGAAAACGAGAAAAGAAAGTAGAGAATGTCATTTTCCTCGCCGCCTCTTTTTCTCCTCCGCCCGACTCCACATCTTGAGATCTTCGTTCAATAAAATCTCTACATCGTCCATCCTTCATTCAACCAGCAGTTCCATCACTCGTGCAACCTACAGACAAATGACATCTGTCTCGTCTTCCGAACAGGCCAAATTTGGCAGAGGTTCGTTTCCGAGTTCATCGGTCTTGTGTGTTGACCTCAAGAATAAACACACTCATTTTAAATCATAGTCGCCGTTGTTCTTATAATTCGTTTTTTCTCTTTAAATCGCGTATATCAGTCTTGATCGCAGGTGGTACAGACTGGTATGTAATTGTCTCCTCTAAGATCTGATAAGTATCAACCATGATATGATTACTGGTGGACCACGGATGGCAAGAGTGTTTGCTTTCGTCGTCAGACCGGTCCGGTCCCGCTCTCCATCGCGTCCTCTCGTCCAAACGCACGCGACTGATTTCTGTTGAAACACTCTCATTCCCGTTCTTGTCGTTTGTTTCCTTACTGGAATGGCATGGTATCATCAGGCCGTCGCTCGGAAGGAAGGAAGGAAAGATCGATCTTCGGTGCGTTCCCCTCGTCCTTCTGTTTCCGCCATATTTCTCTCTTTTCTGTCGACAAACACACGTCCCTTATGGGGGCTAGGTTAAACTGATTCTTGGTGTTTCTCATTCTTGGTGTTTCTCTCCTTTTTTTATGGTAAATTCAGACCCAATTTGATGGGTCCCCACATCCTTCGATCTCTCTGCAACGTTCAAGTCCAATCCGTTCATTCTTCTCCATCCGGCAGCCACTTTATTTGTATTGATACCATCGGTCATGCCCACCTCTTCGGCAGAAACTCACCTTCTGCCCTTGGATCTCCTCAAGCTGATCCGACCTCACCTTCAGTCTTTCGACCGCGTGGGGTCGGTCTGGCATTCGACGTAGAGGATCTTCCATCTTTCGAGAGTTGCATGCCTCATGTAGCAGAGTTCGTGTCGGAAACGAGACCGAAAATGATCTCCCCAGATATGGTCGGCGCGAAGAAGAAGGCAAAGTTCGTGAAGGGTGTTGTTGGGAGAGGTTTATCGATCTTGATTGATTCGGAAGGAGATGCCTGGGTGTCTGGTGAAGACAAATTAGGCCAAGTTCGTCTCTCTTTTCGACTGTCCCTTCGGCTTGTTCTCTTTGTGTCTGTAGATATAAAGGCTGATGTGATATCTCATGTCATGACTGATGGAAACTTGAGAACAACAGTGCGGCTTGTCGTCTTCGTCTTCCATGATTAAAAACTTCACCAGAATCAAAGGTCCCTGGGGTTCAAAAAAGATCGTCGACGGGTCAGCCGGAGTTAATTTCTCACTCTTATTGGATGAAGAAGGGAAAGGTGAGTCAAGTATATTGACAAGGTCTTGTTATGGTCAAGTGGTACGATCAAGTGTGCAATCTTGATGGCTGATCGGATGGCATGGGTTATATGAATGTTTCGGTTGACAGTCTATTCGGTCAGTCAACTGACTTGATGATACCGACGACTCAGCTTCTGAAAGCTTGGAACAATTAAATGGGGATACTGACATCCAGCGGTGCGCTTAAACAACATTTTTCTCTTACTGATGACTTTGAGATCATAGTTCGGTTCTGCAGAGTTTGTAAGTACTACCGAAACTTGCGTGGTCTTGTCGATTCACTAGAGTCGGGTTGAATCTTCATGGTCGTATTTTCTCTGATATCACTCAAAAACGCATATATCAATAGGGCCAATTGGGACATGGGAAGACCGGAGAGCACATTATCTCTTCTGGCAAAAACGGATTCGAGGTTTCTTGGGAGCCTAGTTCGTAAACACATCTTCTTCTATACGCTTGTCTGGATGTGAATGCAATAAACGAGATCTGACGCAGCTGAGGTACTTTCTTGGGTTGCATCAGAGCTTATCAAGGCGCTAGATGACAAGAAGATTGTTCAAATCGCCAGTGGAAATTCGCATTGTATGTCTTGCCTGCTTGGTTTAACATAGGATCGAATCATGATCCTAATTCGTCTGATTTTTGGCATATTCGCGAGACAACAAAAGCTCTTGCATTGGACTCAGAAGGGTTCGTCGGATTATTCTCATATGCGTAAATATGCTTTCGTAGACCCGATGAGCTGACGATATCACTATACTGCTCCTCGACAACTTGACCACACATGTTCTTCTGGAATTGCAGATTCGTCTATGTGTGGGGATATAATGGCTACTGTCGACTGGGACTCGGTCATCAAAAAGATCAACTTTTGCCTGTTGTTGTTCCACAGGTAAGGCAATATCAGGTTTCATACTGAAGGATGCCTTTTAGATGACCGAATCTGAATTTTCTCTGACTTCTGTATACGTTGATGATCCATTCAGTTTGCTCAGGAAAAGGTCATCCTTAGAGCAAAGTCCATCGCCTGTGGGCCTGCCAGTTCGGTTCGTTTTCGTTGATCAGCAAAAGACATCGAATCTTCCAGCTATTGAAACAGTCTCTATATTAATCTTTATCTATAAACTTAGATGGTCATTGACAATCAGTCGATGCTCCTCGTGGCTGGTCGGTGGAAAACTACAGGAGAAGGGTCTTCAGGTGCTCCTTGTATGTCATTCCTTTTCTGATCTCTCCTTCTCTCTAGATAAGAATTCTTTGTTTCACAACTGACTGTCTTTCTCGCAAATATACGCTAATACAGACACGACGTTCCGATTCATGTCCGACATGATGCAATGCAAAGTTACTAAAGTATGCGCTGGAAGCTCTGCGTTCTTTGCTCTGTCTGCTAATCCTGAGAAACCAGCGGGAACGGACGAGATGATCACTATCGGGTGGGGGCAGGCCATCCAGCACGGAGAGCTTGCCGTCGGAGAAGGTCAGCCAAAGTCGATGACCAGACCGGCAAAGAATTTCACCTTGGACGGCATTAAGATTCTCGAGTTTAGTAACTTGTCCTCTATCTTTCTTTGGCTATTCATCTTTGAACATCTAAGAACGTCTTGACTGACAGAACGGCGATCTTCAATTTGTCCTTCTCGAATGAAGCGCGGCATGCTCGGCTTATACTACGTAGGTCTTTTTCATCGATAGTTACCCTTGATAACTTTACTATAGCATCTGACCAAAAACTTTTCAGTGTATTCCTTGCTGAGCCTTCGGATGCGTTCTCAGAGTTGCCACGACACCCGCTCATCGAAGGGTTGGAGGACGAACCTGTGAGGTCTTTGTTTGTTGATACATGTCTACTGAAAATAGAGTAGAGAGGTCTCTAAATGTAGGAATGCTGATAGATCTCTATCCGAATGAATCCCGAAGTGTGCTATTTGTCGCAAAAACGACAGTCCAGGCGCTTTGGAGCCTTTAGCTTGTGACTTTGTGAGTCATTTCGAACTCACCGTTCATCTGTCTCGATTCGACATTTAGGCAGAGACTCATCAAACGAATTGCTTCTTTGGCTCTCGATTCAAGTGTGAACGAGCCTTCCATCCTAGCTGTCTTACGCCTCCATTAACGGCCATTCCTGAAGAACCAGAATGGTTTTGCCCAGATCATGTCACAGCACGACCTTCCTTCTCGGCCAGATATGACCATCGTGGGATGCCTCTGGCGTTATCCACGACAACAGGTGGCAAGAGAAAGGCTACGACCGCAGCTGCTGATAATGGCAAACCAAAATCTGGTGAGCGATTTTAAGTTTCGAAACAACGCACAGTGCGAGTTGCTACTGAAAGGAACTAATCGTGTTTCCTTTGCTACACTTCTTCTATACAATGGTTGTCTCGTTCATCAGCTCCCAAGAAGAGAAAGGCTTGAGGCAATGACTTTTAGGAAAGATGTATCATTTATTGAATGGCCCTTTGTTCTTGTCTGTTTTCTTTTGCTATCACGATAGGCATATACAGGGGAAGAACAACTCCATTAAAATCATAAATTGTGGAACGTATATACGAGTCTCGTAAAGGGGTATAAAAAAGTCAAAATGGAACGAAATAAATTCAAAGAAGAAACTAATGACGAACGAAACGGAAGAATAATTGAAGGCAAGTCATGTTTAATTGATCATCTACATTCATCAAGGATTGAAGGTTAGTTAGGAAATATCATTGTTGGTGGTCGTAACTAGCCACCGCCTCTAAACAGGCATCGACAAGGATCCCCGTCGGTGTCTCCTGAGTTGCCATCGAGAGACGGTTCTGGATCGTCTTGTTGAGTGAACTTCGTCTTGATTGAAAGAAAAGGCAAGAAAAAAGAAAGGAATGGCGAAATCAGCTGAAATACACAACAGAGGGCAAATCAAACGATCAAACTTACTGAACGCCCTGACCGTAGCAGACCTCAACATCAACGATCAAGGTTTTTATGTTCGAAGGCCAATTCAGCAACAACTGAGGAGCAATTGTGAATGTCACTTTGGCTTTGGCTTTGGCAGACGGTACGAGCATGGTCACTTCGGCTTTTTCTATCGAGGATTCGGCGGAATAAGTGTACACTATTGGGTATCGGGTTGAGATGAGGCTGAATTCTTGTGCTATCCGGATAGATGAGCTCCAAAGCTGGTATACATGCTGAAAGAGCTATCAGAAGAGAAATACCATTCGCGCGCAAGAAGAGAAGGAAACAAATTCAGTGATGGATAGCAACGATCAAAAGCAGTCAAAAGATCAGAATACCTGAGAAGCTTTTGTGAACTTTGTTCCTTCGAAAGATGTCTTCACGAGCTCGAACAGATGATGTGTGAGGACTGAATTTCGACGACTTGGCCTCCGCTCATCAGGAATCAAACAGAGGGATGCACCCGTCGTTAATGGTCGTTCATCTTGACAGGCGAGGGACAGTTCCAGATCACCAAGGATGACAAAGGTAAGTCGGTCGGGAAACCGGCTGGTAAGACGTATCGAGTGCAATGATTCAATCTTATCGAATTCATCTATTGTTAGAAAAAGACCCCATGAACGAGAGCAGCATCAGCTCTGTTCGCTAGTAATGACGCGAAAGAATTTAGGATGTAGCTTCACCTTTAAGTTTGAATGCTTTCTCGGCAGAAGAAACGTTTGAACCTGAAAAATATTCGGCTGCATAATTAATGGCCTTGAGGCAAGCTTCTTTCTGATTTTCAAGAGCAGTTGCTTTAGCTCTCAAGCTAAGCAAGACGTTACTACTGTCAGTCAAGTCGGCTTTTAGGGAATTAATTTGAGCTCTGTAAAATGACGAAAGTTCATGAAAGTAAAAAAAAAGCGATTAAGTATGTGTCTCTTGTATATTCTTTGGGATGTATCCGAATATACTCTTACTTCTGCTCTTTAACCTCAGCTCTACGATGAGAAAGGACTTCAGGATCACACGCTAAGACTTCATCGACCTTTGCTTTCTCTTCAGCCAGTTGAGCTTTGAGCGCTGCATGTCTAGCTTGAAGATCTACCAAAGACACGTTTTCATGAAACGATTTTTTGATCTCCTGGAGCCGAGTCCGATCCTAAGAAGAGGAAAAAGGATCAACATAATTGAAACAGTAAGACTATAGATCAACACAATGGAATCCGAGACTTACTTGAGATAACTGAGAAAGATCCTCCTCATGAGACGCTTTCAATTCATCCACGAGATCCATCCTCCATTCTCTCCATTTGTTCTTTACTGTGTGCTGAGCAAACATCTTGAGATATTTAAGTTGACCCTGTAAAACGTTGGAAATGTATTGATGGATACAATGTCAGCCGTGTTATTGTTTAGCCAAGGCTGAACACGTAGAGCCACACAAACCTCAATCAAGACTTTCTCCTGATCATCTGCCTCTAGGTACTCGCTGAAAAGTACTGGATTTCGGGCTGATGCTTCCTCGTCCAACACTTGAACATTCTTTTGGGACTGTGAAGTTGAGTCTTTCAAATGATTACAAGCCTAAAAAGACGTCACATGGTGAAGCAAATCAAGAAAAGTGAGTGGGGTCATTCTATCCCGTGCAAACTGGATAAAGCTCACCCATTGATATACGATCAGATAAGGCAAATTCAACACGTGGTTGGCGTAATCCATAGTCAGGTATTCGCCGTTTGCTAGAGATGATTACGATTTCTCTTCTATGAATCAGTCCGACAATCTCTAGTTTATACCTTAAGGGGAAATCAGAAGACGAACCACTGCTGCGAGAGGTAGAATCGGCATTGAAGCGATGGATGCCAAGCATCTCTCCTGGCCTGATCGTCGACCGTCGCTTGCCGGCACTCATCTTTTCTCGCCAGTTCAAGTTGGTCAACTCCAAAAACTGAGTGAGTGACACTTGCGGAGCAGCAATCTCCGGAGTAGGTTCCTGTGATATTAGATATACAGCGGCGTTCGTGTTTGAGAATTAATCACACGCGAAGGGGCGGGCATATTAGAATAATGACCAAAAAGACTCACAATGTTCGGAACACCAGAGGTTTCTTCCGTTCCTTTTCCTTTGAGAGTAGCAGCTGCCAAACTAGGTCTTCCTATGCGTTTCCGAGGCGTATTTATCACCGGCTGGAAGTTCACTGGCGAGACAGCATCGGCTTGGCTGGATGTTTTTGCTGTGACGGCAGCTTCTGATGTTACCGTCTGCTCGGTTGACGATGACGGCAAAAGAGTCTGTAGAGATTCGAAGATCGAGGGCTGAAGAGCAGATTCAATCGCTTTAGGTGGAGAGTTGAAGATGTCCAACTCGTACTTCTGAGTAGGTCGCAAAGGCAATTCAGAAGACGGTCCTTCATCGGTTTGTGAAGAAAGAGGGAACACCGAAGCTTCGATGGCAGGCGAAGTCGAGTAGGATGCTGATAGTGGAACCGAAGGAAGTAACGGAGTGTCGGTTCCATCAAACACATTCACTGACAGTCCTTCAGAAGATAAAGAAGTTGGAGAAAGCTCGAAAAGATTGACCGGTCTTTTTGTTGGTTTAGCTACTGATGTCTTTCTGGGCGAGGGTGGGTTCTCTTCGCTCCGTTCGATGATCTCCTCTACTACGTAATCTGATGTTTCCTCCGGGGTAGTCTCGATTGGGAATGTATCGGCGGGTGCTGGCCTGGCCGCATTTTTGGGTGCAGCTACCAAATTGTTCATCCCAAATACATCATTTGTCTGGGAAGCCCCGGCCGATGGAGGAGAAAATTCTTTGCCGGTTGTTCCGCTCGAAGCTCTTCTCTTTGCTCCCCTCTGAATTCCCTCTTGGTTTTCGCCGAAGTTCCCAAAGACCTTTGCTCCATCAATATGGCTAGCTCGTCTTTTCAATCCTCCCTTGTCCAATCCGCCATTCGTGAATATGGGCAAGGCTCGTTTTTTAGTCGGTGAAGCGCCTGTCGGTTTCTCTGGTGAGTCAAACAAATTGGGTTTAGATTTGAGTGTTGAAGATAACGTTGGTCGGGTCAGAGCACTTTCCCTCGGTCGGGTAGGGCCTATCGAAGAAATAGACTTCATAGGAGACTTAGCAAGTACAGGCTGGAAGGAAGGTAATACAGGCTCGAAGGATGAGGAAGATGGGTCGGCTGAGGGTTCGAAGATTCCTCCCTGGGCGACAGTGAAATCGATATCATCTGTGCCCTGATCAAATCTTTGCGTTGAATTCTCGTCCTCGGCGTCTTGCTCGTCGAGAAATCGGGGCGCCAAAACTCCTCCGAGAGCAGCCGTTTCTTCTATTTCAATCCCTTCGTCTTCATCTCCATTTTCCTGGCTATAAGAGTCATTTGTCGGTGCAAGGACGCCACCCAGTGGAAGGGTCTCGTCCATTTCGAACTCTTCATCAGCTTCCTCGGCTTCGTTTATGAAAGCCGGATGGGGATTGAGCAATCCACCAAACGCGACGGTCTCATCCATTTCTCCGCCTTCTTCTTCAGCCTCGGAAGATCTGCCTGTGTTGGTCTCGTCCTCCTGAGAAGTGTTTTCAAAGATACCTCCGACGACACTCGTCAGTTCCATATCGTCTCTATGGTCTTGGTCTTGCTCCAGATTCATAACGTTTTCGTTTTCCCTCTCCTTTGCCGCGTCGTTTTCTCGGGATTGAGACCAGGCATCGAGCCTTTCGCCCTCACCTTCCTCCATTCTGTATCCTACGCTTCCTCTGCCTTCGATTGCAAATTCAGGGGCATGAGCAGGGATGATTCCTCCAGTGGCGACTGTAAAGTCAAGCGTCTGTTCTTCTCCTTCGTTCGGCATTCGATCAGGAGATGAAGGAGGGGACAATGTGGAAGCAGAAGGGGACAAAGGGTCTGGTAGATTCGATTGTATTTGTCCAGAGGTATGAGAAGGAAGGATCGCTCCATGGACTTGGGTGAAGTCTAATTCGGCTTGACCGAGAAGAGACGATTCTGGCAGCTCGTCAAAGAGAGAGGAGTGAATAGTGGTTGGAGGACCGAAAAAGTCTGTAGTGTCCCCATCTTCTTCCTCCATACTCATATCCGCACTGCCATCCGATCCAAAGTCAGCAATCGAGCTTCGTCGGGATCGCCTAAGAGGGGGTCGTTGTTCAGCGGCCGTTGCCGATTGATGGTTAAGCGATGATCGACGGCGGGTCGAGGAAGATGCCGGAGTGGGTGTTTGTGCAGGTTCATCGAACACGTTGGAGGAAGACAAAACAGGAGACGAAGGAGGAAGAGAGCCTACGGAGGATGTCGTCGATGATTGGGACTGCGAAAGTGTGTTGGCATGGGCCGTCTCAAACATCCTAAGAATTCAGACACATATCATTCTTGTCGTTAGTGATAGCCGGCTTTTGCATCTGCTTATGACTTTTTGTCACAAAATAACGTGGAGGAGAGCTTGCCTAACGTGAGCATGGGCGGCAAAAGAAACCCTTCTCAATATTCTCATTGTCGTCGATTCTCCAGGCATATTCCGAAACTGGGTCTCGTTCTCGTCCTCGTCGTCATCATCTTCGTCCTCATCTGCCTCTTGATTGACCACAGCCCCTTGGGTATAATTCTGAGTCTCTTCAGGATTGTATGGCTTCAAGATACTCTTTCTTGGGACCTGCATAGATAGTGATGGATTGCATGATCAGGAAGGAAGAAAAACGCGGACAATACACCAACTAGATTTCAGTTATCTCTTGTACCAGCTGGTCTGTTTTGATTGCACTCGTCATGAAGGACGCCTCGAGTATCCGACGAGCAATGATAGCTTCCCACAAGCCAAAAGCGATGTTCAAGTAGATATACAAAGTCAAATCTTCACTCACTAGAGCTCTTCTTGCAAGTTTCTTTGGACTCAACGGCTTTCTCTCTATGCCTCTAGATGCAAACTCGGCCGGACCTATACTTGCCGCCCGACCTTTGCCCTTACCACCAGGCATCCTAACAGCCAGCGGTTCAGAAGGCCCATCATGGGAAGGAAGTCTTGTTGTGAGCGATCTCCTAGATGATGCTCTCTTTGGAGCAGGAATGGATGACATCGTATTTGCTGAAGAAAGAAGGAGATCAAGGGTGTCGAAGGAAGGATAACAAGAGTGAGAGGAAATCAAACGCGTTTCTGTCGCGTCCCCTACGCGTCGGTGGCCGGACGGATGTGGTTACCAGAGGTGGTTACAGCCGATCCTGCTCTCACCGGCAATCCGGCGACTCGGCAATTTGGCAATTCGGCAATTCGGCAATTCGGCCTGATCTCAGACTCCGGGCCGGGCCAGAAATTGCCTTGAAGGGGGTGCTCAGAGGATACGAACCCTGATCAGAGTTCTCGTTCGTCGTGTCTCCTTACTTCTTGGTCCTTGATAAATCTCTTGCGGCTATTTGGAAGGAGGGAAAACAATTGAAGAGAAAAGTTATCATAAAGTATAGTACCCACTTCTTCTTCTTTGACGCCATCAATGTTTCTTCAGTCTCGGAGCATCACGTCTAGAAATCAGATTTATGTTGCTCCTGGTGTTTCTAGTTACTCACCTCCTCTACCTGTGCCACTGCATCTTATTTACACTGTTTGATTGATATCACAACTGTTCAAATTCATCCGTTCAAGTATGACCATAATCTTCACCTTGGATCGTTTAACCATGATATAGGCTTTGATGCTGCAGCTATCAATCTGGTCGTTCACTACCAACTAATATTGATCAGCGCATGTTGAGCTTATTGAATTGATCACGAGAACCTGACGGTGTTGATTGAGATCATTACTCTCACATACCAATCATTCATCCTTCACTTTCGACATATGCTGTAGTGTCATTCTTTCTTTCTCTTATGAACAATCGCTCTTCACTGAGGTTCACAAGCTTTGATCTGATAGCTTTTGTCTTTGTCTATTCATTCAGAGTTCCACAGACGTATTTGGCCGGTGAAAAATGATGTAGAGTACCACACCTGTTTCTGGCCAAGGATACATTTACGACATCGCGGTTTGAGCAAACTCAAATTTCTAGACTTGGGCCTTCTTCGTAAACATCAGACTGTTCAGGTCGATGGGCTTTATCACGCTTCTTTCCCTTTCCTTATATATTATCGACATCATTGAGCCCTTTAGTACCTCCGTGCCTTCTCGAATTAATGGGATATTCTGTCTACCTGCTTAACATATCACTTGCTCTGGTCGCTTTAGCTGTGTTTTTTTTTGCTTCGCTTCCTTTCACTGCTTCAATGTGTTGTATGTGTCACAGCCGTTGCCATACCTGGTCAGTTCGGAGCTGTTCTGCTCATTTGATCGAGTATATTCTTCTCTGATGTCAGTCGATGCCCAGTTGTTCTTCAAAGCGTTCCATACATCTTCTTATTCTTCAACTTATTCTTTGCTATACTTTGTTTTTCGATTCTCTCGCACAATCAATTGTAGAGTGTTTCATCTTCGATTTGAAATTCAAGTTTGGTCTGACAGTTAAGCTATGAACATCCCTTAGGCGGCATGACGGCAGGAGAGGACGCGACGAATCAGCGAGCCTTTCAAAAAAATATAGGAACATATATCATCAAACATCTTGGTCGACTCTTACGAGGATAGATCACTCCCTTGCGAACGCCGTCACTCGCTGGACCGAATATAAGAGTACCAATATATAAGTAACGAAGAGAAAGAAACCCCAAAATCAAGAAAAAACGATCAGATTGTCCGTCCGCTCCTGACTTCACGTTCCAACAGTCTAATAGAAGTTTCAAGTATCGCCAATAAATCTCTCTCGCCCTTCAAATCTTCCAACTCTCCCATCGCCCTCATTTTTACCTCGGACCAAGCTTTGCTTGCCTTCTTCCTACCCTCCACGGTGCTGGCAATCTGTTGTGCTTCCAACTCTGCCTCCCTTGAAACGTTATCCGCTTCAAGTTTTGAGTTCTTTGATTGTATCGAAATCAAGTCGTGTTGAAGCGAATCAATATCTCCATGGGCAGATGTCAGTTGTTCTGTTAATTCGGAGAGACCCGTTTGTAAATGTTCGATACAGTCTGTTGATGATTCAAGCTCGATTTTCAATCGCGTAACCTCGGTCTTGAGCCTCAAGTCGTTCTCTTGCACCACCACCGCTTCTACCTCTGTCATAGGTTTTCCAAGGAAAGGCCGTGAGAATGTGGGAGCGCTAGGCTTGACAGGACTAGCTTTCAACAAATCTTCTTCGATCTGTCGTTCGGCCAAATGCTCTTCCAGCTCTCGAACTTTACCAATCTCTCTTTCCAACAGTTCGCTCAGCGCAGTTTGAGCTAGTAGGCTCTCGTCCAGCCTATCCTGAAGAGAAACGAGTTTGGCGTGTTCTTTTGCTTTCGTCGGTGCTACTAGAGACGGCCTCATTCTTGCCTTCCTCTTGAGAGATCCTGGAGGTGATTCTAGGTCTGGGCCACTCAGATCCGGAAAACTCAAATTCGGCCCATCTTCAGGGAGATGTAGAAGAGAATCACCTTCATCTTCAAGAGCAAACGATTGGGCCATCGAATCGAAATGAACCAGAGAGTTTCGAGCGACGAGAGGTCGAGGTCGAACACGGGATCCATAAGGGGTCGCGGATGGAGTGAGAAGGTTTTTGAGCATTTGAGAAGAAGACGATTGATTAGGCGGATAGAGAGATGGAAACGGGCGGTCTGTATGATGAAGTCTACGATTAGACAGAATGTCAGTGTAACCGAAACAGCAGACATAACAGAGCGATCAAGAGACCTACGGTGAGCAATCGACCCCGTCTTCTGTCATCTCCTTTAACGGACTTTTGGGTATGACCCTTCTCGTCTTCTCCACGACCGAAACTTTTTCAACAACTGGGCTTGAAACACTGATTTCATCCATCGAATCCTCTGAATTGACCTCCTTAATGGGCGTGCGCTTGAGATCTGCCTTTTCTGATCGTCCAGAGAGTTTTCCAGGAGATGAGACAGAGTGAGGCGTGTTGGCTGATTTGTTGTTGAGGGAGGTGGATGTGACAGTGATGGACACCGAGTCGGGTCTCTTTCTACCCAGGGAATTAGCTGATTTGGACGGAACAGTCGAGGTTGAGAGAGAAGGTCGATGACCTTTTTTAAGGATAGGTATCGATTGGTTTCGAGGTGTGGAGCGACTAGAATCGTTTTGTACAGCTAAGAAAGCGAGCGAGCCAGACACTGTGGACGGTCGACCAGAAGAAGAAGAGGAGGTTTTGGGCACCAAAGACCTGACCACAGGACGAGATATTTTAATTGGTGATGGTGTCATTGAGATCTTTGGAATGGCGGTCACTCTGGAAGGAGACGATGATATATCTGGTGTCGGGTCGGATGGAGTAGATATCACCAGATTTGAGGGAGAATCAAAGGAGGATGATACAGATCGTCTAAGTGACCTAGGTGTTGTAGTCATAGGCGGGCCTAGTGAAGGCGGGGACGAGTCATCAGACTGTTCAAGAGCAGATGAGGGAGGAGAAGCGAAGGCAAGGGAGATTGATCGTCTATGAGCAAACGCGGGAGCACGTGAAGATGGATTGGCAAAGAGCGAAGCAGTTGATGCTGGCCTCGATATCGGTATATTGCTTTTTCTACTAGGTAAAGTAGTGGATGCTTTCGGGATTGTGGACGCTATCAGGGCCATTGTAGCTGATTCTTCCTCTGATATCAAAGTAGGAGAAGCCTCGGCGTGGGTATCTTGTTGATTAGCGGATGGTGAGGACAGTGACGTGCTATCTGATGGTTGAGATTGAAGAGACTTGATAGAAGATCGAGTAGTCATCCGTCTTACTCGGGAAGAGATTGGTGCAAGACTCTTCCCAACAACACCTTTAGCGAGAGAAGGATTATCCTTGTGGGTAGAATGGGGACTAGAAGTTGTCATCTGATCAACAGATTTCTTGGATGTCACTCCAGAGCTCGAGCGACGATGCACCGATATTCCTGAATCGGAGTAAGCATGGGATGAGGAAAATCATCATTGGCACGATCAGTCTGATGAAATGAGATGGTTCTATAGCAAGATCACTCACTCTTCTGGTCAGGTTCAGTCGTGCTCTTCTCTTTGGTTCGTGCAGGGGTCTGGCTTTTATTGATTTTCGTAGACGGCCGTAGCGAGGAAGAAGGCATATTGGAATCTTTTCCAAAAGTATGTTTCTTTGATCGGCTCCTTGCCTTCTTCCGTGTGTGTATATGTGTATGTGTGTATGTGTGTATGTGTGTGTGTTGGCTGAGGGCAGCAAGGAGGATGAGTATGCTGGGTATCAAGTTGGATACCTGGACGAACGAGGATAACACAAACGCGTCATATTCAAAGAACAGACGCGTCGACGCGTGAGCAGGCGCGTTTGGACATGTTTGTGACGCTAAATCACGTGTTTCATGAAGGCTGTGTGATAGACTAGCTAATCTTCCCTCCACATTATTTTTGAGAGTTCGGCCGTTCTCGTTTACCTTGCTGTTTAACCTCTGTTCACACATACACATATTCAACATGGTCTCCTTCCAATGTGACAGGTAGGTTGGATTTCCTTCACATAATCTGTGATATCATACGTAATTTGTTACTCAATTTCATCAACTTTATGGACCACTTAGCTGCTCCGACGTGGTCAAGAAGCCAAAGCTTGGTGAGCGTGCTATGTAGAAACTTACCGCCTTGATCAGAGTATGCTGATTTGAGCGTATTTTTATTTTCGATATGGTCACCTGGAAATCTCGACACTGCTTTCCTTGTGAATCTACGTGACTTTTGATAGATCAGCACCACTCAAGGTGTTATGCTCCGTTTACCTGCCTCGACTGTTCGAAAACCTTCCGAAATGGCTCGGAGTGGAAGTGGGTCTCTTACTTCTTTCCCTTTTTCAAAGGCGTTAGTGTCTTCAGGCGATGTGATTGACTAAAGTCTAACACGGTTCCTATCTGATGCTATAGGTCTCATACTACGTGCATATCTGAGGCTGAAAAGTACGAAAGGACGCTCTACAAAGGTCCTGCTAAGAAGGTCAGTCATCATCCATCCTTTAGTGTCAACCTGATCCCCAGCTTGATGGTATAATCCTCTCGCGCCGATTTCGGTTGATCAATTCTTATTCCCCTCCGTTGCGCTAATGTTTGCTTTGATATCGGTTTGATTATGGATGAATTAAACAGGCAAAGAAGGAGAAAGCAAAGGATCCTTACGCTGCCAATTTTGCAGCTTTTGCAGCTAAGAAAGCCGCTGCTGAACAGGCTGCCGCTGCTCCTGCTCCTGCTCTCGCGCCCGAGCCTGTTCCGGCGCCGAAAGCGGAGAAGGTGGCTGAGCCCGTAGTAGAAGTTGCCAAATCTGAGGAGGCTGTAAAGGAGAAGAAAGAGAAGAAAGAGAAGAAAGAAAAGAAGGAGAAGAAGGAGAAGAAGGAAAAGAAGGAGAAATTGAGTGAGGAAGCCTCCACCGGTACGTCAATCCAATTGATTTAGTTCATGTACTCAATATCGCTCCCTTGTAAGTGAACAAAAACTCAACTGTTCTCACTCTTTGATTCGTTCAATTCGATCTGCTTTTCACTTTTGGTAACGATCACAAGCTCCAGAGACCCCTTCGACACCGGCTCCTGTCGCGCCTGAGCCTTCTGCCCTAGATGCCGAGATTACAAAGGAGAAGAAAGAAAAGAAAGAGAAGAAGGAGAAGAAGGAGAAGAAGAGAAAGCTGGAAGATACAGAGAGCGAAAACGGAGAGAAGAAGGCCAAGAAAGAGAAGAAAGAGAAGAAGGACAAGAAGGACAAAAAAGAGAAGTCAACTTGAAATATCTAAAATGGTACCAAGACCTCATTCTCTTCACATGATTTCACTCCGACATATCTTGTCAAATCGAAGAGCGCGATTGAAGGATTGTTTGTGCAAAGACGCAAAGTCCATCTCATCAAATGTTACAAACGATCTATACTTTGTCCCACCATCAAGGTCCATCTACAAGCTCAGCTTCTTTCTCCCCCGCAGGATGTTCGATCATCTGGCTGCCGAGCCAGTTTCTTCAGGGAACGCAGTTTTAACGAGCTCTTTCTTGTTAACCTATCGTATCAAAATCAGAGATTGTTGATGAGTCGACAATAGAAACGAAGGGGAAACCCCAAAAAGAAGAACCGACTTTTCCCATTGCATTCCGTGGGATCGTGTCCGGATAGATCTTTAGTTTTTGAGGCAGCTTAAAAGCCGCAAGCTTTATTCAATCGACCAGAAAACACAACCCCAAGATTGATAGATTAACGTTCCACAATCATCTCCTCTCTCCATCTCAAAAGTCTAACCAGCTTGAAAAGACATACTTGACTTCTCAATTTCTCCCTTAGTTCTTTGACATCCCATCTGTCTCCAGCATCAGTCGAAGCCAGAACGACAACAGCGCCAACGGCCTCCCCCCACTTCTGATCGGGCACACCAACGACGGCACAGTCCTTGACGGATTTATCAGCTAAGTTCAGGATTGCTCTTTCCACTTCGAGAGCCGAGACCTTCTCTCCGCCGGACTTCAAAATCGATACCAATGTCCAAGTCATTACTCTCGCTTCTCTAGCAGAACAGATTAAACATAGAAATGTACTTTGATTATATCGACCGAGGATCTTCCTAATACTCTGAAACCACCTTCTTTAGTTGACTCTAGAATTCCTACATCGCCCGTCTATATGAAAAATGATTCATTGAAAGATTTAATCACCGTTCTTCTGACAAGCAAGAGAACGACGTGAGAAGAAGAAAGGAATAGAAAAGACAGACGAACTTTGAACCATCGTTGACCGCTTTCATCGGTTGAAAACTCTTTAGCCGTCGTTGCAGGATCCTCCCAGTACCCTAGATCACAGAGTCAACTCCACATTCAGCGTCACTTCCCATTTGATCCTGATGATATTGATGAGAAATGAAGGCTTACCATCAAATATGTTGTCCCCTCTGACCCAGATTTCGCCTTTGGTTCCAACTTTTATTCCAAAGTCTGTCAGTTCCCCCTTGCCTTCACTTTCTTCGCTATCTTCCGGTTCGTAAAACAGCTTGACTTGGACCCCCGGCATTGGGTATCCCACGTGCCCCTGTATGATCCCATCAGGCCACATGGTATACAGACAAGTGTAGTTCAAACGGTAGGGTTAGAAATCTCCTCATACTAAATCTTTCTGTACAGGAGAAGAAAAACAAAAGTACATCGACCCTGGAATCCGGATCCAACCCGCATGAGAGGATCATGCCCGTTTCCGTCATGCCATATCTGTTTTCGCCGATGCACCAGTGTCCGAACCATGCAAACAGTCCATTAGAGATGAACTACACAGACAGGTCTCTCCGATACCGGGAACAAAGCGAACGAACCTTTCAAGTAATCTTCCGCCGCCACAAACATTCTCCCAATCATTCTTCAGCCTACCAGGCAAAGGCGCGCTCCCAGAGATCATCAATCTGAACCTCTCGCATGCTTTTCTTGCATCGCGTCGAGCTTCCTCCGAGGAAAATCTTTGGAATGCTTGAAGAAGGTTCGAGTATATCTTCAAAGAACAAAAATTCAGTGTAAGGCAGGCCGACGAGAGAGCGAGCGATTGAGGACAATTTGAGATACTCAGACTTACGGTGGGAACAGCGCTAAAGATCGTCAGCTGTGGCTCTGCAGCAGACATCCATCTGTTCCATACCTATCACAAATGTTGAAGAAGATATGCATGAGAAATCGGCTTGATCAAAGAGGACAACAAGATAATTTGAAATCAGAGCTTACAGCGCCAGCTTCGAATCTCTCCATGAATTCACAGGTCGCTCCATTCCAAAGCGCTGTTAGGAGAAGATTGACAACTCCATGGATGTGATGCATCGGAAGCTGAGTTTGATCAAAAATCAAGCGAAATTCCAAGAATTATCAGTATATATCATTTTTCGAGCTTTGAGGGTGAGGAGTCCAAGATAAAAGGACTGACGACATCTAAAACTCGATCGTCTCTCGTCCAGCCCCAAACAACGCTCATACTTTCGCATTGGCTTCCCAATGATTTATGAGAAATAGGTACGCCCTTAGGAAATCCAGTTGATCCAGACGTGAACAACATGAATGCCTTCCTGTTTTGATCGAATAGAGTCTCATCGATCTGGGGAAGATCGGGAGAGGAGGATAACTGAGGATCGAGAGGTAAAAAGAACGGGTCGACTGGTAGACTGGATGCGTGATCTGATTAAAGACTGTGCTGAGTTCTGTTGCCCTGAGAGATTGATAGTCACTTACGAAACCGCTTTAGCCAACTCTTCCGCTTTGGTCCTAAGATCATCCGAGCAGATCAGCCTCTCCGATCTCGATTTCTTGATGATATATTCCATTTCTGGAATAGGCAACGTATGGAGCAGTGGTACAAAGATCCCTCCGGCCGCCTACATGATTAAAATCATGATATGAGGCAAGACGAAAGTCTGTTAAAGATGATTGAAAGAGTTCCAAGGAGATGATAAAAAAGGACAAAGAACCGACCCAAGTTGCCCATTGAGCCACAACCCAGGCATATCCGTTAGGGAGTAATCCAGCGACTCGGGCTTCTTTCAAATCCCTAACGCATCCACAAGCCCAGTGTATGTTGTAAGTGACTGGTTCATACCATTGTCATGCTGATCGAATTCAAACGTACTTCTCTGGAACATTCTTCAGCAAAACATCTTTAAAAGCTGATACATCTTTCAATAATTCGGTATACGTAATCGATCTGTGTATTCTAGGATCGAAGATCGCTTCTTTTTCGGCGAACTCCTTGGCCGTCTGGTGGGCTCTGATAAAGAAGGGAAGAGGAGGGAGGGACATTATTCTTATATGAAAGGATGTTTGATTAAAGGTAACGTATGGTTATCGGAAGGGTTCTTATAGAGAGGGAGATGGTGATGTTTGCGTCTCCATCTATTTTAGAACATGGCCGATATTCACACGTCATAATTTCCTCCACAAACCACATGGACGACCAAAGTAGCAACATCATTTTAATTTTTATAGAACACAAGAGCCATGAGAAAAGCGACTTCTAAACCCAGATACAATCCTTTTAGGTGCTATAAGATAATCTTATCGAGTAGACCTCCCAGTGTGCTCCTCTACAAACTTCTGGAAGTGCATAAAGTAGTCCTTCTGGCCGACGGTGTCGTCTTTTCGAGTCAATCGGTGGGAAATATGCATTACAATAAGCGATTGAAGATCGTAAATATATTCAAGCGAGATGATTGAGACGTACTGTGAGTTCCGGCATCGAACGGCTTGAACACCGAGACAGGCTTCTTGATCGAAGTCTTGGCTGTCGTAGCCTTTGTCAGTTTTCGTTTTAAAGAGGACGCGTAGAGCTAGATTGTCAAAAAGGATTGATAAAAATATCAGCATCTGAACTTGATGAGTGCTTTATGAAAACGAATACAGACAAACCTTATCCATCTCCTCTTTAGGAACGATCTCATCCTTCCTTCCACTCAGGAACAAGATTGGCATTTCTCCAGGTAACTCTCCGATCCTCTTTCCTGAGCTCTCCCAAGTCTGATGGATGAGGAACGTAAGAGAAGCCAAGGGAGGGATGAGGCTTGGGATCAAAGCCGGGATGGAAGTGAACGTGTTCTCCAAGATAAGAGCCTTGACCTGGGTTGTAGAGAGGTGAACTACCAATGTCAGCCGACGGCAGAGAAGCGATTAAGAGAAGGATGAGCAAGAAAATACGAACAACATGGGGATTATCGGCAGCGAGATTGATGGCAACCGCTCCTCCAAGACTCTGGCCGTAAAAGATCTGTGAGGAATGCAATGATCAGCCTCGGCGAGATAAAGGCAAACTGGTAAATCAACTAGTGAAGCGAGAAACACGAACGATTGGAGTCTCTTTGAGACCGTCGTGATTGGTAACAAAGTCCAAAGCGGTCTGAGCGTCGGTCTTGATGCCTTTCTCGTTCGCGCTGCCCTCACTGAGACCATATCCTCTGTAAGATAGCATGAGGCAGTTGTAACGGAGGTTGTTTCTATGTTTCGATTACGCCAAGAATGATGTAGTTAAAAGATGATGAGAGTGAGAATGGCAGTCTTCGGGTTTTCTTTGTAAAGAAGGGTCAAGATGTGAGAGTCGCAACGAACACGAAGACTTTGGCAATGGGCAGTCGGTGACCGGTGTTTCCAGCATTGGCGCTGTAGTTTCAAGAAAGAAATCAGGTCGCTGAGTACACACGAGCAACATCTATTAATGGTAGCCTGGGGTCATCCAGTTTTTGTTTGGTCTTTGAGATGCACGTACCAGAAGTAGACGATCGTCGGTCGCGACTTGTAGTACTGGTTGATGAGAACAAGGTAAAAGTCAGCATGATCGGTATACTTGGTCAGGATGACACGCCAAAGATCTCACCTCGGAGCTAGTTTTTACGTTGGCATTGGCAAGCATGAGATATGCCTTGAGCTTCGTGCCATCTGGAGCGGTGAGCTCGACATCCTCGAAAGGCATGTCGAACTCTGTCGGAAGATCGACTTTTGTTCTTGATCCCTCCGGGTAGGCGGATCTGTGTCGATATACCATACGTATATAAAGTTAGACAGGTTTGTTCCTGATAGAATGCATGGCATGCTCTACTATGAATCAAACACCAAAAGAACAAGCAGAGAACACTGGACTCACGGATAGATCAACTTGTTTTGGCCTATGTAGACCGCACCGACGAATACGACGGCTAGAGTGACGGTGAGACCGAGGACTGTGTGGTCAAAAGAGATCGTACGTCAGTAACGCAGTAACCTCCATGCACCCACAAACACGCACACGGAGAGACACTCCCACTGACCTATCTTGAGCACCATGTACGTGAAGCCGAACAATGTCATGATGGAACAGATGGAGATGGTGGTCGAGATGAAGAAACGCCCACCGGGTTTTTCGCTGTCTCAGATGGACGACGTGGTTACAGAAGGAATCGGGACCACGTGCCGAATGTAACATTTGCTTATGTAAGCAATCGCTCTGGGCACGTTCCTGGTTACACCGAGAAAAAAAAGTCGTCTCCTTCTTTGTTGGACACCATCAGAACCAACAACCATTCGACGACCATAGACACTTAAGCCATGGCCTCTGCTCCTTCTCTTGCTTCGCTTCTGTCGGCCAGCTTGCCTGCCTCTTCGGCAGCTTCTGCTTCCGCCTCCGCTTCGGCCACCAACAACACCAGCTCGGGTAAGCAGAACAAGACCGACGGTATTCCTGCCTCTCTCAAAGGTGGCCTCGATGTCGAGGGTCTCAACCCGATCAACTCGGTCGAGCTTGACGGTTTAGTCATCATCAAGATCATCAAGCAGTACCTCGACAACCCGACCACAGAGACTACCGGTCACCTTCTTGGTCTTGATCTCAACGGAACTCTCGAAGTCTCGGATTCTTTTGCTCTTCCTAACTCGCCGCCTTGGGAGAGGGGAGCCGATGAGGAGAAGGAGCGAGCCTCCAACAGGGCTGCCCGTTAGTTTGTTCTTTTATTCTAGTCCTTCTCATGGGCTGGAACTTTTTATCTGTGTGTGCAGGGTGTGTGTACTTTGATGGGACAGACCCACTGACAACGGTGTCACCCTTGTAATTTTCGTCGCGGTTCATTTCATGATTCCACTCACCATCCCCTTCCGACTCACCCATTCACCAATTCATCCTTCGATCAGAGCAAGCCTACTCGACCGAGATGGTCCGAAACTTGAAGCAGATCTCTGCTGCCGACTCGGTCGTCGGTGCCTACTTCACCTCGCCTGTCGGACAGCTCTTCAAGGCTTCTCTCGTCGAGACTTTGGCCATCTACCAATCTGTTGGTGGAAGGAAGGGAGTCGTTCTCTTGCATGGTTAGTTTGTTCTCTGTGTCTTTCTTCTTTTCCCCTTTGCGAACAAGTCATTCTTATACGATATATCCATCTCTCATCTAGACCCCACCAAGTCCATTCACGGCAGGACGTCCATCAAGGCATACCGATTCTCTGCCGCGTTCGCCGAAGTCTTCTCCGCCAAGGGCCGACTTGATACCCAGACGTGAGATCCTACTTCTTCTCCTTTCCTCTTATTTGTCTTGCACTCTGCTTATATAGCACACGTAGCTCATCATATAAATTTCTTCGCCCGCCTGTCCTTCACTAGTTTGGTTGACAACCGATTGACGTTCTCGAACCTCCTCGAAGAGCTTCCGATAACAATCACCAACTCATCCCTCGTGACCGCCTACTTGTCCACCCTCACCGCTCCCGCTACTAACGACAACAACACCTTCACCTCCTCCCCCACGAGCACGATCCCTCCTTTGCATCTTAGTGCCCTCAACCTTCACTTCCCTTCCTCCCTCACTACTTCTGTCGAACAGACTTCTCGATCGCTCGATGAGTTCCAGAGAGAGAACAACTCGTTGCTCTTCAACGCTAGAGATATCGCCAGACAGAAAACCAAGGTCGACCAGTTGGTCGCTTCCGGTGTTCCGGAGGATGAGGCAAAGAGAACGGTCAAGGTCCCGGCGGAGGGTTCGAGGTTGAACGCGTTACTTCTCTTGAGACAGATCGACGAGTTCGCTAAGGGTCTTGCTGGGAACGCTTCGGTCGGTGTGGCCAAGATGTACGGAGCTGCCAAGGAGTAGATTGTTTTCTTTTGCTCAAAAAAGACGGCTCTCGAAGGGGAGAGGTCTTTTCCTCTTTCCTTTGCTCTGGTCGTAGAAGTTGGATGTATGGAAGGCAAAGTGGGCGAGTGTAGATGTTCTTTTATAGTGGATCTTATTACGTTTTCTTCTCTCTCTCTCTCTCTCTCTCTCTTTCCTTTCGTCTCTCTTCACAATAACTCTCCAGGTCAGAATGTGGGTGAAAGCGAACTGACGCGACAAAATACACCTATCTTGCCTCGATGAGAACACAATTCGTTTGGGTTGGTGTTAGGGTTAACAAGTAAATTCAATCCCAGCAGAATGATCACCAGAATCCAGTTCGAATGCCAGCAGCTATATTTCCGAACATGGAGGGCTGCCAACAGGGAGCTGATTAGGTCCAAGAGACGTGTTAAGAAGACTCTGGTTGCTCATCACTTGCGCGCGCATTCCGACCAACCAACCGCTGTAAAAGATACGCCAATTTCGATCTGAGCTCTAGATCTGCCTAACCGATGAACAAACGGCCAATTCAATACAGATGATAAAATCTCATCGTTTGGGCTAACTTTATCAAAAGGCCACGTTCCCAGTCCTTTCTTGATACTCTTTGATGTTCTTGCTCAGTTGACTCATCAGATATCGCTTCCCATCAACGCCTGAGATTTAATGTTTCGAGCATAGCATAATCAGTGTAATTCTTCACAGTATCTGGTATGTGTATGTTTCTCTCGGATGATGGATAGAACTGTTCCATGCGCTCCATTCGGGATAAACATCAAAACCATTTCCGCTGCAGGGCAAATTCTGGGTATTATATCTAGATGAACTCTCAAGATCCCAATGAAAAGAAGAAAAGCTATACTATATACACCTATGAGGGGTAAGTAGGGGCAAGAATACGTAGCAGAGCAAGATAGAGAACAAATTGGAATCAGAATTAAACCCTCTATTCTTCATCACTATCAACATCTGGAGCAGCGAATGGTTGGGGCTGTAAGGTATACAGATATGTTCAGGATGGTCAAACAAACAATATGCCAGAGTCGAAAGAATCAAGAAAGAGAATGGCTCACTTTGAACAGAGCCATGATATCTTCCAAGTTAAGTTTGTTTCCGGCCTTGAATGATCCACCAGATAAGGCAGCAGCCGCCAGCTCTCGTTTTTTCTCTTGAAGCTGATGCATAATGAATCGATGGAAAATGGAGATCAGGGAAAGCACAGATACTCAAGCGCGAGAAAAACGTACCAGCAGGATTCGGTCTTCAACTGTTTCCTCTATCACCAACTTGTGTACATGGACCGCTCGATTTTGACCTAGCCTGATGTCATATACAGACTCAAATAGGTGGTCAGTGAACCTAATTAAACGGCAACTAAATAACTTGGTAGGTGAACATACCGATGGGCTCTATCGAACGCTTGTTCTGTGTAGAAATGGCGTGGATAAAGTGAAATATTAGTAAGGCCACATCGGGCGTTCGACGTCAAAAACCCGAAGCTATGAACAAACCTTCAAGCGCCGGATTCCTGAAAATTCAAGATAAGAGGGTTACTTCGATGCTCAATCTTGGCAGTAGTTTGTCAGAGGAGCAAAGCACATACCACCACAAGTCGGTAAGGATCACATTGTTCGCTATTGTATAGTGATGACTCAATATCTGGAAAATAGAAGATCATGTTTGTTGTAGGCGAGAAGAGGAAGACTCACCACATGTCAAATTCAAACCTGGACAGTATAAACAGCGAGATCTTCATTAGGATCGATAGGAGCTATGAACAGAAAACACACGTGTCCAGACTCACCGACACCACCAGCTTTGAAAGAAATCAGGATGACTTTCACCGAAGGATCAGTCTTGATGGCAGTCAGGGAAAGCTCTCGCTTCACGTTGTCCATGCTTCCATCATCTAAGATTCGTCAGCGTAGACCGATTTGAATTGATCAGCGCGTAATCTGACGCAGGATATCGGACTCGTTCTACTAACATCTGACAAACTTGACACCGGTCGACTTTAAGAAAGGTTGAATCACGTCAAGCATCTTGGTGAACTGTTGTTTACAAAAAGGAAAAAGAATTGGCCAGTTGTTCTGTTCAATGGTCATTTGTTACGTTGGTCCCAGCGGAACGCACCTGGGAAAAGACTGTTCGTAGGAATGTTCAGAAAGAGAGTCAATTAGATTCAAGTGCGTGAGAATGACAAGATGTGAATAAAACGACAAGCTAGACTGACTGATGGTCTTTTCACCCAATCCTCTATCATCTGTCTGCTTCAAAATCTTCAAAATCTCTCTGATCTTAGCGCTGGTATGAGGTAAACCTGCAGCCCTGGCTTCCGCCACTTCCTTCGCTCTTAACCCCACACTCCGACAAGCAGGCGAACAGTATTCTGTTTGTCCTGGCAACAGCTTAGTCGAACAGATGGAGCAAGGCGCAGTTGCGACGGTCAGGCCTCCAAGAAGATCCGCCAATTCATCCGCTTCATCCTTATCTTCTTTAGCATCACTAGCAGGAGCGACAGCATCAGGATCTGAACCAAACGATTCGCTGACTAGAATAGGATGATCGCAAGCTGAAAACGCGAAATGCTGTTAGCTAAGAAGTATCGGCCACGCATTCAGGAAGACATTTTTTTTATCTACCTTGACGTAATCTATATCAAGACATTCAAAGTCCGAGTCTGAATCAGCCGATACTTGCTGTTCACGGCCTTCAACAAACTCACCTGAGTAACATCGTCAGAATGGAAGTCTTTTGACCAAAGGACAGAAAAGAATCAGTCATATTCTGACACGGTCAAGTTGTATTGATACCAAAATACAACTCACATAATTCGACATGACGGCCCCAGCTTTCATGTACTAAGATAAACAAAACCAGATAGAAAGCTTTTCAGTTGTCTAAAGATCAAGAACGTATCTGCACAAGAAGACCAACCTTGGAGAACGTCAGCGCTGTCCTCTCTGTCAACGCCTGATAAAATGCTCGCTCATCAGCGTCAAAACGGCATGTTACTACATTGACATTTCGAGGAGGTAAATTGAGGATTCTTTTTCCATTCAGCTCAGCCGTTTTCAACCTCCGAAGCATTACAGCTTTGAGGATGACCTGGGAATTTTCAAGTTAATGTGACCAAGAACAAAGATCATCAGAGTTAAGAGTGTGATCTTTGGAAGGGAGACATTTAAAAAACTAATGATATTGGGCGAACTCACATGTAACTTCCTCATAGCATACTTCGTTCGACCATTCTTGACGGGCTTTGAGATTTGTTCTCGGAAGTTGTCCCAATCATCTAGCGGCCGACAACGCAGGAAAGCGAACAACGGGTATAACTCATCAACGTTGTTCTGACGTTAACGTTCAAGGGAGAGAACAGAGGATAGAGAACGACTGATTAGCCACATCTAGCTTTTGTATTAGACAGTTATGACTACACACCTGAATTGGAGTTCTGTATAACATAAGCAATCACAGAACAATGAGCATCCTGATTTCATCAATTGACTAAGGGTCGCTCAAAATTGAGGGATCAACGTACCCGGTAAGACACCATCTGAACTTTCCTTGTAAAGCTACACATCCCTGAGACGTCTTAGTGGTTCTGTTCTTTATGTTCTGAGCCTCATCTGGGAGTCAAAAGTCAAAAGCCACCAATTAATTCAGATATGAAGGCCACCATCGCGAAACAAGCAAACCCCCATTCGACATACCTAGCACAATCCGATGCCATTTGATCTTGAACAACGCCATCTTTGGCACGACTTCCTTTTTCCCTTTCGGCGCTTTCTTGGAAATTGCCTTTGCTCCTTTCTTCTTTCCAAGACTGCTTCCGAAGTCATCCGAATCGGAGTCGGACGAATCTCGCGCGTTGGCTGGAATTAGTGATTCAATGTATTTGTCGTATTCTTGTCGAATCACATCATACGTGGTGATCTGTTCAAATTGGAATGGACGGTTAAAAATGCCTTCTCATCAAAATGCCAGTAGACTTGAGTGAAGAAAAAGTGGCCGCTAAGAGAAAAAACCATACCACTACATCAAAATTCTGTAGAAGATCCGCGTCTGCGTATGCCATCGGATTACAACAACGGCGCATCAGTTGACATGACTAATCTTGACTTTGTGATTGTTTATGGGCAGAAGATGAGCAAAGAGTCTTTTTCGTACCTGTCTCTCGCTTTACGCCCTGATGAGTTGTCACCTTAAGCAACCCGCTTCTTGTCTTTTTCTTGACCTCATCCTCCCACTGTTTCATTACCGGTCTGAGAAGCATAAAAATTCCAGCATCAGTGTCTGAAGACCCGAGCGCAGAGTCAGAATTAGGAGAGGACTTACAGAGGACAGATAATCCTTTTCATTCGAGAGGAAGAAATTAAGCGCAGAGATAGGATAAGGTTGCCATCGAAACTAGAGTTAATGAATGATCACTCACAGAGTCCCTCCCTTATAGCCCGCTTTTATATGCGCCTTTGTCGGCCTTCCATCAACAATCCGAGCTAATGTCTGTACGGTCTTCCCTAGTCCCATATCCTAGATGAAACGAAAAAAGAGAGAGAGAGCGCCAGATGAGAAACATGTGAACCAAGTGCGAGCGGTCGAAGCCCACGGAGTCGCGCACTCACATCGGCTAAAATACCAAATGATTTTCTTCCTGATTCTCGGGATTTCATCCATTGGCAACCTTGAACCTATTTGAGTGATGGTCATGTTAATTAATACAGGTCATCTTACTCATCTGTCAGCTGGTCGATGATGAGCGAACCTGATGAGGCATGAGTTGGATACCCTCTCTGAATCCTTCCACGATCGAGTCCTTCTCCTGCAAGAGATATAGATCATTGTCATTCTCAATCAGCCACGATGTCGGTGTCTTCTACAACCAAGGGTTGGCAGCACAAAAAAGATAGTAACTAATTACTCACATCAAACTCTCCCTGGACATCTCCCAAGGCTTGCTCCAAAAGCTCTCGCATATGCTTGTCTGCTTG
Source organism: Phaffia rhodozyma (assembly GCA_014706385.1). Lineage (NCBI taxonomy): Eukaryota > Fungi > Basidiomycota > Tremellomycetes > Cystofilobasidiales > Mrakiaceae > Phaffia > Phaffia rhodozyma. Next base: position 1,635,081 of record JACGZH010000006.1, read on the forward strand.
GCTAGGATCGACCACATCCCAATCATCTTCTCTTCGTTTTCCGTCATCCAGATCAAAGTCCTCACCCTCATCTTCTTCATCTCCCTTTCTCACCGGAGGCTTAGTAGCATTCCGTGCGTTGGTGGCTCCATTTCGAGCGGTCTCAGAGATTGACATCTTGTGAGCAAACATGTCTGTAGGGACAACGGCTGGCGTTCTGTTGGGTATGTATCCGTATGGAGGTCTGGAGAAAGGTCTTGGTGTTGGAATTGCTATAGGAACAGGAGCGGGAGCAGAGGATGTAGGCATATGAACCGGAACAGGGCGGACGGTGTTGTACAATGTAGGTGCGGTTGGTCTCTGAGAGAAGAACGGGTTCGTACTTTGAGGCCGAGGAGCCGATACATTCGCCGGACGGAAAGGTTGGCTCGGACGAAAGGGTTGGCCTGGACGGAAGGGTTGAGTCTGTCGAAAAGTTTGAGGCTGAGTGGGTCTAGCAGTATAAGCTCTAGGGATTGGCCTAGCATACACACATCATATAGTGAGTTTTGTATGGACTCCGGAGACGGGTCCTCAAAGCAACAAACGTACCGGTCGTTCTCATTTAGACTCATCCTCTTAGGTTGAACCTCAATCACATCATCATCATCATCATCGTCAGAAACTGGCCTATCATAACCTCTTCCTTCATCTTCAGAGTCAGGAAGCTCGATGACTTCGGGAGTAGCTCTGCTTGGTTGGGGCTGAGGATGAGGCTTAGGTTTTGGATTAAGATGAGGGTAATTGAGTGGGTTGGCAAGCGCTTGCTTCTTTCTGTTGTACAACAATAATCCATTATATATAAGAACCTTCTGTTTTTCCCTCTTCGTGTCGTTCTTCTCAGACCAGACCACTGATTGTCACTTACAACGCTTCCATCTTGCAGAGTGTTTGAGATGAACGGATTTTGTGTGAGAGAAGTCAATTTGGACGTCTCGTTGGTTTCTTTTCTTGGAGAGTGAACGCGTGTCTTACGTAATACGACGCGTGTTCATAACGCGTGCCTCCGACGCGACTTACCGGCGTACCTGAATTTGTGACGTAAGTGAGGTTCCTGGATCGGAAGAGGACGAGCGACTCCTTTTAAATAGAGAACAGACCATCTACATGTTCTCTCGACTTTCTCTTCAACGCACTAGACAATACCTTTCAAAGGCAAACACCTTGACATACAGACGACAACAACTGTTTCATCAGACCATGTCCTCGACCGGCCCTCAGAAAGCTCATGTCACAAAGACCTCGCCTGCAAACTTGGAGGATACCAAGTTCATCAAGCTTGAACATATCGAGTATACCGATCAGGATGGGAACAATCGAAAGTGGGAGATGGCTTGTCGGAAGACCAGGAATGAATCTGGAGTAGACTGTGAGTGAGAACGGTTCAGGCGAATCTGATGCTCTATGGGAGCTGATCATAGAGGTCACATTCGTTTCGTCATCCAGCGGTTGCTATGCTCGCCATCCTTCATCACCCTTCTCGGCCTCTTTCGACGGTGATCATCGAGCAATAGTATGCATACATATCTACCTATAGAACACTAAGCATACATCCTTAACGCTTTCTAATGTATTTCTCCTCTATAGCCGCCCACCCATCGACAAGATCGTCATCGAGCTCCCTGCCGGATTGATCGATCCCAACGAAGATTCATCGTATGTCGAGATTCTGCATGTACACTCAAGTCAACATACTTTCTTACATTCTGGCTGCTGACATTCATACTCAGAATGACTGCATTGAGAGAGTTGAACGAAGAGACTGGATACGGCAAGTCGTTCAAAAAGGACGCGAAGCCAGAAGAAAACGCGGGCGAGGCCAAAGTTAGGACAATTTCACCTGTGATTGTCTCCGACCCAGGTTTGTCTTTTTCATATGCCGATCTTCTACCTCTAGTTCTTTTATTGAATCACTACCCATATCGGTTGGAGAATCTCATAGGTATGACCAATGCCAACATGCACCTCGTCACGATTGATGTTTTCTTGCCTGAGGGAAAGATTGAGCCCCCAAAGGCCAATCTCGAACCTGTTCGTACACCTTCATGCAGATGCATGTAGAATGTTGCGCTCATGCTGTTTGTCATTTTAAAAAAATACCTTCAGGGAGAACACATCGTTCAAAGAGTGGTTGAGCTCTCCAAGTTGTATGACGTCCTTCTGGATTATGATAAGAAGGGATTTGCCGTTGATGCTCGTTTGTTGAACATTGTAAGTCGCACGCATTCACATGTCCTCGATTTTGTAATTCAAACTGACGATTCCTTTTTTCTGCGCCGACAGGCTTATGGAATAGTCTTGACCAAAGACCTTGGACTTTGACTTTGAGATGGGTTGTATTCTATCTGTATCTCTCAAGTCTTTTCTGTTTTTCTGTATCTGATGATGTCTTTTATACAAGATAAAAGTGGCCTGAAAGTTGCTATGCTTGAGAAAACTTAATACATATCCTAACAAGCCGAAGAAGGAGTGTGTTCTCTGACGGTGCTTCTGATGAGACTGTGAACAATGGAAAAAAAACCTGTCAGGCTTTCTGTTCTGTCAGTAGAAATTCAGACACTATATAAAGCCTTTGATAAATCTTTTACTTCTTGCCATCACCTTCTATCATCGATCCACTCCCACTCAAGATAATAATAATAATAAAATTCTAGCTATGTCCGACAACGAAGACGATGTAGGTCTCGCTGGACATACCCAAAATTGATTGCACGAACTGACGGGCTTCCTTTCTTGTATCGACTGAAGGAGCAACTTTTCTTTGCCCATATTGATGACATGCAGTCAGTGGATTCACATTCGCCTTCACAGTTCTGCTATACGCTAACCTGCATATACTTCCATCATCTCTTTGTTCTGAAACTCAAACAGAGCCCATGTTAGTGTCTTGACTAGAGTATGCGTAGCGAAGTACTGCATGTTATCGGTGACTAACCTGAATTCGATTGATGCGAAAAGGGAATCAATGCCCAAGACATCTCTAAACTCAAAGCAGCTGGAATGACTACAATTCAAAGTGTCCAGATGACACCACGACGAACGATGCTGAAGATCAAAGTATGTGTTGTTTGTTTCGTTCTCTTCATTGTTTATTTGGTTCTCTTCGTCATTGAGTCAAGCTGATGTTCGAATCCGATCGACTCCGTATAGGGTCTTTCGGAGGCTAAAGTTGAGAAGCTAAAGGTGAGTCGTCTGATGTTCTATTTCGATTGTTGTTTCTCGCTGAACGACATCAAATGAACCTTATGAACTCTCTATCAAGGATGTGGCGTTGAAGCTTTTGGTAAGACTAAACACATTTTCAGATGCGCATATACCCGTAACTGGTACTGATCATCGACTCAATTGTCCCGTGTACAACCGCGCGCACATTCAAACAAAAGCCATCGGCTATCATGACAGCAACTGAAGTTTCCACTCGAAGAGAATCTGCTGTGATGATCAGTACAGGCAGTAAAGCTGTCGATGCAGTGAGTCATCTTCGATTATCTCACCTTGTCACTTTGCGCTAGACATCCTGCTGAAGCTCGAGATACCATGATCATAGATGCTAGGTGGTGGTATTTCTACTCAATCTGTGACTGAGGTCTATGGTAGGCTCGACTCCTGACTATGAACTATGACGACAGAAGACTGACCTGATACAACATTGTATTGAATGTCTCAGGCGAATTCAGAACAGGGAAAAGTAAGTCTTCGAAGAATCTAATTTCTGCTCGTTCCATTAGCTTACCAAAATGCTCTTCATCAGCGCAATTGGCACACACACTTTGGTATGAATAGGTCCCCATCTTATTCTGAAGCCTTGAAACCAGCCTCTCTGCACAACTGATATTTCAATTAAACAAAATAATAATAAAACAGTGTGATGACCCAATTACCTGTCGAGATGGGGGGTGGAGGTGGCAGTAAGTGCGAGATATGTTCTTGTGCTTGTTTCGGTCCTGACATTTTCTCTTTACCAACATATCTGTTCTATAGAAGCAGCTTACCTAGATACCGAAGGTACCTTCAGAGCAGATAGAATTAAGGTATGTATGTGTATCATCAGACTCAAAGTCTTCTTCCGTCTTGCTGATATCAAATTGTCGAGATGCAGGCTATAGCTGAGCGCGCTGGAGTAGATGGGAAACTAGCTTGCGACAGTACGTAAAATCAACATATCTAGAGAAACTTTGACCGCATATATTTATTCAGATTTGGGTTTCCTTGCTCTCAATTTCTTTGCGCAGATATCACTGTAAATAAACTTTCTTTTTTAGAACATAGACTTACTTCTACTGACTCGTACTGTAGTACGCCCGAGCGTACAATTCAGAGCAGCAGCTTGAGTTGATCAACGAGTTGGCTTTGAGGTCCGTTTTCTCTATCTCGGACCATAAAATCGAGAAATCAAGTGCATGTATACTTAAGCCTTTCGATTGAAACCAGATTCGGAGACGACGGAACATATAAACTGCTCATAGTACGAATTTGCTTTCTGCGCTGTCTTTTTGTCGCGATCGTCTCAATGTATGTATTGAGCTTCTTGATCTTTTCTCATGATGCATAGATCGACTCTATCATCAATTTGTTCCGTCAGGACTACTCTGGTCGAGGGGAGCTAAGCGAGCGCCAACAAAAGTTGAACCAGATGCTTTCTAGGCTTAGTAAGCTCTCTGAAGTGAGTCTCTGTACATCTTTCTCAAGATCATTGCGACGAACATCTGACCAGGAAACGTGTGACTATTTTCTCCTTGTCTACTCAGGAATTCAACATTGCCATCCTCATGACAAGTATGGGTGTTTTATGACTTACTCACCTCGCAGCCTTCTTCTGACGTGTTTTCGCCTTTATTTCCAAACATGGGTAGACCAAGTCCAGAGTGACCCAGGCGCACAACTTATGTTCGCCAGTGCATCTTCAGCCAAAGTGAATTGCCCATTTCTAATCTATTCTTTCCAACTCAAAATGCCACGCGTGATGATCAGTAATTAACTGTCTCTTCACTCTCACCACGCACTTAACAGCCTGTGGGAGGACATGTGCTGGCACATGCTTCAGCTACTAGGCTACATCTCCGAAAAGGCCGAGCGTGAGATATATTCCTATAAATCTGGTTCTGACTGTTGAGAAGTTTTCTAACCATGATGTCGATCTTTGTGTCATCGCATGTTGAACATGCGCTGTTGATGTGACAGCGAAGAACGTAAGTCATCCTCTTTCGAATGCAACCATTCCTGAACGAATGGAAATCTGAGTTTTGAGCTCTTGATTTGCGCTTTTTGTACAAAACAGGAATCTGCAAAGTGGTTGATTCTCCGGATGTGGCCGAAAGTGAAGCTGCTTATCGATTGAGCAATGGTGGTTGGGATGATGTGGTTTGATCTTTCTTCCTTTAAAAACTCTTTTAATATCATTTTGTTTTACTTTTCGATCTGTCTGTGCCGGTTGTTCTCCTGGTGTGTTTTCTATATATATTCTGTAAATCTTTATCATCCAGAGACTATTGTACGTTCATCTAGATTGTGCAGATACACTCTGTTATGCTAAGCGTTCTCTCATGAGTATCGAGAACGTACAGAAAAGGGATGCGAAGCCAAGTAAACAAAGAAAAACGAAAACGAGTGAGGAAAAAAATGCACTAGATATTTCTACAAATTATGACGAGGTTCTTCGTCAAACACCAATGTCTAAGAAGTTGCAGAAGAACTTTCGTATCAGTCAAGGTTGATCTGTCAAAACAACGGTCTTGAATCGAAAGCATTGACTCACATAAGTATCTCCACCAGGCTGAAGATCCATCACCTCTCCTCCTCCTTCTCTTCTCCATCCATCCGTTCCGTTTAACTCCAAGTCCGCAAGCTGATCGGCCGGAACTGCCCCCTTTGACACAGAGATCTTTCTCAACCTCAGTGTACCACCGTTTAACGAGATCCCAACCGCCTGTACTTTAACTTCCTTTCCACGCGAAGCCGCGCCCCATCCATGATTTGATTGGAGAGAATAAGACGTAAGAAGGTCAGCTGAACGCAACGTGGCCAATGCGCTTCGATCGGTCCATCGGGTGTGGTATCTGTCCAGAAATGAGATGAACCCGCCGTGAATGGGAGAGGGGAGAAGGAAAGTCTTCCAGAGAGTTGAAAAATGAGACAGGATCCGGGGGAGTATCAGATGAGGCTCCAGAGAAAGGAAAGGTATGCTTGGTACAAGATCAAGTTGACAGTCTAGAAGAATTTGGCGTGAAGCCTGGAGTTAGCATCTTTCCCAGTCAAAGCAAAATCGAACACTTGTTCATAAGCAGATTGATTAGAGACTCACTGATTTTAACCTTGAACTCTCCACTTCTATAGCTTGATGTCACCTCTACACCCCCTACTTTGTCTACTCTCTGTCTTTGGTAAACCGTATCGGTTTTTCGAGCACTGACCACGTCTCCTGGCCACCTGATTCCCAAAAGAATGCTCTCGGCTTCTTTTCGAGAACTCAAAGGATCCAAAACCTCGCATAGGGCCAAGGCCATCAAGTACTGTACAAACACGACTCTTCGCGCAAGAGAGCTGGGGAGTTTAAGAACGAGTGAAAATCGAAGGGTTGGTGTAGGTGCACGTAAAGGGAATTTCATGCTGGTCGTGGGGTTGAGGGCAGGTATGGAGAGATGCACTAGGGGAGTAGGTAGAGAGTGCAGAAATCTCGGATTTCTGGATGCAGTCGATCAGAGGATGAAGAAAATCACCAAGAGGAGTGATACCAAAAGGGACAGGAGCAGGTAGAAGAACAAACTAAGATGGATATCAACGTCCAGTTCTTATCTAATGAGAAAAGAAAGATACAGTTTCCCAATACGCACTTTTCCAACCAAGTCCAATCATCTCCCACCATAAGTTCATTCTCTCCCATGACGATATCTCCCATCCTTGAAATTCCGTCAATCTCTCTGTTCTCTTTCCATTCGGCCAACCGGTCCAGCTCATTCCAGTATCCAAGCCAATTCCATGAGCTATCTTGTTTCTCATCCGCGTCAACACTCACTATCCAAATGTCCTTAGCAAGATTCTCGCCTCCGGATTGATCATCGGATGCAGAAGATAAGATGGGTTGTATCGCCTCCGCAGTATTTGTAGGAGAAAGAGTGTGAAGACGGAATGTATCAACGGCATCAACCAGGATGGTCGGGCTACATGAATCCTTGGTTTCAGTAGCAATACTGGGCAAAGGTGCCGACCGCCTAGGTAGTGATGAAGAAAACCTCTGCTCAATCTCAGCCGCAATGTCGATTGACCGATCCGGATTAGAGACTAGCACTCGAGGAAATCCTTGATGAGAAGGCGAATTCGATCGAGAACTCATGTTGGATGATCCGGCCAATTTATGTCTGAATACGTTTCTTTTTGTTTGGGTAGAAGTTTTCAAACCGAGCAAACCCATCATGTTCCTCATCAGCCTGATCCTCTCTCCCTCGGCTTGGTAGACATCCTCGGGACTGGGTGCCTCGGAAACAGGCAGTCTCTCCAACAATCCTGCAAGCGGTTCGTTCAACAAAGAGAACTCTGGATGAAACCCAATAAGGACGACCTTTCCGTCATCGACTTTATTGAACACGATGGCTGGTGGGGCGTCGGGATGATCTGAGAACCTGGCTATGATCTTGGCATTTTCGGCTTGCTCTGGAGCGAGCTCGAAAGCGCCTCCTCCATTGTAGTACATCCTTGCCACGCTTGCTCCAGAGTAGTCGCCATCCTCTAACAACACACTGTTGACATCGTCCATCTCGATGGCGACGACCTTAGAGCCTCGTTCGCTGTAGTAGTCAAACCCATCGAACACAGGTCCCCAGCAGGCTGTCGGCCAGAAAGCCAGCTCTCTTGGTCCGACAATCTCTTCATCTGGGTCTCCAACCATGAACTTACACTCGGCCGCACCATAATAACCTCCGGCACACAATCCCAAATACGCACCGCCTGAACTGACGAAACGCTTGATAATGTCGTTTCCTTCAGTACCCAGACTAGCCTGATAAGGCAGATCTCTGCCACCTGGCATGATGAGGAGTGCACAGTTTGTATACCATCTGGTGGAGAGGAGAACAGATGGAAGGATGCAATCTACGGTGTATGTTGGTGAGAGAATCGCTCGGAGAGTTCGAACCGTCTGAGAAATACAGATAGGAGATGCGCCAGGACCTGAGTAGACGAGAACGGTAGGTCTGTCGGTGGGCTGAAAATTAAACTGGGTGAGCTAGGTCGAAAGAAGAGGAGAAAAAAAAACAAGAATGAGATGAGATGGGAAAACTGAAAGAACGAACGATTGAACCCCGCATGGAGGAGCGATAAGGGTCGACCAACATCTGAATATCAACGTGCTGGGAAAAAAGAGATGGAATACACGAACAAACGAGAGAGGAGATAAATGCTGATGAAGGATTGAGGAAAGAAAGAAACTCTCTTTAAAGGTTTCAGTTGTTTTTTCGTTGGGGTTTCTCACAGGAACACAATCAAAGATGGAGGTAATGGGGAATTCCCGATCTTATCTAATCTGGTTGCTGCGCGACTTTTCCCGAACAGACAACGCATCTTGAGGGTATCACATACATGGATTAAGACATTATAGAAAGAACTTGGGGCATAAGAATGATTAAGGAAGATAGTTTGGGACATGGCTAAAAAGATGAATCGGTTTTTGGTACAGAGCGGCAGGTGTTCTGTTCAGAACGTCGAGAAGAATTCAAGGGTTAGTCTTCGAGTTTGGTTGAGAGTAGACGGCATCGATCGGCAAAGTAAGGTATACGCTTAAGAGGAGACTTACAACGGACTAAGCTCAGCCAACAGCCTTGTGAAATTGATGAAGAACCCTTCCTGCTCTTCGTCGGCGTTCTGTCGACGCCTCTTAGACCCAAGACGATACAGTGGTATAGACCGTGTTGGTATGTGTGACATATACAGTAGCCAATGTGCTAGTTGGCCCCGCCGTGGTCACTGGGCATGTAGACTTTTTCACGATTCTTCTTGGTTGCTCTTCCGTTCGTCTGTGCATAGATTGTACTGTAGGTTCATAGTCCGGAATGGTTTGTGTTGGAGCTGGAACGATTGATGATGATGCTACTGCCGGTGTTGAACCGATGAGGAAGAGAAGAGAGAGGACGAGAACGAAGGTAGGTAGAGAATGAATCAAGTTAGATCTGAGAGATAGCATGGTCCGTGTTTGCTGATTTGGTTTTCTTAAGAGGTGCAACACAACCGAAAGGCTTCAATGACGAGGAATGGATAACGAGAAGAAACGAAGGTGTGAAGGTATGAGGGTGTGAAGGTGTGAAGGTGTGAAGGCAAAAGAGACATTCTTGGGTATATCATCAATGTGTCTTTCACCACTTATTCGCATGATAAGGTGAGACATGGTGATCAAAGGCAGAAGAACACGCTGGTCGACCCAAAGTTGAGTGAGACCTCGTTGTCGTCACTCTCGAAGAGGCTAAACAAGGAAGCAAACGAGAGGAAGGACGAGGAAAGGATGAACAAGACACATAGACAAATCACTCAACATGCTTCAGCCAATTTCCAATCGTAACCCTATCCGACTTTAAACTTGCACAGTTTACCGCTCAACAGTCAAAAGACGACGAACACACACACACACACACACACACACAAGCGCACTTAGGAAGCCCTGAGTGAAAAGTCTGTTCAATGGTTGACATGATATCTATAACATGAGTGAGAGAGAACAAACTTCTCTCTTCCTATCCCTACCTCTCTGAGCCAACCGACCTATAGATACATGGAAAAAGATACACGGCGACTTCCAGATCGTTTCTACTTTTCCTCAACTCTACATTCTGATCAACCCATCCAACTCTTCATTCTCATACTCCCACATTCCAAGGCATCTAATCCCCTCTTCGACCACGCCCAACTCCCACGGATTATCGATCAGCCCAACTTCAAACATCGCCAGTAACCTCATCTCATCAGACCCTTCGGTCTGGAAATGTTCGATCAGAATCGGTCTTGGCCCAGGCCCAGGGACATCTGGGTCACTTTGTTGCAAAGGTCCAAAGTTAGACATCTTGTCCACCGAAGAGAAGTAGAGAAGACCATGATGCATCTTTTGTCGGGGCTTGTCTTCATCCGGGCCTTGTTTGGCTGGCACAGTCACCGAGGGTGACGAAAGGAGAAGAAAGTGTGTGGTGTTACCTAAGGGAAATAAGACAGACAGGTCGCATGTTCAGCAGTGGTCAAGAAGAAGGTGAGATGGGCGTTGGCTTTCTAGCGCGCAAAGAAGGACTGACCCTTCTTATCTTCGATACCTTCCTTCCAAACAGCAAGGCCATCATATAGTTCTGCGACCGTTCTCGAAGAAATCGCCGCTCCTAGGCCGTCCTCCTGCTCAAGCGCATCCTCCGGAGACATATCTGAAGGCAAATTTGGTAGTAATGAGACCGCTGCTAAAGCGGTCGATGAAGTTGGCAGTCGTCTCGCTTCGGACATGTTGTCCGATAGGAACTTTTGACATTGACCTAATGCCTGTTTCCGTATGATATTAAACAAAATCGTCAGCATCTGCGTGTATTTCCCTTGCGTGGCGGACATGAGATGCCGGAAAAGAACAAGGAATTCTAAACATCACTTACCTGCTCATGACTTCTCACCCATTTGAATTCCTTCAGATCCTTGTTCTCATTCCCCTTTGCGACGATCAAGCAGTGTTTGACGGACAACTTGAATTCTTCCCTGACCGCCAGATCTTGTCGGAGCTTTTTCTCGTCACAAAGTAACTCGAGGGTTTCTCTAACAGCGCCATGGGTTGAGTTTTTTAGAGGAATCAGATGAAGAACGGTCGTTTGAGAGTCGGATGGGCGATAGTTATAGACATCTGATCTAGGAAGAATGAGGAGAAGAAAAGATCGTCAATGATGGCCAGTATGAAGATGATGCTTACTAGAGTTGAAAAACAGACGAACCAGAGATCGTAGCACACGGCTTGTATTCGGCGGATGATCCGAATCTATCTCTAGCAACCTAAGCAATTTCCGAGCTCATTTTGTCAGCCCTCGCCATCACAAAAAGAGAGAAAAGTATCCGTCCGAGGACATACGTACTTGATGAGAAAACGTGCCTTCAGGTCCAAGATAGACCACTACAGGTTTTGTTTCGGAAGAAAAGCTCATATTTATTACAGCCCGCCTATTACGCTGAAGCAATATTGTCTCTTTGTGCTGATGGTATCTTCTTTGATGAAAAACAGGAAGAAGAAGACTGTAAGGAGAAGAAAAAGCACTTTTTCGAGCCGGGACCAAATGGGTCACATCACGTGACCAACAGATTAGATAAGGCGATCCCATGCTACTTTTTTCTCCTTTACGTGTCCTTTACCTTCTAGACCAGAACTGCCACCATCACCACCATGGCATCATTACTCTCGAGCGCAGCTTCAATCGAGACACTCCGATCAGCTGGTCAGTTGGAAATATTGAGTCGGTTGATATTGAGCGTATCTGAGAATTAATCGGCAATCGAACCTTTCTTTGTCAATATTCTTTCCTTTTCCTTCTAGAGATAGACCTTTTCAAGCTACTCGGACTCATACCTGAAGATTCTCAGATCAAGGATCTCATTCAGAAGGCTACAGGACTGGCTGGTCTGGATGAAGTGCCCGAGCCAGTTGTTCAGGTGTATCGTACGTCTCCTTTGATTGTTCACAGACTGGTCTATCCTCTGCTTATTTGGCTACTTTGACCGTTTGCATACAGCCGACACAACATATCTAGCGTATCATACCCTCGGTCTTTCCCTCTCGTTCACACCTCCCAAGCCAACTGGAGCTTCAGTCCTCTCCCAGATAGATATATATAACCCACCGCCTCGTTCGTCAGTACCTACAAAGACGACATCCCGGAACCCGACCTACGTATCTACACCGCAACAAATACTTCCCCATCCTCTGAGCTCTACGACGAACGCGCTAGACGTTCTCGATGCGTTCGGTGAACCCACACGAAAGGGAGGAGGCCAAGCTCATCTGGGTAGTATAGGACCCGGAGTCTGGCTAGAATGGACGAACCTACAAGAGGGTAAATACGGGCTGATGTTGGAGTTTGAAGAGCGGGGTGAAGGGGTTTGGGAGAGGGATAGGTTAGGAAAGAGTCGATGGAAAGGAGGCATGCTGTTTATCCCATGAGTCCTGTGAATGATGTATAGCTAGAATTGATTATTAGCTGGATGCAAACGATGAGGGTGAGAATCATGATATCCTTATATACAACCAAAAGTTCATGGTCGTCAGCCTGCCAAGTAGCGCAGTGGAAGCGCGCCGGGCTCATAACCCGGAGGTCGCCTGATCGAGACGGGCCTTGGCAAGTTTTTTTTGTTCCACCCTATTTTTTTTTCCTTCTTCCCATACATCGTCTGGGTCAAGTTGTTGGTGTGCATGTCGTTTGAGAGATACAGATCGAATCGAATGTCAAGTCATGAGTCCTAGTTCGCGCTTTTTGTTTTTTTGTTTTTTTGACGAATCGAAAGGCAGAATTTGGAATTATTTCCGAGGCGGTTTGTTGACCGAAACACCATGGTGTGTAGCGGTCTAGATGTACACTGATGGCTGCTTAAAAACGTTGAGATCCTTCCGACTGGGTGTCTAGTCGATATCAGTGAGACGAACGATCAAAAGAACGGGATATACAATGTCGTTGGCTCTCGTGCATCTCCCTTTGAAAGAATCCATCAAAGTCTTCTGACGGACGATGACGTTAGATGAAACGGGAGAGAACGCCTTGGGGGAAGATTAAGAGGAACCATCACTTTCTCTACCAGACACACCCCATCTCGTTGCTTGTTCTTCCTTCTCCTCGACTCTCCATCTCTCTTTGTTTGCATGCCACTTTCCTCGGTGTCAGCTTCATGTCCAACATGTGTTTCAATTCAAGCTCGTAGAACCTTATTGCGTCAGACGTCTTTTAGTGAGATCTTATTGGGTCAGCCAGCCAAACGGTCTGTCTCAGATTATGTGAGAGGTGTCTCGCCTGCAGGTCCGTCTTCATCTTCCTCAGCCATTTTTATGCTGTGATGAAATAAGATGATAAAGGAGTTTCCATGACATGCATCATGTAGATAATACGTTCTCACTTTCCAAACTTCATTCACTTGTCCAACCCAGGAAACAAAATCAAATATTCACTTCCGAAACTGGTTGGTTCATACCAATCCCGTGGAACAAGACCCTATCAGGAAGATGCCTTGCTCGCATCGGCCGTTCAGATCAAACCGGAAGAACTCAAATACTCTCTCCGACTGGACGGAGGGACAGGCAAATCTCGGAAGCAGCCCGGTAGCAGCCTCGGCGAAGGTGTCGAGTTTTGGGGTCAAGACACCGGCGAAGGAGCAAGAGGATGGGAACCTACATCACCTACAGCCTCAGAGTTGGCTCTCTTGGGAATATTCGATGGTCATGGCGGGAAGGACGTAAGCGCCTGGCTGAGTGAACACATGGCAGACTATGTGGAATCTACGAAGGGGGATGATGTCAACGGAGTGGTTGAGTATATGCAGAGCCTTGGTGGATACTTTCGAAGGTTCAATGGAGGTACGTCTGTCTTCTATCAAGCATGTTTCTTTCTTCTCATGGCTTGACGCTCGGTCGACCAAGACGATGAGGAGAACACATGGGCTGATAATCCAGGGTTTTTTTTTCCACGCTGGACCTGGGATTCCTCAGGCTTGTTGTCCAGTCGATATTCGCTAGCAGGCAAGGCATCACCATCACCACCGTTGATGACGCTAGCCGAACGACTGACGCTAGCATACCTTCGAGTAAACACCATTTAAATTCTTTTCCGATGCCGTGCTGAAAATTATATCTGCTTACTCGATCGACTGTTTTGCTTTCCACCCGACCTCAAGGCTGACCGTCGAATCTTGACCACATTATCTTCAGCCAACCAAGGATCAACCGGCTCCTGCGCCCTCCTTCATTCACTAGATAACCCATCGAGCCCCTTCTTCCAAGCAAAGAGGTTAAACATCACGATCGCTCACGTGGGCGATACAAAGATTCTCCTGACCCGAAAGTCTGGTTAGTGCCGGTCTCTTTTCTTGTGTCTATCTCGCTTACAGGCTTTACAGGCTCAATGTCTCATGATACGTTTGTCTCGCTTCTTCACAGACGGCTTGTGCCGAGCGCTGACAGAAAAACACCATGCGGATGCCCGAGTCGAAGACGGCCGGTTGAGAAAGATGGGAAAGAACGTGGGGAGCGTTGCCGATGCATTTGGGGAATCTAGGTTTATGGGCGTTTTGGAGAACACTAGAGCATTCGGGGATGGAAGATGGAAATCGACCGGTGTCACCAGTTTCGTTGCCACTCTTCCTAGCCTCGCTTCTTACCTGGTCAAGGGAGCTGAAGATGTTGTCTTTTTTCATATTTGTTTGAATTTTCTTCTTAGGCGAACCGCAGATAACAAGTCGGACGATAAACGGTTCGTTCTATTCGAAACTTTTCTCTTTCCATATGAATCCAGTTCTGATTTACTCTATCGACTCTTGAACTCTACTCTTTAGGCCAAGATTATAGTTATCTAATCTTGATCTCGTCCGTTCCGACTCTATCTGGCTTTGCGAACCGACATGTTGACATCCTGGAGTACTGACTTGTTTCCTCCTTCGCCCCTTTGATGCTTTCTGCCATCGAAATGCTGATCGACAAAAAAAGAGATGGGATTTCATCTCAGGCGACCGACCAGGAGATCTCTGACGTGGCGAGAACAGCACCGACGCCTGTAGCAGCCGCTAGATCGATCGTCAGTTTCGCAGAAGACTGTGGATCAAGAGATAATTGTAGCGCGATGGTCGTCCCTCTGGGTGGTTGGGGAAAAGTCAAAGGGTGCGCTGAGTGTTCTCCTCTCTTCGTTTCGCTCATCTTCTCCTTGTTTAGGCACGACCATGATCTGACGTTAAACCTCCGGTTCTGTGATCGTTCCCGAAAACGAAATAAAAACCAAAGAGAGGATAAGACAAAAGAGCGAAGAGAGTGGAGGAGACGAGAAGCGGAAGGACAAGGCGGTCGAATGGATCGAGGCTGATCTACAAGAGTCTGAACATTCTCTCGTCGACCTCCTGGTTGTGTGATCCTTTTGGTCTTTCCGCGTATTTGCATTCGATTCAATGGGTGGCTCTCATGTGTCCTCTTGTGCACCTGGTGACGAAATTTGAAAAGTCAGAGACAGAGAGAGACATGTGTGGAAAAAAAAAAAAGAATTGAAGAAGAGAACGGGTGTTTTCATCATATGGACGGTATATGTCTATCAACCTTCCCATCCGTGACGTGGTCCTTCCCACTTGAACTCTCAACCTGGGTATTTGACAAACTCGAGTTCATGCTCCCGTTACCGTTAGGCTTGAAGAGCAGAAGGGTGTTTCCTCTAGGCATGGATAATCTCTCGACCAGGAGAAAGCCATTCCGTTCTGCTTCCGGCAGGACAAACCGGGCGATATCTCGGAGTCCAAAGTATGGCGACTGAGATTTGATGTGTGCGTCAAACTTTGAATAGAAATAGCAAGAAGCAACATAGTCCAAGTGAGCAAAGGCAAAGGCCGAAAGAAGAAAAGAAAAAGAAAAGAAAACACGAAAGGACATACAGCTCGATCATTCTCGCCTAGGTATTGACCGTCCTCGACGAAAGCACCATAGATCGCGATCCAACCTTGGTGTTTGTCGAGTAGACTTAACGGCGAGGCCGGACTTAATGCCTGGAAGATCGCGGTCGTACATTCCGGTGGTGCTACGTGAAGGAGGTTCTCTGGTAGCGCGTAGGGAGATATGGTGAAAGACAGGACGTGAGAAAGAGGGCAAACAGAACAGTGCTCAAGGAGAAAAGCTGCCGAGGACCCACCAATGACGACTCCGCTGAAAACGACCTCGCCTGATAAGCCATCCTTTGAGCGATTCACCTTGAGTGCCTTCCAATCAAACCGGTTCAGCACGTCGAGCAACTTGGCCTTTCTCACATTCGGGGTTCCTTGAAGGTCTCTATCAATTTCGGATACGAGATAGGGATCACATTCGGTCGGTTGGAACTCTAGTGTCGGATGGGCCGATGCAAAGTGCTGGAGTGGTTTGGTCGGGGTGCACGTGCGAGGCCGACCGAAGTGTGAATGAGATGAGAGCCAGAGTCAAAGTGTCGAAGGGATGAGCAAGAAAAAAAAGGGGGAGGGAAGAAGAGCAACAAGGAAAGATAACAGAATCGACTGGCTAACCTCGACGTGTATTCCGAAACCAGAGGCAATTTCAAGAATTGGACCGGACGTCGAGGATCGTAGGAGGCCGTTGAGGGCGTTGAGGAGAGGACCTTTCGATCTTTCGGCCGATCCTTACGGAAGAGAGTCCAATGGATTTTCAATCAGCTCAAGCTGTGAGAGAAAGCAGGGAAGGAAAGAGAGAAAGAAGGAAAGAGAGAAAGAAGGAAAGAAAGAAAGCAAGAAAGCCGTGAAGAACAGAAAGACAAACCCTCTGAACTCCATTGGGCAGGATAAGGCACCCTGCCTTCCATTCCAGTACCCAAGATACGAAGTCCGGCTGCGTCCTCCTCTGGTCTGGACGGAAAGAACTCTTTGGAAAGACCGCCGGGAAAGAACGCGGTCGAGGAGGAGGACGACGACGACGGAGTAGCAGAAGACGATGCAGACGGATAGCTAAAGGCCGGATGAGAAGATGACGACGAGGCTACCGGCTGAGACGGAGGCGGTTGGCAGAAAGGGTCTAGCGAACGATCTGACGGTGTTTGGAACGACATGGGCCTTGCGATAGAGATCAACGCTCTGTCTTTTGTGTGATTTTGAATAGACCACCGACAGGAAACCAAAAAGATGGACCGATCTGTCCTACTTTGAGTGGAGAGATGAAGCTCGAGGGAAAAAGAGAGAGAGAGAAGAATGCACCAGATCCTTTGATGGTTGCTCTGGGAGGCTGTCGTCTGCCGATGGTGACATTTCAACTCATTTCGGTCGTCGACCTCGAATCCTCTTTTTCATCATTTTAATTACAAACGATTCCTAATCGGTCCATTAACATGGACGGATACAGCAATCAGACGCTGTTTCTTTTGTATGTGTGTGTGTGTGTGTGTGTGTGTGTTGTGCTTCATTCACAACATCCTATAGTGTTCTCTCGCTTTCCTTGAGACCGCTTGCGCTCTTCTCGTTCATGGCCACACCCGGTCGAGCAACCCTGGTAGCTTCAACCTGGGTCCAGCCCATCCGTCGACCATCTGTTGGAACCAAGCCAGCAAGACTCTCTCAAAGAAAATGGCATAAAGCATGGAACAACACTCCTGACATGCTGTATACATGTGATCTATCAGTCTTGATCGCTCTGTTTGCATATATCTGTGTATCCCCTCTGTCCGTGTCTGCGTGTTCATCCCACCCGTACCCACTGGAGCATGGTATGAAACCCCTACGGCCACAGTAGGGGTATATCTTATTTGATTGTTTGCTCATCATTCAAATAAAAGGCAAATCGCCGTAATTGCCCGGTATACATGAACACATAAGTAGCGATACATGACATTCATATATACTTAAGTAAACATTGCTTAAGACTGTCTTGGTCAATTCTCACATATTCAAATAAACCGCCAGTCACATAAGACCCCTTAAGCAACATCTACCTAAGCCCCATCTATTCATATATCCCGCCTGGGCTCGACATCTCCTCCGTCTCCCCAGCTAGATCAGTCTTCCATCGTCCAGCACTCAACCTCAACGGCATCCAGAGAGATGGCCTTCCTGCTCCGGTCGTTCTCCAGGTTCATCGCCTTTGCCCAGGTAGTCATCGGCCTGCCGTTGGTGCTCGATGTGCTCGGTCAGTGTTCTCTCTCGTCCTCTCAGAGTATCGTTGACTTCCTTCCCACTCAATATCGTCCATTCCCTTTCTGCCAACTCTCAACCAGGCCTTGAGTCTTTCCTGCTGTACTCGCTCATGTTGACCGGATACCAAATATTCTACTCTACTCTCACGTCAGTATACACTAGATTCTTACTTACCCGAGCGCATACAAATAGATTCAGACTCTCCCTCATCCCTTGCTCAAAAAACATCCTTCTGTTTCTTCCTGTAGGATGTCTTGCAAGAACACACCACTGGCACGACTACCTCCGATACTCAAACAGCTTCTCCTCCCGTTACCCTCGCTCTTTCTCATCCTCACATTCAAGCTTCATCTTGACCCTCCATCGGCGTCCTCGACTTTGTCCGTCCTGCTATCTACAGCACCAACGCTCTGGTCGTCCTTCCTCAGATCGTCCTCCCCTGTATTTGTCCTCCTCGAAGGACTTGCCAGTCTCCTCGTCATTCAGGCGCTTGGTAGAGCCGTCAAGAATTGGATTGACCTGGGTGAGCGGGAAGGGGAAGAGGTCAGAGGGTTTGGTGTCCTTGTTGGCAGCTCGGTCGCCTACGTCGTCGCCATCTGGAGTCTATTCACCGTGAGTTTGTCTCGTCCTCTGTCTTTCTTGACGGCCTTTTTCTGACTCTTTCGCTTCTGCTCTGTGTTGCGCGTCTTTTCTTTGTGGTAGAGCTTCCCTCCTCCTCCGACCACGTCACCCTATCCATCGTTCCTCCTCGGCATCGTTCTAAGTACTACACTCTTCCTCACTATCGTCGGTTTCAGACTTCGTCGGACGAACGTCGTCGAGTCCGCGCTCGTCCTCGCCTACGTAGCCTGGAGCGTCTGGCTGTTGGAAGAGGAAGGCGGATGGTCTAGACCGGCTGGAGAAGATATTGGACTAGGAGCATACGAATCAGGAAGTGCCAAAGAGAGAAAAGGCAGAGGAAGACACGTCACCGACCTCGGAGAGCTCGTCAGGTTCTCTGTCGGCGGAGTCGGAGAGGTCGTTCGTGGATTGTCAGTGAAGCGTTTATTCTACTTTCGTTTTTTTCTTTCTTTTAGTCTGCCCTTTTTTTCTCTCTCTTCCTTCTTTGTTACTCTTCTCCTGACCTGGGCTTGGTACGACACAATCTCCTTGTCATTTGAGGGTGAATAGGCTCGACACGCTCCCTCTTCCACTCTGTACGTCAATCTGTCTCATACTGCCTCAACCAAGATTTTCTTTCCCAAGACAACTGACATTCATTGTACTCTTTCACGAAAACACAAAAGTAATCGCCCTGATTTACAGACTGACAGTACTCCACGTGGCCTCCCGGATCATCCTCTTCATCCGTCGACAGATCGGGAGTTACTCTCCTTCACCCAGAACAGCATCGATTGGATCGTTAACTCCGAGCGAAGATGAAGACGAGTCGAGTTCGGCACCTGGGCCGAGTCCAGCAGAAGGTGCAGTCGATGATGAGGCAGAGAGGAGAGAGAAAAGGGAGAACAAAATCAGTATTGGTCAGGAAGCAAGTCGGAGAAGGAGAAGAGAGAGAAAAGAAAATGACGAAGCTCCTGTTTGTCCCTTTATATCTTCTTTTCAACCTTTCCTTTTCTGTGCTCTTTTTTTCATTCATTCACTCTCACATGTCAAAACTCATCTGGTCCTCCCCTTCTTGGGCATTCACAGTCGGCCAAAATCACAAGCGTCCTGTTGTCGTATAGAAGAGGGATCATGATTGCGGTGTATACTCACTTGTTACTTCTTGATCATTCCCAAGCTCAGTGGAGATGGTACGCTGTTTTATTACCATCGTCTCTGAAGTATAACCTGTTGTATCTAACATCCTTTCTTATGGAAATCCCTTTGTTCTTTATCCTTTTCTCTTTCTTTTCTTTTGTGATAACCCCAGGGCATCCATCACGCTCTTTCTTTCCATCTGGGCAGCAGAACTTTTACTGCCGGGAGAAGAGGATAATACCACAGGTTCATTAGCTGGTCTGGGTAGCACAGACGGGTTGGGTTTAGGGATCCCGAAAGAGTGGAAGGTCGAATAAGAATGAGGAAGATCGTCTTCCGTTTTGTTTTCATGTCCTCGGCTCATGCTCTCATCATGCGAGAGACAAAGTTGAAGACAACTCAGGAGACAAAGAGTCGCATGGATAAATACAAGAGAAAAAAAAAAGAGAAAGAGGCACACAAAGACCGATTCTACTTTTTCCCTCCGACCTTCTTCTTCTTCTTCCCACCACCGATATCATCAGCCTTCCTCTTTTTGTCCCCACCTGACTTTCCGTTCGAGTTCTGGTTTCCATCAGCCGAGCCAGCGCCAGGAGCAGGATTCGTCGATTTCACACTGACAACGGTCGATAACGACCGACCTTTCCCAGGCTCGTTTGCTTGAGACGTCAAAGCGTCTACGTGAGCTTGGGCGGCGGTCCAGTCTGTTTCCGTAGAGTCGATCTCGTATCTGTTTCGTCAAGATCGGTGGAGGCCGAAGTAGTGATGATGGCGGGAGTAGGAGTGGACGTGGAAGGGGAAGGGCAGATGGACAGAGTGGACAAACAGGGTAGAGATGGAGAACGGGGTTCGGGTTGGAGACTGTGTTGGTCAGTCAGGCAAGTTGCGATGGTGCAAAGACAGAACGCAGAACACAAGGGGAAAATAAAGTTTTTTTTAGAAAAAAGAAGAACGCACTGTTTCAAATCAAGAGAGTTGATCATCTCTCTTTTCATCTCCCTTAGTTTCCTCTCTTCCTCAGTACCTGCCTCCTTTAGCTCATCCTCCACACTCATCTCGATAGGCTTCCAGTCGGTCGCTCCTTTTGCCTTCTCTTTTCCTCCGTTGGTAGAGCTCGAGATTGAGTTGAAAACTTCGGCAGCAGATCGTTCAGGAGCGAGTGTCGACTCGATCGACTTTTTCTGAAGCGTCTGAAGGTTCGACGATAGTTTTCGAATAGACTTGATGAACAGGGCTAGTGCCTGGTTGACGGGAAGTCCACCAGCCGGTAGCTCCACAGCGACCTCCTCGATGCTCTTCCGTTGGAGACCGAGACCGAGGAGAATGCTTGCTTGGGTAGGACTCAAGGTGAGTTCTCGCTCGAGCTTTCGGTCAAAGAAGAACGTGGCGAGGGTGGGTAGGAGATCGAGGATGACGTGGTAGTCGAGAGTGTTGTTTGCGTAGGACTCCAACCGTTTGATATCGAACGGAGTCAAATGAAGCGGAAGCTCGCTAGGAGCCAGGACTGAAATTTGGAAGAAAAAAAGAAAAAAGAAAAAAAGAAAAAAGGTGGGTACATGGAAGCGTCAATCAAAACCAAACGATGAAACTCACGATGAGACTCGTCCCGCTTGGCACCGGCAGAGGCGGCTTCAATGATGCTCATCGAGGTGGAAACGTTAAACTCTCGGAATTTATATGACAGTAACGACAAGAACCTCTTTCGGAAATCTTGATTATCCCCATTCGAAGAAAACGAACGCGCTTTAGGACAGAAACGTGTTGGAACAAAGGAGCAAAGAAAGCAGAGACATACCAGCAGCAAAAGCACCTAGCCAACCTTCCTCGTCTTTTCCAACACCTGAACCCTCACCCAATGTCTTCAGCATAACACACGAGTGTTCACCTGTCAACTCGTTGGGCGTCTGCCTCAAATAAAGCGGGACGTAACCGGCCTTCTTCCAGAATCGGAGTAATTGAGAAGTCAGACCGTAAGAAACACCGATATAGTCAAGCTGAGGAGGTCGTCGTTCGGACAACCGTTGAAGGAGAGGAGGCATCCTGTTTGGTGATCGAACGGATACGTTCTCCGTCAACAGATCGGCTTCCTCGTTGAATCCACGATCCATCACGTCATCCTCGTTCGTCTCGGGAAGGTCATCCAGATTAGACAACTCTCCGCTGTAGAAGGCGGATAATTCTTCTAACGCTCGGGCACCGTATCCTTTACCGGAGTAATCCGGGTGGGTGGCAATTCGAACGACACGAGCTCCAGAGAGCATCGCAAAGTCATCGTCTTGGAACTGCTGAGCCATCAACCAAGGGATGAGATCACCTCCACTTCGAAGACCTTGACTGAGCGAGGTCATGATGACCTCCTTCGAGATCCTTCCTTCCATAGCAACTTGAACGACCACCAACGGTTCCGGTAAGGTGTTTTCGTTCTCTCCAATCGGGGGAAGGAGAACGAACAACTCATGCGCAGGAGCATCACTCATCAACTGGAGATCATTCGGCGAGTTTTTGTAGTGGGACGACACATACAGCGCCATCATCCTCTGAAGGAACAGCTCTGAAGCCGGATGGAATGAGAACAGAGTGTCTCTCGAAACGTGATACAACTGACATTTCGATGGGTGGGGGTAACCGACCAAGTTGTGCTTCGACACGATCGAAGCGTCCAAGCAAAGTAACGTGTTGAGCCATTTTTCGACCTTGTCTCCGTGAGAGTATCTGATGGGTTCCTCCAGCTTGATCTCCTTGAGCGATCGAGTCAAAGTCGCGCCCGAAGAACCTTCGGGTTTCAAAGATGTCGTCGCCTTGGCGTCCTCGATGGCAGACGAGTTGGAAGGACCAGAGGCCGTGGTGGCCTCTCGAAGTTGTTTAACAAGCTTGAGGGAGAGAGATCGACCGGTTCCTTCGTATCCGTTGATTGTGGAGGCCATGAAGATCAGGTAAGGTCCGATTAGGTTTCGCACAAGCGGCAAGGGAATAGCAGCAGCCTCATCGATAATGAGCAACTCGGCCTGACCAAGCACGTGAGCATCTTGAGGTTGAATGTACTGTAAACACACTCAAAATAATATCAGTCACCCGCGCAGAGAACACAGAAAAAAGCATCGAGTAAAGCATTGAGAAAGGAGGACCGACCTGGATAGTTTGCCTGTGACCTTTGAAGACATTGACCCTGACGACAGCTTTCTGCCACTCGGCCTTTGTGCTCTGAACAATATCGTAATCCTGGTGCTCCTCATAACCAAGAGCATCGAGTCCTTTGAAAATGAACTCGAACAAAGTCTTCAAGTTTTCAGGCGAGGGTGAGGTAACAAAGATGTTGGAGTATCCGTGAGCGAGAGAGGCGGCTATGCTCAGGCCGAGCGCAGCGGACTTTCCTCGACCTCGAGGAGCGGTCAAGGTGACGGTAGTGGAAAGAGTCTTGGTGGTAATGGCATCGAGGAAGGTGAGAATTGCTTTGGCCTATTTGCGAGGTAAAGAAAGCATTCTATATGTTGAGTTTTTATGTCACACAAACAAGTCCAAGGTGTAAAAAGATGAAAACACTTGCCTGATCGACCGTCCTTGTTAACTTGACGAGGTCGCCTACAATCTTTGTCTCGTCCAAGCTGTCCTTCAACGTCCTCAACTCTCTGCCCTCGGCCGTACCTTCCTTTCCTCCAAGCTTTCCCTTGGCAGCTGCGTTAGGAACGATGTCCTTTCCTTTTGAGATCGGCAACACGTTCAGCTCGTCGTCGAGAACGAGACAGTCGTCGCACGAGCCAAGAGAAAGGATGAATCGTTCGTTGAATCTAGCGGTGATCGCGTTGTGGGAAGCTGTTCGGTATCGAGCGTGGACGTCCTGTATATCAATCAACATCGAGAGACGGGTTAGCACATATTGAACGAGAGAGAGAGGCTTGACGATGAATCGACAGAGAAGCTCGCGAGAGACTTGCCATAGACATTGTGTACAGCTGCTGAAGACTGCTCATAGTTCTCAGAAGAAGCACAACAATTCCTCCACCCTCGACCGTCTCGACCGTCCTAGCGAGCAAATTAGGAGTGACAGCCTCGAAATCCTGGAGAACAAGCATACCGAATGTCTGACCAAGGATTTTGGCTGAATCTTTGTAGTAGGTATATCTGATGTCCGTCACTCCAACAAAGAGCTCGAACGGGGATTGCTCATTAGCCTCTCGGATACCTCGCTTCACGTCTCGCTTGATCTTTGCCTCCCGTTTCTTTCGGTGACTGTGGAGAAACCGCGGGTTAAAGGATTAACAAATCGGGGTATCTTGCGCCTTCTAAAAACAAAGATATTATATGCACGACCACACATACCTGGTGAAGCCGAGGTCCTTCTTGTAACACCAAAGAACATTGGGTCGGGCAGACACTCTGGTCTGTGAAAGTAAGAAGTGGAGGTTGACGACCTGATCCCTTCCTTTGTCACCGACGAGAACAAAGAACGACCTATGGTTCGAAGCCACATTGTTTGTGATCAACGCTGGGATCCTTGAATCCAACTGCTTCCTCATCCTGTATATTATAACCTAAAGAAAGCGAACGAAAGGAGATGATGGATGGGAAGAGTTGATAGAGAACGGAGAGCGAGGAAAGAAGAAGAGGATTGCAAAATTTGTGGTTAGTCACCGATCATCACATTAGGATTATGAACGATATCTATTACAAAATTTTGTAGTCGATGTTTACACAACTTGTAGTCTTTTTTCCGCTCTCTCACAACCCGATACAACCATCAACCATCAACCATCAACCATCAACCATCAACCATCAACCATCAACCATCAACCATCAACCATCAACCATCAACCATCAACCATCAACACCCAAACGCATCGTTAGGAGATGTCGTCGAACAGTAGACATGTCGCGTTCTTTAAAGCGTGTGCTCAACAGGCAGCTTTATCTCAGATGACGTTCCGTTTGGGAGCGGTGGTGGTGAAGAACAACAGGATCATCGGCAGAGGGAAGAACATGTCCATCAGGTAAGCTCTTATTCGTTCTTTCTCGGCATTCGTGCGATGAGGAGAACAAAGAGAAGGAAAAGGAGAAGGAGAAGAGCAGGAAGCTGAAGGTAACACCAACGTCGTTCACCAACTTAGATCCACTCATGAAGGCCCAATCAGTCCCACATCTATCCCAAACTTGTCGCTGCATGCCGAAGCTTCCGCCCTCCGATCTTGCCTTCACTTCAACGCACGAACTCCATTGTTCGCCTTTCCTTCTTACACTCTTCCCGTCGTGTCCCACTCAGGCCAAGGTGATGATAGCAAGGGCTCTGTATCGTCTCCCTGCTTCTCAACGGCAGCGAACTTGAAGCATCTGCCTCAAGTCAAGCACCTTCATCATCACCGAAAACGATGCTACACTGATGCACTCACAAAACTCTCGAACACGACGGTGTACGTCGGTCGGTGGAACAACTTGGGCGAATGTTTGAGCGCAAAACCGTGCTGGCGGTGTATTCATCTGATGCTCCAGTATGGTGTCAAACGAGTATTTTGGACGGTTCCATCGACCACTCAAGATGCCTCTCTCTTGGGTACAGTTTCGACATCGCTTCACAAGGTCGCCCGATCAAATTCCACATCTTCACCGTCGTCGCCATCATCTTCATCGCCGACACGGAAGCTTCCGGCCGGAAATTGTCAGCTTCATTGGCAAGAGGGGAAAGTGGAAGATCTGTGGAGAGAGATTGTCGAGCACGAAAACTTGATCACAAGCGGGTACCTGACGATTGTAGAAGAGCAAGCTTGGAGAAAGGGTCAAGAGAGACATAATCAAAGAGTCAAGTCTCAATGAAGGAATATAACAAGGAAGGAGATTGATTCTTAGCCGGTATGTTCGGTTTGGTTTCATTCTTTGTACAAGACGTTTTCATATGTCCAAGTTTAAACTCAAATTCGACCTTGTATCTGATTCAAAGTAGCCGTCGTTGCCGACCGGTCTCGCACAAGCCCCCTGGACCAATCTAACTTAGCAGCATCTTTACTGAAGTTGACTGTCAAGCCAGATGAAGGCCATGTCCTTCTTTGGTTTACTGCAACCGTCGATAGAGGCACGACCGACGACGAAATCAAAATCGCGTTCCAAGCTCTTCTTCGCCATGCCCTCGAAATTGTCGAGAGAACCAGCTGGATCTCGAAACGTCAACTGTCAGAAGGAACTCGACAGTATACGAAGCAGTCAGATCATGAATCGTCGGCTTATTTGGTGAAGAAGATGAAGAAGGAAAGCACAAACGCTAGATATCAGGCATAGATGCGGTGAAAAAGCACACTCTGGATTGGCACGATCGCAGAAGGAATGGGCGCTCGAATATACGCGATTTGTACTCTGAGATGAACTTGTCTCCATAACATGTCTCCCTGATACGTCCATCTGGGTTTCCATGGCAAGAAAGGAAGCGGCAAGACGGAAAGCAAAGGACACAAAGAGCTGACTGGCCGGAGGACAAATCTGAGTGACAACAGGAGGCGATCTCCGAACATTCTCACCTTCTTTTGACCATCACCATAACTGCTGCCATCACGATCGCCATCGCTCTTGCCATCACTCTTGCCCTTCTCTTGTGCCCTTCTCTTGTACCCTTGTAGATCTCAATCGAATCATAGGAGTTTCTGTTCAGTCCGTGTCTCGGACGAAAATATTTTGCGATGCACAAGCTAGGCAATGTACTCTCCAGGTAAGTTGGCTCCCAGCCCTCGCCTAGCCTGCTCGAATCATCTGGATTGCTAATTCTGGATTCTCAACATACACCATCTTGCCCAATGTATATTCTATTCTACGTACTTATGCTTCAGCTATGCGTCCAACCTATCATCCACGTCATCAGCTACCCCTTCTTCAAATGCCTCTGCATTCTACTCTTCCAATTCTCTCAGCCCTCCCAGACCATCTTCTTTCCCTCTTTCAACTTCTCCAGTCACATATACTTCTGCACTACCAGCCAGATCCTCAACGCTCTATGACCCTAGAGACTCTTATCTCATGTATCCAGAGTACACTGTCTCACCGGACGTTGTAGGCTCTTATGACCGGGAGACCGGGATGGAACATGGTCTGCCTAGGCTGGCCGATAGATACGCAAAGGGTCACATTCTGAACAAGGACCAAAGTTCAGAACAAAGCAAGAAAGCGCCTAGGTGGAAGGGAGAAGAAAGGGAAAGGCCTTTAGCTGTCGAAGGAGGAGAACTTGGAAACCTTTTGGCTGGACTAGCGTTGGGACCAGAGGGGAGTGATCGAGCGGTCGTCGCCGGAAACGATAGTTCGTTTTGTCTCTTCTTTCGTTCTCTCTCCCTCACATACATGGCTATTCGCTAGTTTGGTCGTCACTTTATCTGGACTAACTCGTTTGTGGATACTATCAGTTCTCAGAGTCATCTCAATCAGCAGCCCCTCTTCGCTACCACCCTTGTCACCACCTCCGCACGTCGTTCCTCCGATATTCTCTCTATCTAATGCGTCATACGCTTCGCAATCCCGCCCAAGCACACCGCCGGGTGCACCACCTTCCCGTTCGGCCTCAGCGTCCGATCGTTCCTCATCCCATAACCGATCTAGTATCTCTTCAGGCTCTACGTCCGTCGCGCCGTTCATCCCATCTCCGAATGTATCCCCGGTGACCGCTCCGACTCGTACTGGTCGGACCGCTCAGCGCGCATCATACACGCCCCCTCCAAGTCTGAAAAAGGAATCCCAGCAACAAAAGAACTCAAAAGACGAACCACTCTTAGGTAGAGGACCAGGAGGGGTCGAGATAAGAGAGATTACCAGACTTCAAGGTTTGAGAGACGCGACAGGAGGAGGTGGGATCGTCGAATGTAGATGGGGGAGTGGTTCCCAGACGGGAAGAGTGTTTGTGAGTTCCAGAAAGGGTGGAGTGTTTTGTTGGGATGTCAACTCACCGACAAAAATCCGTGAGTTCCATACATTCATCTGTCGAGTTGATTCTCGAGATTGTTCGTGGTCAATCCAGACGTCTGACTTCCATCCTCTGAATCAACGTTAAACAGTAAGCACTCTGAATGTGGATCCGACAAGACGGCCAATATCATGCATTCGACTAGCACCTCACGGACAACTCACCCCTCCCTGTCTTCTTACCGCTGGACACGACTCGATTCTTCGTCTATATGACTTTCGACTACCTGCTTCTTCCCGAGCTACTCTATCCTACTCGTTTCTCAACCCATTAACGTCACCCATAACTGCGCTTGCTGTTTGTCCGACGAATCCTCTTTCGTGCGTTCTCGGTCTAGAAAACGGAACAATCGGCTGGGTGGATTGGAGGAAAGGGAACAGAATGTTGGGCAGAAAGTTTTCTGAGCACGGGGACGGTGGCGTCGCGTGTTTGGATTGGAAAGAAGCAGGGAGGGAAGGGGAACTGGGTGAGGGAAAGTCTGATGGTGGTTGGATTGCTAGCGGTGGATTGGACAGAAAGGTCTTCGTATGATCTTCTTCCCTGGCTTTGACTTTTCTTTTGCATTCGACTTCTCACACATCATCATCTCTCTTGACGCGTCTGTTGCTTAGATCTACAATAATGCAGACCCTCATAAAGCCAAATATCGAACTCTTTGGACGCCTCATCCAGTGTCGAAACTCGGTTGGCGACCCGGCCATGATACTGAAATTGCTGTCGTGCCTTTTGCAACAGTCTCGACAATGACGGAAGATCCGTCAGGTGATCCATCAATTCAGATTTGGGATATCAGACGAGAGTTTGTCCCAAAGTATATTCTCGAAGGAGGCGATGGCGTAGTAGCTGGTCCGTTCTGAGCTTTTTCTTCATAATTCCTCACATCGATTCCTCTTGAGAGACCGTTAAATGAACCAAATCTGATCAACGCTTTCTTTGCCTTCGAACATCAAGAACTTGCATGGAACACTCACGGTACTCTCTGGGCGGCCTACAAGAACGGAGGGATAGTTCAACATGACATCAGGTATCACAGTCGGCCATTAGATCAGATTCCCCGATCCACGGTTGCTTGGGACCAGTCAAATAACCTGACGTTTGTGGCGGATGCTCATGAACCCGGGGAAATTCCTTTCGATGACCCGTTCGTAAAGAATTTCTCTCTCTCTTCTTCTCTCGTCAAAAAGGGATCGCCTTTCGCTAACTTAAATCATCTTATCTTTATCGAAGTATTCCGGACTTTGCTGGCCGGTTGGCTCTTCTGGGAAAGGAACCCAAATCATTGTGGGACGACCGGTTCGAGCCTCATCAAGTCTTGATGGAACAAGAGATTCCAGGGTTCAATAAATCTCGGTTTGAATTCATTGCTGATCGATATCGAATTCATGGGGCTGAGCCGGAAAAACTCTGCGAGCAGAACGCTCAGGTATCTATATATCTGCATATCATGTTACTTCAATCTGACGTAAAAAGTTGACTCAGTTTTCTTCTTCTTCTTGGAATGTATCGTTCAGGCCGCTCTTGAGGCGAATCTAGCTTACGAGTACAAGGTGTGGAGCATGTTGGGCTCGCTACTTGCCGATACCAAAGCGATTCCCGTTCAAGGTACTCATCGATTATCCTTCAATGAGGACGCCGCCATCCGAGCTGGTATCAAGCGTGGCCAGCTTAAACCTTCTTCCCGCCAACAATCCCCGCTACTCATCGGTGTGGAACGTTTAAAACCTCGGTCAAGATCTCATAGTCATTCTCCATTATCCGGCAACCCATCAAGAGAGCTGCCATTACCCGCAACAAACTTCCCGTCCGGTTCGAGGCTTAGGCAATCGCATTCCCGAAATCCAAGCGCAGATTATAGAGAAGTCCGACTAGAAGAAGAGTCAAGCCCAAGAGGAGGCCCATCAGATCATACTCTTCCGGTGACGATGCTCAATATGGATACCGAATTCCCAAGCGAATCAGGAGGTGGGACAGGATCTGATATAGACTCTTCTTCTCTATCATCTTCATCCTCGTCTTCAGATAGTGAAGGTGCGATGTTACCACCTTCTGTTATGTCTTCAGTGTATCAGTCCGGTCGGCGATCCTTCAACTCGACCTACCGTCCAGTGATCCAGACACAGTCTCATCTGGGATCACGAAGGCCATCTCCATCGGCAAATGTAAATCGCCCGAATCTACTCAAACGGGACTCCAAGATGCCTAATGTGGTGAGCGCTGTGGATAGTGATGATGGAGAAAGCTCAGAGGACGATGACATGGCGGACGGACCATATGGACCTTATGGATTTGACTCTATCATTTCCAACCCAATGACCATAACTGCTACGCCGACCAAATCTCCTGCCGCCCCACTTCCCTCTAATGGGTCTGCTCCGCCACCACCCATACCTTCCTCTTATTCGTCAAACGCCCATCTACCAATTAATCACAAGACCAATGAGCCCACTCCGCCATCTATAAAGCCGAAAATGACTGCTTCCAAGGCGGGATCTCAAAGAGCAGATTTAACGCCTTCTAACAGTCCGATGCTAAATGCTGTACAGCTAGACGATAGACGATCATCTTTGACATACGGACTTGCTCATTTGAAGGGGAATGAGCGAAATAGACTGGGTGGTTTGGATGATGGTGTTCAGGATCCGGCGTTGGTCTTTCATTGGTTTTTGGAGTTGCACCAACAGAGGATTGAGAGTGTGAGACGATGGGTCGAGACGTTTCTCAACATGGTCAGTCTAGAGGCTCCGTTCTTCTTCTCTTTTATCTTTATCTAATTTATCGATCTACATCTGATCTCTCTAAAATTGAGAAACACATAGGGAGATAGTCAGATGGCGGCTTGTATCATTATCGTCACTAGTCCTGTGATCAAGCTCGTTTCTGTCAAAAGATCTGAACGGATTGTTACTGCGTATCATGGTGCGTCTGCATCTCAGAGTCTGACTTCTTCCTTGTCGTTGATAACTGAAGACGTTTCATTCTTTTTCTTCTTGGGAAGATCGATTGATGTCCATGGAGCTGTATGTCGAAGCTGCCCACATACGTCGATTCAGTGGTGTCTATAGTCTTGGACAACTCACTCAAGTAAATACCGTCTCTAACCTTCCTAATGTCGAAGCTTATAGCCCGACCGATTCGATTCTCATTCCTATGTTGGTCGACATTTTTGTAGGCAAACACAACGACCTATCTCTCTTGTCCGAATCACCCTTCACATGCGTTACCTTATCAAGATGATGAAGGAAATGATGTTCATGGCCATGGCGGAGGTGTCGGATGGTGTGCAAAGTCCCAAGAATGGGCAGTTGAATGTGGTTTCTGGTTCGTTCTTGGTTATCTTTCGTTCCTATCTTGTCTTTATCCCTCCCGTTCTTTTGCTCTGAGTCTGATGTCTCTCATTGTGTATATGCGTCGTTGGGTTGGCACGCTGGCAGTGGTCTTCCTGTGAAGAAAGGGATGCTTATCGTTTGTGGTGAATGCGGGCATGGTGGTCACTCCGTGGGTTTATATATCTTTTTCCCTTTCAGCCAACTCATCATGTTCTGATATCTACATCTTTTTCTATCAATCTTGACAACATCGATGTGAATGGGAAACAGGACTGCATGCAACGTTACTTCAACACCGAACCACCTGAACAACCGTTTGAAGAAACGGATCCAATCGAAAACGCCTCTCGAGAAACATCTCCTGCTTACCAATCCAACCTTTCGTATGTGACTGTCCGAGGCGATTCCCCAGGTCGAGCTACCACTTCATTCGGTTCAAGCTTTAGCGTAAATCCTGGAGCCGGGGAAAGTGAGAGAGGCATCTCACCGTTGGGTACTGGACATCTGAATTCGAGTGGTTTCAAAACAGAGAGAGACAGGGGAAGAGAAAGAGAGAGGGAAAAAGATCGGCTGGGCTTGAAGTTAGGTCCGGGAGGTGCAACTGTCGACGAAGTGTATGGACAAACTTGTGCTTCTGGTTGCGGTCATCTGTAAGTGCATCGTTCCTTCTTTTTGAGGCCGTGTAAATCACAGACCGAAGCTGATCATGCCAATCAACGTTGGCTCTCGTTCTGTTGACGCGATGGATGATGAAAATCCAGATGTCACGTTTCGAACTTCACATGGGACAGAATCTAAGCAACGTATCTTCCATCGCTTCCTATCATTCTCTTTAACTATCTTCGCATTGTTAGCATTGGGCTCTCTCGTCGTTACTACTCGTCTACTTCGTTCATTTCAATTCCAGGTCAAACTTATACATAGACTTACATATGTAACCTTGTCTTTGCTCCCTCTCGCACGGCATATAACATCCTTATTCGCATATTGATGGTTGAGACTTTCTTTCCGAAGTCGCTTCAAAAAGACACGAGACTGAAATGAGAATTAGACAAACATGTATAGGTAAAAAAAACCTTGATATACGGAAAAAAAAATCTTGGTGATGTGTATATATGTATATGTATAGGTGCACATATATAATGTGTCGTATAAGTGTGAGCAGAGCGTGTACGAATTCGAGAGGATTTTTTGTTATTGTTGTTGTCGAGTCCCGGTTTCTCCTGCCGCAAGGTTTTATGTACCATATGCAACTTTTGTTGTTGTTGTGTTAGATTGAGAGGGGAATAATGACGATGTAATGGCAGGAGCAAGAAAGGCAGGGGCAAAGGCAGACAAAAAAAGATGTTGACCAAGAGGCAAGAAAGAGGAGGAAGAGAAGAAAAGATCCAGCGATGAAAAGCAAACCAATCCGATCCAAAAATCTAGAATAAATAAAAAGATTCTAAACCTATGAAAAACCCCCTTCGCGGGTGTTGACAAGTCTGCCTCCAAAAAAAGCGAGAAGGGGTATTATTATTTTATTACCACCTCATAGGACTCGACCTATGATACCTCCAACCGATCTTGTTGGATCCCTCCCGATCCTATTGACATGGTTCCCGATTGAGACTTGACGATTGGCCGGTTCCTTTTAAAAAATTCCCCAATCTTCTTACTTTCCCTTCCCTACTCCATCTTCATTCTTCGTTCGCTCGACGATCTTGTTCAGGAGACCCTCCGCGGGCTCTGAATCAAGATCAACTCTTCCTAAGTCTTTCTTATCGATCTCTTTGGCATCTGGGCTAGTGTCGACCTTGATCTCAGCGTTCAGCGCGGCCAACGCACCCGATCTTCTAGATCCCCCACCACCAACACCATCAACGTCGGCACCGAGCGCACCGAGCGCTCCACGACCTCCACCAAGTACGCCTCCTAGGTCCGTCCCTGTGGTTCCCAGAAAGGCAAGAGCCGTCTCGAGAAACCACTCATTATTTTTGACGTAATGAACCACGACCGTTCCTCGGCCCCATCTACCTGCTTCCCAATCGCCGAGGTACCTTTGGTTCATCGACGGTCTTCGTTTCATCACCGTTTCTGGTGAAAGAGGCGACGTTTTTGGGGAAGAAGAGTATGGTGAGAGGAGAGACATTTCTGACCCTTCGACTAGAGCTTCCACCCGTTCCAGAGGGGTCAGATTCGGTAACGGGGGTCTATACGGTCGGCCGAACGTGCAAACGGATGAGTAAGCCAAAGATGATGCTGTCCGGTTAAATCCTGGCGTCGGGTTGTACTCTCCTTCCACCGTTCTCCGTTCGTCCGAACCAGTCTGACCCAAGGAAAGGAAATCGGCACGGATCCGCTGGACAGTGTTTGGATAGAGGAAGCCATGAGAATAAACTGTTCCTGCTTTAGGATGATCATAGAAGAAACAGGCATCGGATACCCAGAGAATTGATTCTTTCTCTGGGTGCAAATGCATCCACCGGGCGACGAGCTTATCTTCTGCGCCGTGGATCAGATCTCTCACGGCAGGCGATGTAGAAACGTAGCGGACGAGATCAAGAGAGAGCGCATAGCATTCTCCGCCCATGAATTGGTTCTTGACCAGATCTTTTTTTTTGTTGGATTGGGTAAAAACATTTTTCATTAGCCCCACGGAAACGATTGAAACAAGACACATGACAGCTGATAAGAAGACTTACAACCCCAATAGATCTTTTTTCCACTGAGTATCCTCAACCGTTTCTCAAGCTCCCCGAGCATCACAAACGAATCCTCGTCTGCCTTGACAATGTAGTTCGGTGGCTTTTCCTCTAGACCGTATTCATCATTGATTGTACTGATAGAAGGAACCATGGCGTTCTCGGCTGCCCAGGAGAAGTACGCCTGAGTCTTCCCAGAATTCATATTTTCAGTGATGTCAAGAAGGACAATATCTCCGTATGCTAGAGTTTTCGATGAGAGAAATAAGGACCGCACAAAGAAAATAAGATTGAGGTTAGGTCAGATGGAAAGAGAAAGAAATTCGAAAAGGACGACTCTGCTCGACTTACTCTCCATCTCCATCATGACTTGCTCTCTCAACCGCCAGCTCGGTCGTCCCAAGATGAATCTGACCCTAACACTGCCCAGTCCATGGGCACCCTTACCCTCCATTCGATGTCTGCTCGCCCAGGTGCTTCTGATGAGCATCCTTCGTTCAAAACTCTTGTCGGTCGAGAAGACGCCGACGAACACGCCCACTGGTGGAAGCGCGTCCGACTCGATCGAGGACGCGGTAAGGAGTGGGGTGGGAAGTAGAGCATGTTGGACGGGATTAGTGTGGCGCGGATGGCCAGAGTGAAGGGACGATAGAGACGAGTCGATCGACGGAAGGGGGATCGTTTGGAGGACTAAAGAAGAGGTATGAGAGATTGAGTGGTAGCTCGGGTGAGGTGAGAGACACAGTGGATGCCAGGAAACCGCCCGTTTGTCTGTATACAAAACAGGAAATAAGAACTACTATCAAAGAGATCGAGTTGCAGACACCCTAACAAAACAAGAGACAGACCTGGATTGAGGAACCACATGAGGAACATGGTAAGGGACCAGGCAAAGCCGATGAATAAGAAGAACGCAAGGATCTATTTCCAAATGTAGAAAGATAGGTTCAATGCACTGTCAGTCTCAACCATCTCGAAAACCTGTTCAAACCAAGCCGATGAGGATCCACTCACATAGGTCTCCCTCCGTTCGGGCACCCAGCGCCAAGCCCATCTACCAAACGCAACCAGTTTGGATGTCTTCCTTCTGGTTTTTCTACCTGAAGCTCTAGCGGTAGAACCAACGGAGCCCATGGTATCATAACCCATCGAGCTCGCCCGGCTTCGCTTTCTGGCTTGTTTCCTCCACCATCTGTTCCAACCGACCTGGGTTCCTCCGATTAGGGATGAAATTTTCTCCTTGACGACCTGGCCTTGAGGAACTGATTGGAGTCTGTTGGCTGACCTCCCAGTAGACTGCGTCTGATGGGAGAACGACGACTGGGGACGCTCGCTATCTTTAGTAGCAGGGTGCCCAGATCTGAGAGGGCGACCGAACGAAGGGTCTCCGGTGAATTTCTCCAGAACCACCCCGTCTTGAGAAGTAGAGGGCGGCGGGTACGATCCGTTCGGAAAGTACTCGCTATGAGAGACACTGTCTGGAAAGATTCCGGGAGTTGCGTAAGGAGAGGCGTAGGCCGAATGGAAGGGAGTGGTGCTCGAGGAGTTTAGATACGGACCAGAGGTGAGACCAGCTGTTGAGGAGGCAAGTGACGAGCCCGAGGCGGACGGATGGAGGTCAAGGTAAGGAGTAAAGTACGGATTGACGGACTTGTGGGAGCTGGGCGTGTAAGGAGGTAGAGACCGGTTGGACAGTGGGGAAGGAGGAGGAGATACTGAGGCAGACGAGGTCGAGGCTGCTAGATGGATAGGTAGGAGGTCAATGTCGCTTGTAGCCGAGTGGATAGAGTTTCTGTCTGGGGAAGAGGGAGGATAGTTTCCAGGATGAGGGTGTTGGCTCTGAGGCTGAATTTGGCCAATTTGAGCAGGATCATCATAGGGCATCGAGGATGTCATCATCGGAGTGTCATAGTACACGCTAGACGGATTTCTGTTCATATGAGGTTTCGACCGAGCCGACGCCGGTCGAGAGACAATGGCCGAGGTGCCGATTGGTTCGGACGGACTGGGTATCCGTACTGACAGCGAGGGTGGTCGTCTAGAGGATGAAGGAGTGAACGACGTTGTCGAAGTAGGAGATAGAGGCGAAGGGAACAGATGAGATGAAGAAGAAGGCAGGGATATCGGTTGCTGTTGAGGACTCGAGCCGGCCGAGTTGATCTCAGGTACCGTCAGGAACGAAGCAGAACCGGTGTGCCTGGACGGATCCCTATCCGAAAAGTCTGCCCAAGACGAGGAGGATGAGGAGGGGCTAGACGTAGACGATGGTGAGTCCATATGGGAGAACTCATCTACATGGAACGACTCCATATGGGACTGTTCTTCGAGCTCTCTGTCGACTACCCAACCAGAAAGATCCTGTTGACTGTTGTCTGACGATCGATCGGCGACGTTGGTTGAACGGTCACCTAGGTCGGGGTCTCTGTTATAGACGTACCTGGATCCTCTTCTAGGTCTGACGTTGACCAAGGAAGGATGATGATAACTTGTCGGTGATGTGCTGGTTGCCAGGGAAGAAGGCGTGATCGTCTCTGCCGGTGAGGGTGGAGGATGATGAACAGAAGCCCGACGTCTATGAACTGAGCCCATGATATATATATATGTTGTCGGAAAGGGTTCAGCCGGAAGAGTCTGGAGGTCTATGCAGATCTATGTGGGTGAAATTGGGTATATGCGGTTGTCAATGGAGACGTAAAAGGAGGGAAAAGGTGACAGCACAACGACAGACAAGGGGAAAGAAGGGACCGTGTGGATAGTTGTCAATAGAACGGGGCCCATGCGCCTAACTGTGAAATAATATGAACCTTCATTTTTTTCCGGCATGCCTCACTACAAATATTCATAGTTTCTTTTTTTTTTTTTCTGTTTTATCCACACGTGTCTTTTAATCGCTTGGCGCGTCTTGGCCATAGCACTTCAAGCTATGGGGTACTCTAGACAAAGAATCACCGTTTTCAAAAGAACACAAGGAGTCAAACAGTTGTTGACTATTCTTACTCTTGTTACATCTAACCTTCAACACTGATAGGCAGGGATGTGAATAGATTGATTCTTTGTCTGCTAAAACTCAGGCTCGATCCATGGATGGGATCATCTCGAACGGTCCTCCCGAGCTCCGACATCTAGCAAGTGTTTCCAAGTTGCTCTATTTGAATCAACGGTAACTCGGGGAATGCTCTATTTCTATTTCTATCTCTATCTCTCTCCCTTCTTCATCTCCCTTTCTATTTCCAGTCTCTACATGATGGTCGTGAAAACCTACCTATATTTGTTTCTTTTTTCTCTCTCTTTTTCTTCTTCCGCTTAAAAACTCCTCTTTTCTTCTCGCTCTGGTCCACTTCTTCCGTCAAGGAAAAGAGGCAGTTCTTCGATCGAACTAGATCGTCAATAGTTAACAAGCCCGCTAAACATCCCCTCTCTGCTGTTCATGTTTTCCTTCCTTTCGACGCCTTCTTCACCTTTTGTAGTCCTCTTTATGCTTCGGTAGGTACCTGGTCGGTGATGTCCAATCACTCTTTGGACATCTGTAGATTCATACATGATTTCATTTGTTCACTGATTTGCCCGTTAACCTGTCTGTATGTATGTGTGTGTGTATAGCACTACATCCTGTCGTGCGCTACTTTTCAACAGACGTATATGTCGAAAATGTTGGCTCTGTAGGTCGTATCGGATCTTCTCGCATACCCGGGTTAATGAACTATGGATATGTTTGCTTACCAAATTAAAAGCTTGACCTCGTCGCACACATACACTGGAAACATCACATCGATCACCCTATTATTCCAATTGAAATAAAATAATAATAAAAGCAAAAAAGAATTGTCGAATTTGGTTATTCTGGCGGAATCTTTTCGATCTTTTTTTTATCAACTAGGGTTAAATCTATCTGAACCTCAGTGGGCTAAAGTTGGACTGAGTGCAGAACCATCCTGATTTCTTCTCTTTAAATCATCCCTCGTCTTGTTGTAACCATCTCCTGCTCTGTCTTTTCTCCTTTTTTTTTCTTTTTTTTCTTTTCTTTTCTTTATCTATCCCGACTGTCGGAAAGCTTTCATCAAATACATCAGACCCATTCCTCTTTTCCAATATCAGTCTGACCAAAGAATGATAGAATGGCACAGCCCAGCTCAGCCTTCGTCTACACGTGACTCGACGGACCCCAGCTGTCAGGATCTGGGTTCAGAGGATAACGGGAAGGTTACAAAAATATAACCAGGCAGGGAATAGGGCTGGCAAGAAGGAAGTTCAGGCTCTCTAGCTTGGTGACTGTGACGAGAGCGCAAGGCAGGGAAATCGTATGAATAAGGTTGATACAACAATGGAACAAGAGTACTAGGGAACCAAGGAATGACAAAGGATTCAGACTTGGTAGACTATGCTATGGGTGGCAAAGGGGGACCCGTCTTATATATCATCCTTAGACTCCAACGATTATGCATAACAGAACAGGTCATAGAAGGTGCTAGAAGTACCTGCGCTACCAGACTATATACCTGCATGTTGATGTAATGAGAGAGCATAAGGAATACCGAGGCAGGAGAAACAACAGAACCAAAAGAAGGTTACCGAGGTGTAACACTCAGGTCACATCCC
Organism: Phaffia rhodozyma; assembly: GCA_014706385.1. Classification (NCBI taxonomy): domain Eukaryota; kingdom Fungi; phylum Basidiomycota; class Tremellomycetes; order Cystofilobasidiales; family Mrakiaceae; genus Phaffia; species Phaffia rhodozyma. The sequence continues at coordinate 1,673,207 of JACGZH010000006.1, forward strand.
TGACACCAGCGCAACGGATGTCTTCTCGCGTGGCTTTCCAACGCCTGGCCTGACCTGCTTCAATTCATAGGACGCGTGCGATTATGCGCAGTCGAACTACTATCCGTTTGCTCCATTTACCGGGCTTTTTTCTTGCTAGTCTCTATCATCCTCCACCTCTTTCCATTTCGTTCTTTCTTGCCTCACCTGTTTCTTTTCTAGACACAAACGGGAAGGATGAAGCCATTCAAGCGTAGGCATGGGAGGGAACAGTTCATGCCGAATTTATATTATCGGCCAGATCCATCGGATAGTAGAAGGATGGTCCTCAGCGTGCCGAGATACAAGTTTGCGAGCCCAGTGCCATGGATAGACGTAGGGTCCTCGTCAGTCTTCTTCTCTGTTACTTTCTTTTTCATTTTGTTTTATACATATGACCTTTGCCGCCTTCAAGCTGGAGAGTACCTGTGTGTTGACATAGCTCTTTAATTTCTCTCCTTGTTATCCTGCTCTCGCAAAACGAAATATGGACAATGCCTACGGTATCATTAGGACGATGATCTCACTCGGGACTAGTCTGGAGGATGGGTCCAATGTATTTGCCAAAGTCGCCTCTTATAGCACTTCTGGTACGCTCATCATCGAGCGAGAGATGCACATATTAGGAAAACTGAGTGAGAACTACGAGGCTTCCGGCCGAGTCTTGAGAGTCATCGATTTGTAAGATTCTCCTTATTTTATCTGTCGCGTAGCATTACCTCATAGAAGCTTTCGCATGGCTGTACTGACATCCTTGGGTTTCTCTTTTCTTCTTTCTTTCTTTCCTCTCCTCGACACCTCAACAACAGTTTTGTAATTCCACCGGATCAGGGAAATGTCTGCGTGCTCATTCTTAAACATCCTGGTGTCAATACGCTTCCCAATTACTTTCCGTCGTTCGAGACCGACAGCTTTCTCTGTCCGAGCACGAGAACGGATGGAGCGGTCGGCTCAGTCGAAGAGGAAGACGTCCCGATGTCAAGAGAGGAGATGAGTATGATACCGACGACAAAAGATCAGCCAACGATGAGTGGGCTGAGAAATCATATAGAGACTGATCTTGATGATGGCGCCACCGTCGCCGCCGCCGCCGACGATGACAACGATAACGGAGGCGACCTCACGCCGATGGCTGAGTTGGAAAGAATCATTACAGATCAGGATGTAGATAGAGACGGAGAAGGCCGGAAAGTCGATATCGACATTGCTTCTTTCTTAGAGTGCGTTCATATGTCCAATGGTATCTCGAGCTTTCCAGGGATTTCCTTAAATCCTCGTTGTTCTTTCTCCCAACAGGTTCGCAGTTCAGGCGACGCAGTGTGTAGAGCTTCTTCATAGTAATAACATCATCCATCGAGAGATCCGACCGAACGCTTTTCAGTACGCTCTCTTCTTCACTCATCCTCTTAGCGTCTTTTCCCCTTGAATCTCAAACGCGAAACACCACTCTCTCGCAAATGTTTCTCAGCTTGAACTTATCAGCAGGAACGATCAGATGGGCACATTTCGGAAATAGGTCAATTTCTTTGGAAGGAATGGGTGGGCCGAATGGGTTGGTCCTCGCTTCCGAAGCGATGGGAGATAAAGAACGAAAACAGATCGTCAGGTCAGTTTCCCTCCTTTCCCTCTTGGTGCTGGATCTTCTGCGTGGTGGGATGGCAAGCGAGTGCGGGCGCGCGATCTTGAAACTTCATTTTCGGATACATCGATCTGACACATCACATATCTGAACTCATACATAAATACGCGCGAACAGAGCGCTCAACTATCTAGCCCCCGAACAAACGGGCAGAGTTCAGTTTCAATCAGACCATCGAACCGATCTCTATTGCCTGGGGATGACGTTCTACTCAATCTTGACTGGTTCCGTCGCTTTCGAAGGTTTATCCATCGTGTCATCTCTCTTCTCTCCCTTCGTATCTGTGATCCCTTTCCCTCTGTTGATCAAGAGTCTTCACTCGCGCGCTTTTCTGTGTTCTAGGTCGCTCATTCGAAGTATTCAAATCTATCGTCGCAGATGACCCGCCTAAGGTTCATGAGATTCGACCAGACGTCCCTAGAGTCATCAGCGCCATCATCTTCAAATTGTTGTCGAAAAATCCGGATGACAGATATCTTTCGGTCGTTGGATTGAAGGCGGATCTGCTAACATGCCAGCACCGGTTGACTGAAGGTTGGAACTCGAAAAACGAGACAGCAGAGTTGGTACCATTTTTTGAGATCGCTAGTCAGGATAAATTTTCAGAATTCGTCTTGCCGAACAAACTGGTACGTTAGAAGCTCTATTTCCTCTGGAACGGAATCAGAGGTTGCAACTCTTCCCTTCTTCTTCCAAACTGATGTTGTATGAGGATTCTTCATCGTATACAGTTCGGGAGGTCGAAAGAATTAGAAATCATGAGAGTGGTCATCAAACGCGTCGCATCTACCGTATGCTTCTATCTCCCTCCCTTTCTCTCTCTTCTTTCCATCGAATTCTGTGCCCACTGACCTCTCATCCTCAACTGCATCTCGTTTAAAGCACACAAATCATTACGCCACCCATAACTTCTTATATCCAAGTTCCTCCACAGGAGGAAGTGTCACTCACTCCAATCCCACCACTACTACGAATTACCTCGTAGGTGGAGGTGCCCAGACGGTTGACTCAGGGAGCGATATGGATTCCGCCACATTTTCGATCGGAGGCTCAGCTAGCGGCGACGTCGTCGGCGTATCTGTCGGAGTAGGCGGAACGAGTGTAGGAGTTGGAAATGGAGTGGTTGGCAAACTAAAACTAGACAGTTCACTTTATCCTAATGAGACTACCGGTACCGGCACATTGAAGGATTCACCGGGCTCCCAGGAGAGATCGGAGTCCATAGCCACTCATTCCGGTCAGGGAAGTTCAAATCTTGGACATGCTCATGTGTTGGCACATGGCCTTGTGGGAGGGAATGTCAGGTCTCACGGCAATGCGAAAGAGAGGTTGGCGGCCGCTAGGGCTATTGTCATTACCGGGCCGGCTGGAGTCGGCAAGGTTCGTTCTCGTCATCTCTTCTGCAGTTGCCTCTGTTCTCTTTCTCTTCTTCACCTGAGATTTTGGCTGATATCGATCGTCTTTGATCGTTGATAGAGCGCTTTGGTGCTGGCAAGTCAAACAGTCTGCCGAAGTAGTGGATTCTACGGTGTAGCCAAATTTGACGGTTCGGTCAGCTTTGTTCTCGACGTGTTCAGATTTTGTATCTGATAATCTTCTGTTTCGTTTCAATTTGACCCGATAGCTACCGAGACATCGCCCTACTCGGCTATTTTGTCAAGTCTTTCGTTGATCTTCAAGCAACTCCTCACAGAATTCCAATCCGACTTACATGCGTTCGTAAATGCCCTTCAACTTCGGCTGGGTCCTCAATTATCAAATATTCAGTTACTTTTCGTTCGTCCGTTTTTGTCCTTCATGTATCTTCTTTGCATGTTTTGTCCTAAGAAAATGTTGTTTCTGTTGGGGGCAATGTTATTTGATACATCTTCTTTAAACAGCACGCGGTCCCAGAATTGAAGGAGCTTCTCTCGCTCTTTGGTTTCGAAGTACACTCTCCAGCAGAGCCGTTGCCGAGTTCTGAAAGCAGATCAAGGTTTCAGTCACTATGTCTGAATGTGATTGCTACATTAGCTCAGATGCATTGTGAGCAGTGTACTTTGTATGTGTATCGGAATCCTCCCGGAAACTAGTTTTGCTGATTCTTTCGCACTCCTGCTTCTGATTCTTTCCCAAGTGCTCACGATGTTCTTCGATGACTTGTATGCATTCTCTATCTTTTCAATGATGTCCTATCGACCTGGCCAATAGGATCATTTGGCTGAACTTTATGCTTTCCTTTTGCTCGATGATAGACACTACGCTGATGAACCCTCGCTAAGCTTGATTCGATCGATCGCTTCTGCTAAAATCCGGATGGTTAGTTCCCTTTTGCCAAGCTGCTCTCTGAATCTCGTTCCCTGTGAGAACAGCCGACTGACATATTTACCCTAAATTATCTGTCGACACGATGCCTGTAAAGCTGATCATCACAACCCTCCGACCAGACGATGAGACTTTTGTCGCCCGTGTCAGACAGATCTTTGGGAATGGATCCAGAGCAACTTATATAAACCTCTCACCGCTCTCGGCTTCATCCGTTATGTCACTGGTGAAAGGGACGTTGCACGAATCAAATGAAGTTAGCATCATATCTTTTGCCTTGCTTCTCTAACGAAATCATCACCATTCTGTTGTGGCTAGATGACATAGTTTACGATACTAAGATTTCTTTGACCCTTAATCTCATCCTTAAAGAACGTATTGACGCCCTTGGTCAACATGCTCTATAGGCGAGTCACCTTCCTCTCTGTTTCTTGTGTTTTGCAATGTAACTCTAATGTCTTAGCGACCCTCTAACGCAACCGTCAAAACAGGCACACTAAAGGAAACGCATTCTCCATTCGAAATCTTCTCGTCGCGCTCAAACGACATAATCACATCTATTTTGATTGGACTAACAACATATGGCGATTCAATATCCAAACAATCGAATCCACCTTCTTCTCCCAGATCGTTCAATCCGATGATGATAATGACATCTCGTTCTTACTGCAACACCTGAATGATCTTCCCCATGATGTTCAAAGATTTCTAGTCTGGGGTTCCTTCTTTGGCGGTCAGGTGAATCAATTTGGTTTTCTTTTCTTCTCCTCTGCTTTCTTTATTGACCAACGACGTATTTTGTGCCCATTTACTGCTCTATTTGATAGTTCCGACCGCAAGATATCATCACGCTCATGGATCAAGAGGAAACCTCTGGTAGTGATGATTCTGAAGACGAACTCCGTCTAGGGAGACTTGCTCGAGGAAGCATCAATGGACTCCAGGTTGCACTTGCGGAGGGTTGGTTGATTAGCAGAGGTCGAGAAGTACGTGATCGCCAACCTGTTCTCTCTTATATTTATGAATCTGATTTTCTTCCTTTTCCTCTCTGATCATTTGTATGATTTATGATACTTCGTCCCTTGTAGTGGGTTACCTTTGCGCACGATCGATATCGACAAGCAGCTCTCAACCTTGGACTCGAACAAGTGCCTCGCGATGTTCAGATGATGGCCCTGAAGATAGCAGACCTCTTACTCGCGTCGGCTAACCCGGATTACTTCCAGATTGCAGAACATCTATTGAAATGTGTGCCACTGTTGGTAGTCGAGAACCATGGAAGAAATCATTACAGAAAAATCTTGCAGGCTGCCGGAGATATAGCGATCGCTCAGGGTGCTCATGAAGTGAGTCCTCCATCCTCGTCCGCACGCATCACGATTGAGAGTTCTAGTTGATGGGTAAACCCCTGTCTTGTTTCGGCAGACTGCTCTTCGATATATTCAAGCCTGTAAAGAACTTTTAGAACCAGACTCTTGGAGTACAGAAGTAAGTTAACAACTTTTTTGTGAACACGATCGGCCATGATCCTTGTCCGTATAGTAACAGCATTTCGATCTGGAATTATCTCTCATCTTTAGTATCAAAATACGATTGATCTGTATCTATCTTTGATAGAGTGAGTCACAACCTTCTCCTGATGTGCATTGGATACACGGGCTGATGAAGCACATCTCTGAACTGATGACTCTGTCAAAAAGACTTCTTACTTGGAAAGGTGACTCGACGATGACAGGAGTACTTGTGAAAGAACTCCATGAGAAATGCATCTGTCCTGTAGACAGAGCTCGTGTATTCCGAGCGGAATCGAGAAGCTTTTGGATGCGTGGTGCTTTGCAAGAGGCATTGAATCTTTTTGTTGAAGGTAAATCTTGGGCAATTATCCCTCTTGTCCGAAGCATCTCGCTGATGTACAGATTGAGACTGACGCTTTTTCTTACGATCGATGTTTTGTGTGTAGCACTTGGTATATTGGGGATCCATGTCGCGTAAGTGAAATGATCAAGTCGAACAAGACCTAGGAAACTGACAAATGATAATAATCCTTCGATGTAGCAAACAATACTCCCAACAAGAGATCAATGAGATGTCAGTATTTTTCTCTTCCTAATCAAACAACAAGCAGAATAATAGTTAACGGTGCAAAGTCTCCTTCTCCTGATTTCAATCTCGCAGGTATGAGTTGACAAAGAGTATGGTCATGGCTACGGGGATGGAAAACATATTGTCCAGTCCAAAAGCGACAGATCCTAGAATCGAACTTGCTTCTTCCATCCTTTCGGAGGCAAGCACCAGTATGTCCTCATGAATAATGGCTCTGATTGAGCTTTAAATCTTGCACGATGTTCATGTTTGCTGACTGAATTTCTATCTAATTACGTCGGATTGTGCGACAGCTGCGTATTGGGCTAGAAACGGCCTGAGCGATGTGATAGGCTTGATGGTACGTAATCTTTGCGTCTCACGGTCAAAATAGAGAGAGAACACTCGAAACTTATCTGAGTCAACACTTTAACAGATCGTGCAGCTTTCTTTGAAACACGGAATGACCGCCTCAAGTTCACTTGGGTTTGCCTGGTTTGGAGGAACCGCCTGTCAGTCTATCTTGACCTTTCTAATTGGATTAATCGATTTGCAGCTTTCTGACATTTACAACGTTGTCTCAAAAAATTGATAGCCGAGGTCCATGACGCCTTCCGCTTTGCAGGAGGAATTTCAAGGCTCGCTCTCCAACTTGCCGATACATGGTCGAACAACACCGAGAAAGGGTGAAGCCTTTTCTCCTTGATGCACCACACAATCGAACCGACTTTTCTCCAAACTGACATGATTGGAATATTCGATTCGTAGACGAGTTACTTTGCTTTACGGAATCTTGGCTGCTCCCTTTGATGGAGAGAGCCTTCGTGCTAATCATGAACGCGTATGTCTCGGAGGTTCTCTTCTTCTCGATTGCATGTTCCCTGATGCATGGCTGATTCTTGATAAATTCTTGTTCATACGGACATCTTTAGTTCTTAAAATCTACTAAGGTCAGTCGTTTTTAGGTCTTATTCCAAATTCTCTTTGATCCATGATGCATACTCATCTTCCTGTTTTGCATCACCAGTATTCTCTCGCTGCAGGAGACAGGACATACTCCTGTCTCGGAGTCATCCATCAACTCGCCGCCAAGTGAGTGTTGCTTGATGTTTTCATGCATTTGTCTAATGGTTGACATGATTCTCACGTCCTACTTTATATTGAAACCAGACTTTATTCCTCCGAACATGTCTCAGATGGTTTACTGTTTTGCGAGGAAGCTATAGCCGATGTCATCGAGTGGGCAGGAGAAACCGAGATGGTGACCTTGATTAGAGGCGTTGCAGGCACGATGAGAGCAATTGCTGGAAAGACTATCAACACATCGCCAGAAACTATACTGGACTCTGAAGATTTTTGTTATGCCACTGATTATCCCGCCAACGCAGCAGAAGTCGTGAGTTGACTTCAAGATCATGCTCAATCTGAAGAATTCGAGAAGGCTAATGTTTTCTTTTTGTTCTCAATTCTGTCTGACATAACCACAGGTCAACCAATGGACTGCATCGTTCAAGGTGAATTCTTATGATGGCATTTGGCACTTTGTGAAGACACAAGATGTTAAATACTGACACATCGCATGGGACGCACAGACGCTTGCTCTATATTCGCTAGGATGGCATGCGGCTGCGGCTGAAACAGGGTTTTTATGTTGGAAAGATAGGGATTGGAATCCAAAGTATGTTTCTCTCATGTCACTATGTGATCTAATCAAACCTCACTGATCAGTCTTGTCAACTAGTCATTATCATGTTCGAGCTGGACTTCACTATCATTCATTGGCTATGATTGAATGTCTTAGAACCTCTCTACCACCAGCGACGGAGAAGCGCTATCGAGACCAGATCGCAGAAAACCAGCGATTCATTGGTAGATGGCTTGATACCGGATCTGTGAACTTTTTGCATTGGCTCACTTTGGTCGAAGCCGAACTTGCTTCTCTTGATAATGGTTCCGATGCGTTCAGGCTCTATGACGAAGCTGTCAAACTTGCGTACGTTCCTTCATAGCGTTTATCCGTGCCGGTAGGAGATCGAAAGTGACCTGACTTGATTTTCTGATATCTTATATGATTCTCATTATTCATCAGTCAAGATGGTGGTTGGGTTCTTGACGAGGGAAACGCATTGTTCTTGTCTGGTAGTCATTTCGTGCGAAGTGGAGTCAAGTGAGATTTTGCCTTTGATCATATACTGAATTAGTATCAGACTGAAAACATTCTGACTCACTTATTATCAATTTCTATATTGTCCGTTTTAGACAATTTGGTACAGAGTGAGTCCAATCTTCGTATTTTTATCACTACGAACAATTTTGACATCGTTTTAACCATTTCAACGATACGAAGGCTTCAAAACAGGGCTATCGCAAGGCATACCCACTGGGGATCCTTTGGAATCTCAAATTATTTATCAAGCAAAATCGTCATGACCGATACTATCATCTCTCGCGCGTGTGCTGACACAAGTGAAGTATGCCCGCAGCTCTTCACCGTATCTTTATGGAAAATCATAGAATTTAACAGTGTTGTTTGAATTTAACATCATTTCTAGATCGGGGTTCAGACTGATTATACTGCTGTGGGCCCAGTGTCGGTTCCACAACGACCGGTCTATAACGCGTTCCCTTCTGCGGAATCGGATGAAGAGCACCCGAACTTTGAAAACCTTACTACCGACGATCTCACTGCCATCATTAAGGCTTCCCAAGTCATATCTTCCGTATGTTTGTTCATACTGCTCATGTTCCCGTTCACATCATTAATTGACAACACCCGTTTTTCTCTCTAACTCAGGATGTCAATGTTTCCGCTACTCTAGTAAGAGTCGCCTTCTCTTATCTCAGTGCACATCATAGTTTCATATTGAAATCATCGATCGTTTGCGGATTTATAGGAAAGCCTAACTGAGTTGACAGTAGAATACTCTGGTGTAAGGCGAATCATTATTTTCTAACACAGAGAATTGCTCATTGGTTCTGTGTAAGCTGACGAACTGGTTGTGAACAGGCTGATACTGCATCCATAGTAGTCAAACTTGAAGATGGTCAAGTATGTATACGCACTTCAACTGATGCTTACAACACTCACTAACTTTTCCTCTCGGTTCTCCAGTTTTCAATTGCCACCAAGCTTGTTCTTCCTGGAAATTGTGTCTACTTTGAACGACCCATCCTCATATCAGAAAACCCGGACCCGTTATTTCAAGCCGTCATGGGACGTGTATTACAGTCTAAGGAGACGGTATTCTTATCAAACGCTGCTACCGATCCCAGTCCGTCAAAAACCTCCTCATTCGGTGTCTCCTAATCTCTCAAGCTTATATTTCTGCTTCGGTGGTTTACTTAGGATTCATGTCTGCAACTCAAGCAGCGCCAGGCCAACATCCAAAATCGGTAGTCTGCTTGTTAGTGAATACATCAGACATATAATGTTCTTATATATTCTCATCCTAATGTACTGACAACATCGTATAATAACCACGATAGGGCAATTGAGCATAAGAGTTTAGTGTTGGGTGCGATTTACTTAACATCTGGAAAGACCAACGGTAAGTCTCTGATCTGCATCACTACCCATCTATCCGAATAGTCTTTCTCACTTGCCTTCTACGTGGTCTGTATATTGCGACAACCTAACTACACCTGATCTGAAAGCTTTCACGCCATCCAATGTCAATGTTCTCCAAATCCTCGCGCGACAAGCTTCGATCGCGATCGGTAATGCCTTACTTTTCCGGAAGGTAAGTATATTGTGTTCACGTCCCCTTCGACGCTATATACTCATATAGTGCCATTTACTACTTGTACGTGTAGCTGCATAGAGCAACACAAGCCAATATTCGGATGATCGATCAACAGAAGAAGTGTATGTGGTTTCGCTTGCATTTTTATCTCAGATTTTGATTGAGGGCTGATCGACTCTATATCATCGTTGTCTATGATAGCCCTCGAGGAAGCTCGAAAGTCAAGGCAAGAGGCAATGACTGCTACCAAAATCAAGTCCAATTTCCTGGCCTCTATGTCCCATGAGCTTCGGACGCCTTTTAGTTCCTTCTACGGCCTATTGGGTCTTCTTAGCGAAACAACTCTAAACTCGGAACAGAGAGAATTTGTTGGAACAGCCCGACAAAGTTGTGAATTGCTACTTGAGGTAAGTGGGCCTTTATCGCATTATCTTGTTCCATCTTGAGAATCATGATCGGTATACTAATCTCGAAGTTCTTATGTTGACGTTCTTGTTTTAGATCATCGATAGTTTGTTGGATTATTCGAAACTAGAAGCAGGTGCCGTCAAACTAGAGCTTCTCACTTTCTCTCCAGGTACGTGATCCGAGGAAACACGAACACCCTTCTCTAGGTGACTAGAACTAATTATACTTCTCTGGCTTACTTTCTCACATAAACAGAGGGCCTCATAGCTGAATGTCAAGAGCTCTTATTGACATTGGTAAATAATATCATAGTTTTCTTGTCGATATTCCTGAACTATTGTTCATCTTTTTAGCTTTGAATTTAATCAAACCAGGCTACTCAACGAAGTCTTGAATTGACATATAACATTGATCCGAAGGTTCCTTCGCATATCATTTCTGATCCTTCGAGGTGCGTCTGCTTTCGGCATGATCTATATCGTTTGTGAGCGAACTTGGAAATAACCTGTTCTTCTTTCAAATTATGCCTTTTCTAGAATCCGGCAAATCATGTACGTCTACTTAACCTTGCGGTAAAAACCTACAGTTTGCTAAATTTAACTTTCTTTCCTAATCTTATTTCAGTATGAATATGCTAGGAAATGCTTTGAAAGTACGGGTGTCTTCTATTCTTATGTCTTTTTCTGACGTAAGCGATCATGCTGATACAGAGATAATATCTCTATCATTAGTTTACCCATACTGGATCTGTCAATCTAGAGTGCACTCTTGATGAATCGAGTACTGTTCCCCACCGAAAAGACGAGATTGTGTTACGTTTTGAGGTCACAGACACCGGTAAGTTTATTGTTGGTTCATCATTCTTCAAAAAGCGACCACTGAATTATTTCTGCTGTTCGATCAGGTATCGGCATGTCCAAAGCAGAGCAGCTTCTACTTTTCCAGCCTTTCAGTCAAGTGGATGGATCGACAACGAGAGTGTATGGTGGAACTGGTTTAGGTGTACGTGGTGTTCCTCAATGAGAACGTATAGTCAAGTACTCAATAAGTCAATCCGGTTTTCTCTTCAAATAGTTGAGTATCTGTTTGCAACTCGTCAAACTGATGGGAGGGACAATCGGTGTCGAGTCAGAAGTCAACAAAGGAAGCGTATTTTCCTTTTCGATCCCGGCGAAGATAGTCTCAGACTCGCCAGAGGCTCGCAAGGTGAGTGCCCTATTTAAATCGCTATTGGCCCCATTGGCTGCTTCCTCAAAGCCTCTAAAGCTGACAACAGATACAACACTTGTTCAACACGAAGGCACTTGATGATCGAGCTGCTCTTAGTTCAGCTCTTTGCGATCACGGGCGACCTGCCATTCTCATCTCGTCTTCATCATCTGCTACGACTGCTCTCATATCGTCTGCATTGACCGGCTCCTTTATCGTCACTACGGCCTCTATGCCTGATACACAAGCAGCGTTGATATCTCAGTCGTTCTCATTAATCATCCTCGATCAGTAAGCTCTTTATTTGGAAAAAAATAATTATGTTGACTGTATCGCTCGCCATTGACTTGTGCACTCGTTTTTGTTTATAGTCAAGCGGAGGATTCTCTTGCGCAGGTGAGAAAGATGGTCCAAAAGCTTCCGATCGCCCCGAAGATCGTCTACTTGCTTGTCCCTACGGCAGCGAACATCAACAGCAAGCCCAAGGACGATGCCTATCCTTTCCTGAAGCCTATACGCCGAGCGAAGCTCCTGAAATTCGTAGTCGATCTGCTGCACGATAATGTGGCCAATACGGCACCTGTGAAGAAAGCAGTTATCCCGCATAAGACGCTGGATCAGTTCACTGTTGAAGAAATTGATATTTTCAAGTCCAAAAACATCTTGATTGCAGAGGTCAGCCAACTTCTCATATCCACCTTTGCCTACGTACCAGCCTCAAGATATGATGCTGATATCGACATTGTTCTCTCCTTTTAAAAGGACAATCCGGTTGCTTCTAAGTTGTTGTGTAAGACTTTGGAGAGGTTGGGGTTGGTTGTTGTTGCCGCCGTGAATGGAAACGATGCTGTAACTGAATGGGAACGTCGACCGGATGGATATTTTTCTTTGGGACTCTTCGATCATCATGTATGTTGTTTTTGTCCGTTCTTACATCGATTTTTCACTCGGACTGATTTGATTCTGATTCTGGTCACAAATCTCCTCTCTAGATGCCCTTCCGGGACGGACCCTCGGCCACCGCTCGAATCCGATTGTTAGAATCCAAATCTCGTCGTAGTCATAGACTACCTATCGTTGGGCTTTCCGCCGATTGTGAGTATACTTTCGTTGTCGCTTTGAAAATATGAGCTGATCTATTGGCACCTTAATCTTGTAATCTTACGAATAGGTCAGCAAAGTGCTAAGTTGCTCTGTATTTCTTCTGGAATGTACGTCTGTTGTTCATCCTCCTAACTCAATAGAAAGATGTGTCTGATGTGCTTTTTCTTTGCTTTCGAATGAACTCCACAGGCAAAACTATCTTTCAAAACCCCTTCGCCAGGTAAGAGTTTGATACCCTTTGTGAGTAGTATATCTCGTGCCAAAACTGACTGTCTTCTGTTCTATCTATGCTTCTCTTTTAGGCCGAACTTGTGACTTTGCTCAGAGATTATATACTACGCTAGATGTCCTGCTGGCCTATCTAAGATTTCTGAGCTTTCACCCAGCTCTGCTTTCTACCTTTAGCCCCCTTCTGCCCCTTTGTTCTTTTATATACCTATCTCGAACTTATGTTCTTTCCGGCTTACTTATATACCTCATGGCAGTTTCTGTACCGAATTCAACACTGGTGATGGCTTGTGCCGTTGATACTCCCTGTAATTGTTTGATGATCACTTCAAATATACTTAGAAAATGATCGAAAATCGAACAGAAAAACCCAAGTTTGCGTCGGAGAATCCCCTAATGAGATTTTTACCGGCTGTGTTCCGACATCGACCATCTTCGTCCCTTCTTCCACAGCTGAGCTTCTTCCTGGCCACATCACCTCTGTTCGCTCTCGTTAAATTACACAAAAATGTCCAACGCTCACGTAAGTACTTTTGTCTTGCTCAAGGCTGATCAAAGACGCGTCAAGAATGTTTTTTTGACGGTATGATTACGGGATGTTGATAACTAAACATTGGGACGAAATAGAGACCTACTTGGAGTAAGTCACGACCTCCGCCTCACCTGGCAAACATTCGTCTTATTTCTGTCCTTCTCTTCAATATAAAATACTGATATCAAGAATTGTGGCATGTTAATTCTTGCCTTCAGACCCCGCCCAAGGTCGAGAATCTAAGAGTGGATCTCAGCAAGTCTCTAACAAGGAGATTGCATCACACACCAAGCTTAAATTCCGACAGCCCGGTCAGACTTCTACCTCTGATGTCGCTCGAGTAGATCTTCGAACTCAACTATTGATTAACGAGCGAAAAGCTGAGGATAAGAAGAGGAAAGCTCGAGGATTGCCTGCACTGCCTCCTTTGGTGCTTCCCGGTCAGGAACTCAAGACTATTCAAGACGGGTCTCCTAGTGCAGAGATCGATGAGCAGGGTGAAAGCAAGAGACGAAAGCTTGAAGAAGCTGTTGGATTGGACAGAGATGATGATGATGCTGATGACGACAATGATGATGACAGTGGAGACGAGAATGATGTGAAAGGAAAAGACAAAGCAACGTATGTGAATTGGGATCCTTGTGTTCAGCCTGGATGAGTTCATACGTTTTGAATGCTGAATCTTTTCGAATCTTTTCTACCTTTCCACTCTTCCTCAAAAAGTCCGGAAGATTCAGACGAAGACGAAGATTCAGATGTTGACTCGGATGACGACTCTGAGGATGAGACGGCAGAGCTCCTCCGAGAGTTGGAGAAAATCAAGCGAGAACGAGCAGAAGAGAAGGAGAGACAAGTTCGTCGCTGCCTTCCTGACCTTCACACCCCTTAGCTGCAAGCTCAAGATACATTTAAACGCCATGTCCACCACTAATCTTCTTTTATCTCTCGGCATTATCATTTTTTTCTTGTTGAATAGGAAGCCGCTCTGCAGGCCTCTGAGGCAACCGACAGAGAAGCAGAGATCGCGATGGGAAATCCTCTCTTGAACCTGGCTGCCGCCCTAGGCCAAAACGGAGATTCTGATTCCGTTTCCAATGGAGGATCTTCAGCTTCTGGTTTCAAGGTTGGTAGACGATGGGACGACGATCTGATTTTCAAAAACCAGGCAGCTGGAACGGAGGATAAGAACAAGAAGAAGGAGTTTGTGAACGATCTGCTGAGGACCGATTTCCATCGTTCGTTATTTTCACTTGCCACCGCTTTGTACTTCATTCCAGATCTTAAAAGCTTGACGACTAATTTATCATGCTCATTCTACTCACGATGACTATACAGGTAAATTCATGTCAAAGTAAGTCATTCCCCTTCGTTTAACAATTGAATCTGAATTGACATATACATGCTTTGTCATGACAACAGATTCATCAAGTAAAAGATACTTAAAGGTTTCATTCCGCAATTTTGTACCCATTACTCTTCTTTGTTATTTTTTCGATCATCTTTCTTTCTTTGCGTTTTCTTTTCGCATCCTTTTTCTTGTCTAGATGTATGTGTATGAGGGGTGAACGAATAGATTTATGACAGTGCTTAAAACCAAGAGAAGAAAGACAGTTGACTTGAGAGCAATCAATAGCGAGAAAAAGTTATTATGGGTGTTGGATTGAGTTTAAGGGAAAGTTTGAGAAAGGGTTATTCGAGAGACCTCGCACAATGAGAACAAAGAGAGGACTTTAGGTGATATTTAAGAGGAGAAAAGATACGCAAGAATTCACAAGAAGAGGAAAAGAAATATATGCAGAGCTTCGTAAGTAGAGGAAGAAGCTGATTTGCCTTGTGACAGAGAAACATTTGATCGAACCAGTTGAACAAGAGTGGATGCACAGCCCATGAAACAGTGTGTTGCGAAGTAATTTTTTTAATTAAAGAAACCGATAACAAAAGGAACAGAAGAGAACAAGGTATATAGAGAATGTTATCTAGATGAGATAAAGAGAAAGGAATGGGAATAGTGGATGATTGAACAAGTTGACATTGAAGACAGGCCTAGAAAAGACGACAAAGAAGATGAACTTGAAAACAAGAGGATGGCCAGATATAACTGATTATGAACCAGATTCGCTCCTTTCTGGTTGGGTTTCTCTCAACGTTTTTTATTCCTTTTGAAACTGACAAGAATAGGTTGGAAACCTCCTTGATATCTTCTCTGTGGTATCCTGATCGGTCTTTTACTCCCACTTCAGCCATTCACTGTGATGTCCAAGGCCAAAATAGGAGTTAGTTACAGAAACCGAGTAGTCTCGAAACAGAACAAAAAATCCCGCCCGACGTACCCATACATGTTCGGGGCCTCTCCTCTGATATAAGCCTCAAACGTCCTCTTCATAATCGCCGCCCAAGCTAAATCCCTCTCATCGTCTTCAATCTTGTCCGCCCACTCGCCCTTCTTACCTGTCCCACCGGTGGACACCGGTCTCTTGACTCTTTCTACTGCATTTTCCGGCAGAGATGTATCAACCGGTTCGACTGCTCTATTATTAATCGCCACGCCGCTCGGATTTGATTCTTCTTCAGGGGTATCTTTCACCGCAAGAGGTTTACTAGGCTTCTTGGAGGCGAAGATGGCGTCACGAAGCAATCGTTCGCCTCGAATGAACTTTTGGCCCAGATCAGGCCAATTTCGAGCTGGGTCGAACGGAAGCCACCTAGATTGTATAACATATAAGAGGTCAATCGAGAGCATACGGACAATGGTTGAGATGAGAAAAGGGGAAGAACGAACCAGTTATTATGATAGTGATAACAGAATGCACCTCGGAAGAACGCATCAAAGCCAGCAGGCTGAGGTTCGGCCGTCAGCTGCTTGTCACCGACAAAAAACTTCTTGAACCTGGTTTGTGATTGGTTGGCATTGAATTGCTTCAGCATGACTCAGGAACGTTGAAAATGGACAAGAAACATCAAATCACGTACTCTGGGAAGTATGGGAACGGCGGTCTCTCTCGCTGGTACTTTTCCATGTTCAACCAAGCCGAATCAAACAACGCATCGGGCAGTCGATAAAGCAACGGACTCAACCCGGCGTCCTCGAGGTATCTTGAGATCGTCATCGGATGGAAGTCCATCTTGTTTTCTAACGCGGTCTTGAATAAGAAGCTTGTCAACGCAGACTTTTTGTGCATCTTGATGATCGCGGTATTGTATTTATCGTGATAACTCCATCGGTAGGCGAATGCTCCTTTCCAGTTCCACAACTCTTCCCAATCTCTCAAAAGTATGTTGTCTGCGTCGAGGTAGATTCCTCCAAATCGATGTAGGAGCACGAACCGAACCATATCCGAGAGCACGGTGGACAGCTTATCATAATCTTTCTCGGAAGCACCAAGCGAGACCTTGGGAATCTTGGCTGGCTTTGGTGGTTTCGGCTTTTGATCTCCTCCGGCCGCGTCTGCCAGATCTGCCACGATTCCTGCCAAGAGCTCCTCGTCACTTAACATGGCGTCCGCATCGACTTCATCGCCAACCTCGCTGTCCTCCTTGGCAGGAGGGGTGAACTGAAATCCTCCCGAGTTTAGGATTGGCATACTCCTCCAGTGGTCCTTCAGTTCAGGCACCCCGTCGAGCTGCTCGGTCGTGTTCCACATCTTGAACTTGACTACGTCCTTGAATCTTGAATGTAGGAACGGCGCACTCCACGGGTTTGTCGCCAAAGCCTCGTACATCTCCCTCTTGGCCGCCGGATTTGGCACGCTCGCGGCATGACCTGGATTGATCCAGACCAGGAACTGAGGTCGGCACACTGGAGGATTTGTCTGCTTCGACCATTGAGATTGAGGCAAGTCGAGTCCTAGATTCTGAGTAAAAAGAAATGACAATATCGCCATATAGGGCTTATCGGTGAAAGGTCCAGCCCAGAAGATATGGAACAACCTGGGTCGGTTGGGGTCGCATGGCTGGGAAGGCGTAGCAGCAGATGATCGAGCTGGGTAGGGGGTAGGCAGGTTAAGTTTAGGTTTGGGGGTTTCTGGTTTTGTTTTCAGGGAGTCTTGATCAAGACTAGTTGCTGGACCGAGTCCAAGAACGAGACGCGATCGTTGATCTGCTTCTTGAGTGCGAATATTGGACGGAACAGAGGTCGATGGTTGTTCGGTGAAGACATAAGACCAGGGCGAAAGGTCTCCTCTCTTGACACGTCGGCCGTCGAGGTTCCCACCTACACGAAGGACCTCCAAACAATCTCGTACATACTATTGAGAACGAATGTTTCACACGCTCCGTCAGCTTTTATTTCTTAACACTGAGCTGACACGCTTAATAAGAGGGAGAGGTACCCACCGCTCCTTTACTAAGGTCACATTCCTTCATAATGATGTCCAAGTCGGCCACGCTCCCAGTGACAGGCCTTTTCGGGTAGTCGAACCCCCCATCCGTCCGAGGATCTGTTGGAACGGTCAAATTCACGTATGTTCTGTCGTGACCAGAACCTTGAAAGTAGTGCGAAGGAGAATTGGATGAGACAGGGGGAGGGCTGTGTGGAAGGGAGGGGTTGACATATCCACTCTGAAGATTGGATTGAGGCACTAAAGGTGACCAAAGAGGATGGAGTCGATTCAAAAGAGATCAAAGCAAGTCGGAAGTAAGTAAGAAGAAGCAAAAATATAATAAAAACAATGACTGGTCATGACAAGACAGCTTGCTTCTCATCGGCTCATTCTACAGCAACAGCACAGTCTTACCTGATCTCCTGCTGGGCCAGTGTCCGCTGATGATCTCCCATTCCCAGACGGCCTTAATCTCCTCCTTAGAGATCACCACCGTATCCGGATCTTTAAACGGATTTGGCCAGCCACCATCCCCTTGACCTCCTCCGTCGTCGCCGTCATTCTTCTTCTTCCCTGATCCTAAGAGCCAAACAAAGAAAACGAGACAGCCGAGTGCAAGCACGAGAAGTTTTGCTCTGATATAGCTCGTCCGACTTATCCGAAGGTACAGTCTAGGAGGTACCGGTATAGAAAGCCGGAACTTTCGCGGTTGTTTCCCAAAAGGAAGAGGGACCAAAACGGTCGTCCAGTAAGATGACGATGCGGTATGGAGGTCTGGGTTGTACTGATACAGTTTTTCATTGATGGCCGCGTTCGAGGAAGATGAAGAGAATGAAGGCAGCGGTGATCGACGGGCTTTTTGATGGTGATGAAGTCCACTCTGGGACCGACCGAACAGATGAGACATTCTGTCTTTCAGGCTGCAAGAAGACTCTGTTGTGTATTTGGGAGTTTTTTTCTTATTCAGACCTTGAGGGTAGATGAGATGAAAAAAGGGGGAGAAACGAGTGTTGACGTGGACGTACCACTCTCGAAGAAAGAGGAGATAGTTAGCTCAAAGACACGTTACGACCGGAAGGATACACCTTATGCCTTATAGACCAAGAGCGATAGTCAGATCTGAGAACGAATGGACAACGCAGATGGATGGACGATGATGGTTTGGAGTTGACCGAGTTTAACTCGTGTTTCTTCGGTAACTGGTGTTGTTGACCGCGAAAAGCATTTAGACTACAAAACCGCGTAGTCGCTTTCAGGACGTCATTAGATAAGTTTGTAGTGTTTCCCTGTTGTTTCACAACGTCTATCGCATCATCTGTATATGTTCAGACACACAACTCTCTTACCCACCATACAATGTATTTGCATTCAAGAGCATACTCTCTCTTGTTTGATCAGAGTCGTCGGCTACAGGTTCTTTTCTTTTTATCGTTCTTCACACTTGGCCAGACTTGCTTTCTGTATTCCCTTTTGAAAATTCTCTTCCGTCTACAGCGCCGCAGCGGGTTGTGCTGCCTTTCCTTTCTTCCTTTCAACTGCAATCTCATAAGCAGACACCCAGATGAAGAATAGTCATTTTATGTGAATAGTGGTACATGTAGAAAGCCTTCTGACACGCGTGTCTACCTGTGTCGTTTTGGTGTTGAAAGAAGGTAAACCAGAAGGGCAAAGCACACAAGAAAGGTGTTAGAGAGAAAAGAAAGGTGGAAATCCTTTCAAACTTAGCCACGTCCTCGACTACCCCAGCCGGCATCCTTACTATCGCCGGCAGTGTTCGACCCACCCGCTGCATAGTTATTTCCCTCAGCACCAGGTTTGATCGTATCCGAGTTCAGCGCCGCCGACGACGACGACGACGAGATCATCGCCATTCTCGCCGGGTTCATACCCGGTCCGCCTGTCGATGAAGGCACGGTGGTTGTCGCCATAGCCGTTGGGAATCCACCGGACACAGCAGCAGCCGCTTGAGATCCCCAACCACTGGAATCTTCATAACCCGCTTGGTATCCCTGGACAGGATATCCATTATAGGCACTCTGAGGAGCTCCGTACGCGCCCGACTGTGGAACAGAGTACCCAGCGTAATTGCCACCGACAGGGTATCCTCCGGCGGCATTCGGATATGCGTAAGGTTGAGGTTGTGAGTACCCTGGATAGCCACCAGGCACCATCCCTTGGGTCATGGCCGCCTGGGCTTGGGTATAAGCTTGAGCGTAAGGGTTTGGAGTCATCCCACTTCGGGAGCCAGCAGCTCCAGAATGCATCGGAGTCATGCCCGTTCGCATGGCACCAGGTGTTCGACTTCCAACGGCGGGCGTTCGAGCTCCCATACCAGGCGTTCGACCGCCGCCACCGCCAGATATCAACTTGTTCTGCTGTTGCTGCTTCTGGAACTGTGTTTTGAACGAGTTGCAAAGCTCAAGCATTCCACCTACTTCGGCATTTCCAATCACGTAAGACCCAGGATTCACTTTGATACCCCAATAGTGTATCGTTCCTCCAGACTTGTCGAGGTACCCAAGCTTGAAGTATCCAGGATGATCACGATCAAGACCGAAAGCATAGACCGCTTTTCCGGGTTGAGCTAGACAGAACGTTTTCAAGTATGAATCTAGATTAGAAGAATAGATCAAAAAAAGGAATAGATAGACGAATCAGTGTAAGGCCTCGCAGATAGATGACAAGGAAAACACACGCGTAACTCGAATACTTACCGAGCTCTTCCTGGTTCTTTCCCTTGAATTTTTCGTGGTTCATCAACTCTTCCATCTTTCGGACAACCGCCTTGACGTGTGACACAATTAATTCGTCCAAATCGTGATACGAATACTGTCCACCCACTCGCAAGATTCGTCCCAAACTTTGGGGGTTCGGCTTATCAACCTCCAAAACGTCTGATCGAGAGGGCATCAAAAGACACATCAGAATACTGTAAGTGTGGGATGACAGGAAGGCAAGAACGATTCGGAGACTTACCGATATGCTGGTAGAGACCATCGTCAACCTTCCATGTTACGTTTAGATGATCAACACCCTTCGAGGACGGACGGATGATGACGTCCCCACGATGCTGGCTGGCTAGCTCCTGCTCAGCTTCGGCAACGTTCATATTGAAAAAGTTTGGGTGGTCAATCTGCCGCTTCAATCGATCAACATCCGTTCGCTTTTTTCTTTGAGCAGCCTCAGCATCAGCTTCGGCCCGTTCTCGATCGAAAGGCTCATCGGGAGTGACTTTCCTAAGAGCTGCGTCTCCATAAGCCAGTTCGGTGTTTCGTAGAGAAAGCTCGATCAACAGCTTTTCCGGGTAAACAGCGATGATGACCGCTCGAGGATAGCTGTCGGCCTTGACGACCTCATCACACGAGTTCACAGGCTCGTCTGACACATAAGTCTTGTCCACAATGGCCTCGATTCCTGAATCAAGTCGGATGTTCACCTCGCCTCGGTGAACCCGAGTAACTCGTCCGGAAACAAGGAATCCAGGTACCAACGTCGTCTCCGATTCACCAGTCAACATAGTGACAATCTGCCAAGGAGTAGGCACCTGGAAATCCGCCCTTCGATCCCTTCCTGGAGAAGCCATCTCGTCCTTGATAACGTTGAGGGCAAAACGTTTTTCGACGCCACGGATATCCCGCAAGTTATCTGCAAAGTCATCCAAGTTGAGTTCATTCAACTTCTCTTCTGGAGAATCGTCTAGCATGAGCTTGACTACGGATTTCGAAGGGTGGTCATCTGCCACATCCTCATCATCGAGCTCCAATGCGTTCTCCGCCATCTTTCGAGCGAACTCGTAGTCATCTGGATGTATTCGGGTGCTGTCGAGAGGATCTGGCTGAGTCGTGGGGTTTTCCGGGGAAAGCTCAAGTTCGTCCATCTCGTGAGGAATTTCGAGAAAGCCGGCAGCGTTATCGAACATGACTGGGGTAAGAAGGTGCTTGTTAAAGAGTTCTAGACGGTTCGTGAGGAATCCACCCTGTTGAAATAGGATGAGTTGATCAGACTATTGTTAGCAAGATTTAAGCGAAAGAAGGGAAAAGTGCTCACAATTCGAACCACGTCTCGAATAAGCTGCTGAGCCTTTCGAGGTCCAAAGCCGGAGACGTAATTAAGAATTTGATGCTGGTACGAGTCCCCAATGACATCATTGATTACCACACCGTTGTCGTTCACGATATTCACGAGAACCCGCTCGAAAGCTAGAAGAAGCTTCTCTTGAGGAACCTAATTGATTTCAAGCCCATAATTCGCCGCGGTTAGTTAACTTGGACTAACCGAGCAAGTCGGTAAGGTTTGTAGAAAAAACTTACAAGCTTCTGGGAGTAATCGTCGAATGTGATGGCGACGATATCGGATCCAAGGGCACAGTACTCGTGAATAGGTGATTGAGCATACCGACCGAGTCCCACACAATATCGAGACGTAGGCGGGTAAAGACCAAACTCGCGCTGGGCTCGATCAGAGTGTTGATACAACCGAGCGACATCATCAGGCACGAATGTTACAGGGATACTGGCATCTTTCAGTTCCATCTCAAGCTCGAGCTCCGTCTTGGCAGCCTCTCCCCACGGAATACTACCTCCAGGTCGAGAGGCCTCGTTCTCCTTATCGACCTTAGCCTGAGCCAACTCCAAGACCAAAGTCTTAACCCTCTCCATCAATCGATGAGTACCCACTCGGAAACCGCCCACGACGATAAGACTGGGCTGTCGTCGAGTGATGAGCGCTTTAAATTCGTCCGTTGGGAGAGTCTTGGATGCAATGCCTTGTCGTGCCATCTTCTCAAGCTCCCATGGCTTTTTCTCGTCCAAAGTTTCGATCTTTGTAGATTCTCGGACTCGACCCTGCTCGTCGATAAATACACACATTACTGCGTCGTTTCGATCACCCTTTCCGTGTGAGACAGCAAGAACCGAGGGGGACGCTCCCTTCTCATACTCTTTCGGTCGGAACGGAGACTGATTGGCGGCCTAATGAAAGACAGAGATAGAAAAATTCCCAGTCAGGACAACAAAGTACAAAACGCAGCAGAGAAATAGGAAGTACCTTCTCCAAAAGCGAAGCACAAGAACCTGCAACAAAGTTCTCGACCTCATCCCTCAACCACTCCCTTGCCCACTTGGCTCCCATAGGAATCAACTCTTTCTCCCAAGCCTCTTTGATGACTGTCCGTCGGAATGCGTTCCAAGCTGAGGACGAGCTGTCGGAGGTCTCATTTGATTTCCAGGCTTGGAATAATGACTCTTCTAAGTAAACCTGGGTTTGCTCGGATAGCGTAAAGGATACCTTGACAAGGTTATTCCGTTCGGCCTCAAGAATATGAAGGAATCGGGCGGATTGCGCGAGCTCGGTGATTGATTTTTCTTTGAGGTACTTGAAGGACTGTTGATACAGACAGACGTAGAATGATGTAAGTTGAGGTTCAATCGATATATAGAAGGTCTTGTCTCACATTGTAGGGATGGAAGTCATCTATCTTTGTGAGACCAGCCTCAGTAGGGTAAACAGAGACAAGACCCTGCTCTCGGAAGTAATCGCGGACGATTCTTCGAAGATGGGGATTTTTGAAGCAGTCCTGAACCAGAATCCCTCTGGCAGCTAGAGATAGAAGAGACGCGAAGTGAAACAAATTCAGATACAATCAAGCATTATCAAATTGAGAGGCAAGGTGTCAAATGGAAGAAACGCACCTCGAAGAACCATCGTTACGTCAGTCAACATCTTGCCATCGATGAATTGCTCAGCATAGTCCTCAGGGAAAAGTTCGATGTCGGCATGGATAGCTTCTTGTTCATTCATGAATAAGTTCTTAGAGACAGCCTCCTCAATCGGGAGACCTGCGGCCTGAAAGTGAAGAAAAGTAATTCGATAGGTTAGCATACGATTCAGCTCTGTATACTAACGAGATCGAAAAGGAAGACGAACCTTGACAAAGTTAGATAATCTAGCGTCTCGGTAGGTGTTTAGGTAGGCTTTAGGTCCCTGTGCGCTGGGCCGCTTGTATCGACCCTCCTTCAACCTGGTTTCTTCATCGAGATCCTCGTCCTCCTTCATCTCTTTGAATTCTTTCATGAACCGGATTCCTAACCAGTCTGCTCCGTCAACTACACCCTCCACCGATTCTTCCGCCGTGCCCATTGGGCTGATTACGAACTCTTCAAAGTACGTCAGTCTCCAATCGACTTTCTCCTCTCGGATCGGCTTCTTTTCTTCTTCTCCTTCGGCCTCTCCATCAATACTGATAGGAGCGGCGGTAGCCTCCTCGGTGTGCTGTTTGGTCTGATCTTTCAGTCGCTGCTTGAGCTTCTCCCATGTGGACAGTAAGCCCTGCTTTCTCTTCATCAGGTTTCGGTACTTGAGTCCAAGCTCAAAGATTTTCCACAATTCAGGTCGAGTGATGAGCTCGATCATACCCTTTGGGATGATGTGACCTTGAGAGTCGGTTGCGTAGTGTACGAGATAGTCTCGACGGTGTTCCCAAACGAATGGGACCTCAAAATGCTCGAGGAACATGAAACCGAGAGCCTTCTCGACGGCAGTGAGGAATTTGAGATGCATGTTGGGCCTCGAGCTATCGAGCTCATCAGCTTGAATAGGAATGCTTAGGAAAGTGTTTTTGGTTCGGGCTGAAATTCGAGAAGAAATCCATTTAGCAGCAAGTTTGATATCAGGAAATTTGGGGAACTGGCCAAGAATGTATGTTGGCGAAGAGGAAAGAGTCGAGTTCATGAGTTGGTGTCGTTCCGGGATGTCTCGTAGTCGAATCAAGTTATCGGACTCTGTGAGGTGTCGAGCTTGGATTTCTGAGGGCTCGAAAACCTGTTCGTAGTGCAGAAGGATAGACGATCAGTCAGACGTTCAACGATGAGATGATAGGATACAGCGTACGTCTTCTATTTTAAGGTCTGTAACGTTTCCAGCCAACATCTCGTCCTCTCCCTCCAACGCCCAATCATATTCGTCTCCGTTTCCGAAAATGTCATAGATGTCGTCCCAAGCACTTGAATCACAACGAGAAAGTATGTAAGCACGTAAATGTTGATGCATATTATCTTTGGCTGATACTTTTCGAAGGAAGACTTACGCTTTACTGATTCCACCCTCTCCGCCCCTCTTCCCGGCTTTGCCCTTCTTCATTGCTTGCTTCTTAGCCTTCTTTCTTTCCCTCGCCCTCTCGGCGGCCTCTCCACCATCTTCATCAAATTCATCTTCCTCAATAAAGTCTCCTAAGCCATCGTCATCTTCATCTACATCCATCTCTTCCTCGGCCGCCGCGGCCTCTCGTCGTTTCCTTGGCATGTCCTCGAAGATGCGAGCGAGATCGTCTGTGTTGGGCATATCCTCAGACGCAGATCCTGAGTTGGACGCTTCGGAAGCAGCTGGCGACTGTCTCCGACGAAGTAGTTTCTTCGGCTTTGATTTCGAAGATTTAGACGGACGAGGGAACGCCGATCCAGTGTTTTCTGCTAGCAAGTCAAGATCATCATCCGATAGGTTGTCCGCGCTGTCGGCGGAACGAGAGCGTTCTGGGAGAAGACAAGCAGAGATGTGATTCTCGGATGAGTAAGAAAGCTTCATAGATAGGAAGACCAGATAGAGCAATGAGGACAGACCTTTTCTTCTTCTCTTCTTTTTGCTCTTTCGCTTCTTCTTTCTTCGTTCACCACTGGATGCTGAACCATCGCCAGAGCCTGAAGCCTCGTCTTCGTCTTCGTCTTCATCTACAATGAAGCCAGCTTGGACTCGGCGGACCTTTAATCAAAGATAGCAGAGTCATCATCGACGCGTCAGTCAAGTCGTCCTTCAGCTCTTCATTATCTTCCACCACACCTCTTCTGTGCCGTATGGAAATCACTCGTATACAACCAATATAAGGAAGATAGAGAAGAAAAGGCAAAACGAACCTCGTCCGGGTCATCTTCCTCTTCTTCACTCGAATCGTCCTCTGGATTGAGAGACCGTTTTTTTCTAGCGTTGTCGATATCTTCACCTTCTCCCTCTGATGAGGTCCTTCCTTCATTATCGGACATGATAAAGGATAAAGGTGAAAAGGGGCAAGGGAATAAGTTTTGACTCTGTGTTGAATTGGGTCGTTGATAGATCCAACTTTTGGCCGACGACGCGAGGACGAACGAGGCGAGAGAGGGGTTAGCGACGAATTCATTTATTATACTTGAATATTTCCTTAATCGAGACTTTCCTGGTTAAGGCCAACCTTTCATTTGCCCTCCTCGTCTTTCTCTCCATCCTTTTCCAGTATCATCAAAACGACCACCAAATTAAACACTTTTAATCAGCCATGCGACCTTCTTTGATCTTGTCTGTCCCGAAGGTGAGGTATCGGATGCAGACTCCTGAATCTAGGATTCTCGATATCCTTAATCCTGTGAATTACCGAAACGCAAAGGGTGGTAAGATCACCGGGAAGAGTCTTCGAGGAGTGTATCATGGAACGATGATGATCAAGGGTTCGTCCTCGATCGTTTGTATCTTGGGTCTTTGTTGAAAGGAAGGAATCTAGTTTCTCGAACTGTCGCTGATAATCACTCGATGTTCCTTTTTCTTTCTCATTCTTATTGCGTTTGCCCATCTATTCTCTGCGTATATATCCTTCATCTTTTCGGTCACTCGTCTTCCCGTTTTCCACGGTTTAACGAACTATCAGGAAACAACGTGAACCGAAAAGACAAGAATTTCATTCATCGTTCACTCCGATTCTTCAGGCCCAATGTCCAGGATAAGATTCTCTACTCTGAGACCCTTGATGCCAAATTTCGAATGCCTACGACTGCCAAGGCTTCAAGAAAGATTGCAGATTGGGGAGGATTCGATAATTACCTTGTATGCTCTCATTCTCCAGCGATCAGCTTCAATCTCCAGTGTTCATTTGACTCACCAAAATAATGTTTTGAATATCTGTGTACGATCCGCGTTTCAGTTAAACACCAACCCGACATATCTATCCCGGGAGACGTGCCGAATTCGAGACAAGGTCCGCGAGGTTCTACACTCTCACCTCGACAGCCTGCCAGAAGGTGCCAAAATTCTTCCCAGAGGAATCACTCCTGGGGTTCACTTTCAGGACCGAGTTCGTCCGGTGGAGTTCGTTGAAGGAGACAAGGTGTTGAAAAAGGCGAATGAGCAGAAATACGCCGAGCCGGCAGCACGCAAAAGAGGATGGCGAGGATACACAAATCCCCTCGAGATGGTCTCTGGGCTTGCTAAGGGAAAGAAGATCCTGGGACTGGAGGATTTTAGACGAGACGTATAGAAGAAACCAAAAAGAGGATGTCATGTTTCAACATCATATATGTCGAGGTTCGAGTTGGGACTGGATTCAAGAGAGAAGTACAAATGCAGCAAGCAATATGACTATCATCACCCCTCTGCTCTGTTTATTGCTACTATCAAGAACGCAACAACGATAGATTCGCAAGCATTTGTAGAACAATATTCTTCGTCTGACTATATCGAAATCGAGATGTACATTGGAGAGTTGGGTAGGTAGATGGTTTCTCGGAGCTCTTTTCCTCTACGCGTAACCACCGTAACAAACGTGTAAAGAGAGAAAAAAATCAACTTTCACACACCATCTTTGAACTACCTCCTTCATCTTTTTTTCTTTTCTTTTTGTTCTCTACAACCGATTCTTTCAATTCTCTCTCTTGCTATTTGAACAATGTCTGAGTCTAGAAACCAGGAAAACAGAAGGGCAGCCTACAAGTCCAAGAGCAACTTCACCCCGGCCGAGTTGCGAAAGCGTCGAGAGGAGCAGCAGGTGGAGATTCGAAAGCAAAAGGTTTGTTCCTACTTGACATGATCTCTTTCCCTCTCTCTTCTTTCTTTTTCTAGAACGAGAGTGTTCATTGAGCTACCTTGGAGCTGGAGACGTGAAGGATGCTCTTTGGTTATCTTGCTGTTAAATCGTATCTATATGCTGACTTTGTTGTCTCACTTTGGTCTCTACCTGTCGTCTGCCCCTCTTGTTTTTCTCTTATTTGTGTCGTGCTGATTATGACACGACGATGCCTCAACTAGCGAGAGGACTCTGTGGCCAAGCGACGAAACTTTACCTCTACCTCGGTCGACTCGGACGATGAGTCTCCTTCAACCAGTGGAGAGGCTGCTGTAAGTTGATTGTCTCACATTATATCAACTTTCGTCCATGGTCCGAATTGTTTTTTCGTGAACAAAAACACCGATCTGAGGTCGTGCATCCGGGATGTTTTCCATCCACACATTTTGTCATCTGCTCATTCTATGTAATCTTCCAAACTTTGACTCTTATTAGCTGAGTGACCTACCCCAGATGATCCAGGGAGTGTTCTCTGACAACGTCGATGCCCAGCTAGATGCCACTACGAAGTTCAGAAAGTATGATTAGCCTTCTTATTCCTATCCTGGCTTGTGCGGTGACGTGAAATATTGATAGACTTGCTCCTCTCCTCTCAGGCTTCTCTCCAAGGAGAAGAACCCTCCTATCGAGCGAGTGATTGAATGCGGTGTCGTCCCTCGATTCGTCGAGTTCCTTTCTAGTGCCCACTCAATGATTCAGGTCTGTCTTCTTGTAGAGCCTGACGCATGCCGAGAGAGCATCTTGTTATTGACGCCACAGTTCTCTTTCATCTTTTGTCTCCTTAGTTCGAAGCCGCCTGGGCCCTTACCAACATTGCCTCCGGTACCTCCGCTCACACTCAGATCGTCCTCCAGTCGAATGCCGTGCCGCTTTTCATCCAGCTTCTTTCCTCGCCCGTGTTGGATGTCAGGGAGCAGGCAGTTTGGGCTTTGGGAAACATCGCTGGTGATTCGCCAAAGTGCAGAGATTATGTTCTCGAGCAGGGTGCTCTTCCTCCTCTTTTGGCCTTGTTGGGAGAGAATCATAAGTTGAGCATGCTCCGAAACGCAACTTGGACGTTGAGTAACTTCTGCAGGGGTAAGAACCCCCAGCCAAAGTGGGAATTGGTGAGTAGTTTTGAGTAGCTTTGAGTATCATCCTAAGTGAAGACGATCTTGAGAATTTCATTTTGATCGGTATATGCGTTGTATTTTTTTTTATCACAGATTTCACCTGCCTTGACTGTCTTGACGAAGTTGATCTACTCGTTGGATGACGAGGTTCTGATCGACGCCTGCTGGGCTATTAGCGTGAGGCCTCCTTGCTACCCCCGCCATCGCAACATATATCACACATGCTAAAACTTTCCTTTTTTTTGTTGTTTGTTGTTTTTCTGTAGTACCTCTCCGATGGTACCAACGACAAGATCCAGGCTGTGATCGAGAGTGGTGTTTGCCGACGACTTGTGGACCTTCTCATGTATGTTTCTCTCGTCTTGCACCTGCTTGTCAAACAATATTCGATGCTCGAGCTCATATCTCTAATCATTGAAATAATCTTTTCTCTTAGGCATCCCTCCACATCCGTCCAGACTCCAGCTCTTCGATCGGTTGGAAACATCGTGACCGGAGATGACCTTCAGACTCAGGTGGTGATTGCGTCTGGTGCACTCTCTGCCTTGCTCGCCCTTCTCAGCTCATCCAAGGAGGGAATCAAGAAGGAGGCTTGCTGGACTATCTCTAACGTCACCGCCGGAAGGTTTGTTTCGTGGTCTATTTATCCTTTGAGGTGAAGCGTAGAGGTGGTAACCTTATATCCTGATCAATATGTGTCATACTATTGCAAAAACAGCACTCATCAAATCCAAGCCATCATCGACGCCAATATCATCCCTCCTCTCATTAACATTCTCCAGACGGCTGATTTCAAGACTAAAAAAGAAGCTTGCTGGGCTCTATCGAACGCAACTTCTGGCGGACTTCAGGAGCCGTCCCAGATCAGATACCTTGTTTCCCAGGGATGCATCAAGCCGCTGTGCGATTTATTGAAGACGATGGACAACAAGATCATCCAGGTTGCGTAAGTGTGATGCGTACAACGCTTGAGGGGGAGTTTACGTTGGCTGACCAGAAATTCTCTTGACTGGAACCCTTAGTTTGGACGGTCTTGATAACATTCTTAAGGTTGGAGAGATGGACAAGGAAGCTGCTGGACCTGGCGGAGTAAACCAATACGCGCTCTTCGTCGAGGAGGCCGGAGGAATGCATGCGATTCACAATTTGCAGCATCACGAGAACCTCGAGATTTACAAAAAGTCGTTCTACATCATGGACAAGTTCTTCCCGGAAGAGGACGAGGCAGGAGAGACAGGAGTGGATGCTCCTCAGGTGGATGCCACTGGCTCGTTCGCTTTCCAGTCGGATCTCTCTGCTCCCCAGGGTGGATTCAACTTCGGACAGTAGTTATCTTTCTTTCGCGCGGCCTTTCTTTGTGCTCTTTCCTTACGCCCTATCTTCTATCTACCGTCTTTTTGGTCGACGCTTTTGCTTTTTGGTGTCTCCCTTCTCTATCCGTTCTTGATCAACTCTTTAAATACCTCGAGATCATCCCACTATTAGTTTATTCCACCCGATTCTTTCTCTCTCTCTTCCTCAACAAGACCTTGCCTCTGGTTTCGTTTCCGATCTTGATCGTTTTTTCTCCGGTCAATTTTTTTCTTTTCTTTTTTCTTAAACAAGCGGATATCTCCTGCGATGGATGGTTCTTGTTCATTCCCCTCTCGTCATCTATCTCTTCGCCATGCGCCCGGTTGTCAGAAGCCGTATTATCAAGTGCAAAGGAAGACAGAAGATGAGATCAGAAGATCTTGCGTCATCGATCGTAATCGCATGTCTATTATACTTAGATTACTAAGGATGAATCGTATACATAGAATATATAAATGATAACGACTGGCATCTTCTCGTCTATAGATTCGTTGCTCTCATCTCCCAATCTATCACCTCTTCATCCCCTCTTGTGAAAGAACAGAAGACATTAAAGATATCAAAGAAAGTCGAGATGCCTCTTCCCGATGCCCGTGAGTCTACCTGATCAGATCGCATTCATTGGTCGTCCACGACAGCATCCAGGATTATGGCGACTGACAGTTAAGACATATATGTCCACTCACTCACTCACTCATGCGCATATATATATATATTCACACACATCCAATCCGCACAACTCACAATCGACAGATATACATCCAGTGGCTACTGGAAAAGCAGCAGAGCTTGTCGCAGCTCATAAGACCCCTCAAGATTTGATTTTCCATTCCGGCTGGTTCTGTCCTTTCAATCAGGTTAGTCTTTTCTCTTTCTTCTTCGGAAGGCCAAACCTCGTGTTGGCTAAATTGAGATGAAAAGAACCTGGAAGTGGCGTGATGTGGAGATGAAACAAGGGAAGAATACAGATGAACTGAACTAGCTTGATCTTTACAAACGCTGAGTAGAGAGTGTGGGTAGCATTAGAAGAGAAGGGGATAGAATACGAATACCGAGAAGTCAACCCATACCATAAGTCGTTCGTCTCTTACTCTCTTTCTAGATTCTGGTCGAGCGACGGTACAATATAAAAGAACTGATGAACGATATGGGAACACATATATGCATTTTAAAGAAAAGATTTTTTGGCGATAAACCCCAAAGGATTGGTCCCTGCGATCCAACATCACGGAGATGCTCGTAAGTGATGAGTGTGCCAGTTGATAAAGCACCTAAAGCATTCTGAGCTCATTGAGAGGGTTAAAAAAGTGTACGAGTCAAGTATCCTGTTGGAGTACCTTGACGACGCATTTCCAGAGACGAAACCATTGCTTCCTTCGGATCCCAAGAAGAAGGCTCTCGCGCGTATCGATGTGAGTCCCTGATTTTGATTTTTTGTTCTGAATGAGACGATCAGGTAGACTTATACGAATGAAAAAAAATAGATCGACTACTTCTCGAAGAAAGTGAACCCTGCATGGTTCAAGCTATTACAGAATCAAGATTCCTCTCAGGAGGCTTCTCTCCGTGCCGATCTGGTGGATGCTTTGAAGGAACTAACCGGCCGGGTCCAAGGTCCATTTTACTCCGGCGACGATTTTGGCTTTGTCGACATTGCGGTCGCTCCCTTCTTTGCCAGGTAGGTGTGGGTATGTTTGCTTGATGGAAAAGAGCGAGCTGATCAGACCGTATCTTGCTTCTGCCCAGGCTGTATATCCTGGAGGAAAACCGAGGATTCAAGCAGTCTGAGGTGGGCGAAAAGTTCGAGAGCTGGGTGAGCTCTTGTGTAAACAGGAAGAGCATTATTGACTCGACGAGCGATAAAGAGTATTACGCCGAGATCTACGGTAAGTTCTTTATTGATCTGTCTGTTCTTTCAGGTGACTCTCTTGCCTGACGGTGGCTCTTGTCACGGAACTGATTGACTGGATTTATGAACGGTGACTTCTTTGGTTGAACATCTCGGTCCAGAACGATACTTGTCGAACCAGGCTCAATCTCAAATGGCGAAGGAGACGAGGGGAGAGAAAGCTCACACTTGAGAAGCTTTGTTAGGGTTGTGGGGCGGCCATGTAAGACGAAACCGTTGTTCACGTGAGATCAATTATATTGCCGATCAACTGCGGATGACGCAGAGTCTGGACTTTTCCTTGGACCGATGTTCTTCACCGGGTGGGCACTCTGTCAGAGTGCCCGGCGGCTTTCTGCTGCGGGTTCCAATCGGTCCCTGAGCCGACCCCGATATGGGTCTAGGCCAAAAAGCCAAAAGGCTAATACTCTCTTGTGTGCCTCTTTCTGTGCCTGATCATGCCCTTGTTTCCCTCTGCGCCTACTTCCGGTAGGGGGAACAAGTCCATCCGAGAGACCCATCTAAACACTGACCGACCTAGACTGTCTCGACCAACTAACAGCAAAGAACGAACGCACTCACATCCGCTTGTTCTTTCATTTCAAAACTGACGACTGTTTTTCTTTTCCGATTTCTTCTTCGTTCTCTTTCCGGTTTCTTCTTTTCCACACCTCCGCTTCTTTCTCTTTCTCTTTCTTTCCTCTTTTCCGTCTTTGTCTCCTTCTCTCTCTGACTTCGGTCTCGACACCATGTCCAACGAGGGCAGCAAAAAAAGTTCATTTCTGAGAGTGACTTTCTCCTCAGGCAGGATAGCCAAAGTCAAAGGTTTACCCCGACTGATGACCACCAAGCTTTCCTCTCCAAATACCTCCTCCACACCAGATCCTTCTAGATCACCTGTCGTCCGACCGGCAGCAGCCAACAACGATTCAAAGGTCTCCGTGGCTAGTCCGATCAGTGCACCAGAGCAGTCTGGCCAAAAGGCGTTGACTATGCCATCGATCGAAACACCACAACCAATCTCCAATATGGACCTAATATTCGATTCAAACCAGACCATCTTGGTTGATCTGTCGTCGCCAGTGGAAGACATCTCGTCGTTCGATCTAGCGTGCTCGACTCCATTACCATCCTCTCCGTCGCCGGAACCACTAGTCTCATTTCTCCCGTCAATTTCTACAGAAGAACTTGATCGCGTGATTGGGATCGATCCTCGGCTAATTCCTCTCCCGTCCAGTCCTTCATCGGACACACTCATTGACCCCGTGGGTCTCGAGATCAGTGATTTCATTGCCGTCCAGCCCTGCTTGATTCCCTTGCCTATCTCTCCGATACTTGAACCAGAGGAGAATGCTGCGTTGTCAGACCCCAACACAGATTCACTACCCCTCGACTTGATGTCATCCTCTGAAGGACTCTGCTCGGACTCTCCAATCGATCCACCGGACGAACTCTCCCTGACTTCTTCAACAGAGGATGATCCCATGCCATCGACTCCTCAATCACCGGTCCAGATTCTCAGCCGACTCGTAGAGTTTGCCCAGGTTAAGTCTCCCATAGAAAGATCAACAACCACGACCACGACGAACAAGAAAACACTTCGCAAACGGATCTCGACTCACAACTTTTTCGGCTCTCATTCTAGTACTTCTCCCAATGAACCTATCAGCCCGACCAGTCCAACCAGCCCGTTCGACGGATCGTTCCCTTCTTTCTTTGGTCGGTCGTCATTTGGAAGGAAAGTAGCCGGTCCATCCACTGCCTCTGGCGCTCTCTCTGTCACTGGCACTAATTCTTCTCAACTTTCCTCTCAAAGTAATTCAACTGTCGTAGGGTTCCAACCAGCGATACCCGCACCGACACAAACGATCACTCATCGGCCTAATCCCACTTCGGTGCTTGCGTCGACCGATCCCAACCGACCGAAGGCCCCTCCTAGCCAGATCGGTCCAAACACCAAACGGTCTGAACCGATCCGATCATCCTCCAGTGAGCCTCACCACCGTCGTCCACTACCTCAGACCCAGGCCCATCCGTTTCATCCTCGATCGAACGGAGCAAAAAGGATGTCGACTGGTCCATCAGCTATTCCACTTCTTCCTCATCCATCAGTCCTCATGAGCTCTCATCCATGCTGGAATACATACTCCCCTACCTCACCCATCGGTTCTACCGGTTATGGCTCCACCTCCGCTTTCGGATTTGACAACCGTGCTGCTGCTGCTGCTACGAACCAGAGACGAAAAACTCGGGATGGATCGGTCGGGAGATCAGAAGTCGAGAAGAGCATACAAGGAAGAAGGGCGAGTAGGATATTTATGCCAGGGGAAAGCTCAAGAGCCGATTGGATCAATATGCTGGAGGAGAAGGAAAGGTCCAGGGATAGGTCAGCATCCAAAGAAGGTCTGAGCGAGAAAGAGGAGAGTGAACAGTACACGAGAGCAGAACTGTGTTTCATGATCTGAGTTTGAGTTCTCTCAAGGAAGTCCTTTGTGTTTTCTTAACTTTTTAATCACTTGTTTCTTTTCTCTACGCTGTTGTACACATTTAGTTTCTTATTTTCTGGTTTTTTCTCTCGTTTTCTTGTACATGTAATTCTATCTGTAACATCTTTGTCTCCCTGTGTGGAGCATACACTAAAACCCAAACGGAAAGAAGAAATTGTGTTGTACTTCTATAGTCATCCCCAAAATGTTATCAATCATATTCATCTCTTCAAAGCGGAAAAAGAATACGGGGACGACATCAAGAGAGAGAAACAGATGTTTCATAGAAAGTAAGAAGCATAGACTAAAAGATAATAGTTTATGATAGAATAAACAAAACTTGACGGCTCGATGGAACCTGGCAAGTATAAATAGAAGAGAAAGACTAGGGCAGATTTTGGGATCAAAGAGAATACCTAAAATCCTTATCCTGACCATCAGTCATATCAACCAACTCCTCCGGATCTTCTTCCTGATCTTCCCTTCCCTGAAGTCCGTTTTGTTCTTTCTTCTTCCAGGCTCCCTGACTCTCACGTCCACCGCTACTCTTCTCGCCAGAGCCATCGACAACGACAACACCGTAAGTCTTGTCCCGTCGAGCGTTCTCCCGGCTCATCCAAACTCGGAGAACCAAAGAAAGAACGATAGTAAATGACATGCAGACAATCAATGAGATCCAGGTCGATCGGTATTTGATTGGTTTCTCTTGGGTGAACACGATATATGGACCGATAATGCTGTTTAGTTACATCAAATTTCACATGAGAAGGTTCCTATCAGTTCAGCAATTTCTATTCATATATGCATCAGAGAAAGAGAGAGAGAAAGAGAAAAAAAAGGAGACAAACTTTCCAACGTTATATCCTATAAAGATAGATCCACCGGAGATAGCTCTCTTCGTCGAGCCTTGAATGTTGGCGGCAGAGAGAGCGAGAACGATGACATAAGGTGCGCCGAAACATGGAAGTAGGTAATATCCAAATAGAGGCAACCCTCGATGGATCCTTGTATGTGTTGGGACACCCAAAGTGCACAGGAAGGTTAGTGGAGTACATGTGGTATCGGCTTCAGGGTTGAGCGACAAAAAAAAGAAGAAGACAAACCAGGATCCCTTCCAAATGATGATCGAGCCTACGATAACTGGCAAGCAACTGACCGCCACGAGGTAACATCTCATATTCTTGTATCTATCGGCTATCCACCTAACACACTCACCCAAGATCCACAAAATCACGACAAGTTATGAGATTCAACTCGTAGGAACATGTGCTGAAAAGAGTTTGTGAAACCTTACCCGACGATATAAATCGATACCATGGTGAATGCTCCACCTGGGATGGAGATGGCGATCGTCTGTAGAGAAGTATATCCGAATGAGGAAACAATCCTTGCGCCAAATGCGGTGACTCCACCACCTGATTTTGAAAAAAAAAAAAACCATAATCGTCAGAAGAGTACGTCAGTCATGACTTCTGAAAACAAATAATGGGGGAAGGTAACAGGTTGTACATACTAGGGGGACCGGGCGAGACGAGTTGTGTTCGTCGGGGGAGGAAAGTGTGAGTATACGAACAGCAGGCACAAGAGTAAAAAATATCAGAATCAACCGAACGACCTACTTGCATACCTGATACAGAGTAGATTCGATCGAAACAAGTAAGTACTCTATCATTGACTTTGGGTTTCGAGGGATTATATACAATGTTGTATCAGCTTACATATATGGCAGCTCTTTCGAATGTTAACAGGCGGAGCAACACCATACACAAGCGTTAGTTCATCTCACAAGGAAGGCAAAGACACGGATAACAAGAGAAAAGGAACTCACCCCATGAGGAAGAAACTCCAAACTTTTGGATCCAAAGCCGCCTCCTTCGCCTGACTCCAACTAAACTGTTCTCCTCTCAATCCCTTTTCTCTTCCTCTCATTCGTTCCCTCAGAAGCGCACGTTCAGATTCATCCTGAAAGAACCAGGAACCGAATTTTCCAAGCTGGGTCGGTGACGACGGAACAAACGCGAGGATGACAAACGACCAGGCGAGTGTGATGGCACCTGCAAATAGGTATAGGTTCTTCCAAGGGGGAAGAGATCCCTTGGCAGATCCTATGATTGAGAACAAAACGAAAAGGAAGTTGTCAGTTGGTAGGTTTCATGTCAAGTAGTTGTAGTGAGAAGTGATCACCTAGTCCATAGTTCAGCGCGCCAGACAACTGTAATGAACACACAAGCTATCAGGTGAAATTCAATTTGACGATATATGAACGACTAGATAATCACCATCGAGAAGATGCCGGTTGCCGAATACCAAATCCCCAATCTTATGGCCTCTACACCACCCCCATCACCATCGTTATCATGACAAAAAATAGAAGTGATCCCGACCAACGATGTCAGCCGAATCACAATCCGTGAGAGAAACATCTGAAAGCGACATACGTTCTTCCTTCTTGTACCACATCGTGGTGATCGCCAAGAAACCCGGTGACACCGCAGCCTATTGACCCCATCAGAAATTTGGATTGTATGAATTGAGAATAGTCCGGGAACTTTTCAGATGAAGATCAAAAACATACCTCAACTAGACCAAGGAAGAAACGCTAAATTTAGATAGAAAGAAGGTGAGCATAATATAATCCGAAGTCTTCGACAGTAAGTAACGCGCCATTCTTTAGAGTGATGATGCATTGCGAACTAACCTGAACAACCAGGCCTGGATCATACGGACATAACCCGGAAAAGCAATGATCTCCTTCAGTTAGTTTGGTCTCTTTTCTCGGTTGACCGGTTTGTAGATAGATAGAGAAAGAAGTCCGACCTTTATAATCTGAGACGACGACGGTCAGAATACATATGACTCCCCAAATGAACCTGCGTGTCGAACAATCGACTCTAGTGAGCTACACTCGTTCTTTCGGTCAAAACTGACTCGAAGAAATAAAAGAAACCATACACGCATAGAGAGAGTGTTCGGGACAGATTGACTCTCTGAAGCACGAGCGCAAATGGCAGGACCTTGAAAATCCGATGGTTTTAAATCGAATCAAACGGGTCAAGACCGTGACAAGAAACAGATTTGTTT
The DNA here is from genome assembly GCA_014706385.1 of Phaffia rhodozyma. Lineage (NCBI taxonomy): Eukaryota > Fungi > Basidiomycota > Tremellomycetes > Cystofilobasidiales > Mrakiaceae > Phaffia > Phaffia rhodozyma. Next base: position 1,710,569 of record JACGZH010000006.1, read on the forward strand.
ACAGAAAGCTTGGACATACAGCAGCGATATACCCATAGTAGAAAGCAGCTGTCGCCGTTGAAAACCTTTTTGTCGAGACGACACCTGTAGCCGATGTCGTTGAAAGGCCCTGCAAGGTTCGGGGGGGGGGGAAAGAAAGAAGGGGAATATTGAACGAGGACACTCAAGAAAAGAGTTGTAACTTAATGAAATTCTGAGGGAAGAATGAACGAACGAGATCTTTGATGATTCCGAAAACACCAGCAGAGCCTAAAACAGCTTTGTCATACTTATTCCGTCCATTATACAGTCATCCATTCCCATGGAGGAGAAGGTGTAGAATAATTAGAAAGCGCAGAGAAACGAACGGGAATTTATTTTGAAAAAGAAAAAGTAACCCTGGACTCACGTATTGAAGCCCATAACTGATCGTCAAAATAGGCATCACTTTTCAACCAGACCGAAATCCACAAACACGTCAGAGTCAGTTCAGACGATTCAATACACTGTCTGGTGCTTCCAAGTAACTCGGTCATCATAATTGAGGCTCGATCGAGGTAAACTCGAGGTCAAGAACACAGGTGTGAGCAAAAGAAGGTTCGTCTCACGAAGAAGATCGATTTTCCTAACCAACGCCCGTTCCCTGGCTCTCTTGGTCTTCGACTCCTGAATTTCTTCGGCTGTCGCTGTCTTTTCTGTTCGGAAGAGATCCTCCTGGGCATGACTATCTGATTGAAGATCTATCCTGTCCATAGTCGACAAATCTGTAGATGGTTTCTTGGAATGTTACCCAAACGTTCGTTTTCTGTTTTGTCTAAATAGATGATTTTAATTTGTCAACTTTTCGCCGGATGTCTCCGAAATAAAATATCGAGAGAATTACACTTCGACGGAACTCCGTCGAGAGATCCGCTCGTCCGCTAGATCATGCAGGATAAGTGGTCAATGTAAGGGGCCGGGTTACAGGGTTACGCAAGGTGACTGTAGTTGACTAGGGATGCTCGAGGCGTGGAGGTTTAGGCTTCCAGGCTCAGGGAAGAGAGGATGAATCGTGATTGAATAGCACTGGTAGCTACTAGGTTATTTAACAAGGATCCTAACTTGAAGAACCACATCTTGAAGGAGCGCGCACGCGATCCTTTTATGTGTTCTAGCTACGATGAAGTGGCCACCTGGTTGCCACTCGATTACTAAACTACAGGATTATCAACTAGAGATTATCAAGCAACAGATCACTAATCCATATCACTAATCCTATCACTAATCAAGGGAACGTAGCTGAGAAGGATTATCAAGCGCATAAGGTGAGGAGAAGGAGCATAACGAAATGGAAGGCATGATGAATAATGGAATGTGAGCATGGTCACGCTGTCGTGTATATGTTACCTAACTCTGGTTCCTGACAGTCAAGGTCATGTCTATATAGGGAACATCACGTGTTTTCTTACTCATAGTCATACATAATCATCCCATAGTAAGGAAGGAGAAGGATAGAAAAAGGCCATCAAAGTCCTTATTGGTCTACACTTCCCCGTCGGCCTGCAAAGCCAAAGCATCGTACTCAACTCTTCCACCATTTGAACCCCTCGGATTATCCTCTGCTCGCTCAAACGGGAGTAGAAGTGTACATCCGAGTGCTACGACAAACACTCCTGAGGAGACCCACATTGGAGACGACTTTTTTATCGAAAGAAGCTTTCCCGTAAGGAGCGGTGCGACGATGCCCGCTCTGTATGATCGTCCATCATCAACAGCGTGTGAGCGAACAGATGATGGTCTAGATAGAAACAGAACCGAAATATGAGATCTCACAATCTAGATACAGCAGCACTCGTTCCACAAGCAGTTCCTCTGATGTCCGTTTCGAATATCTCTGGAGTCATACCATCTATTCCGCAAGCCATTCAACCAAGCCTCGATTAGACCTCGATTATAGATTATCCACCCCTCATGAGATGAAGAAGAAAAAGAAGAAGGAGAAGAAGAAGAAGAAGAAACTCACAAAGAACAGCATACATCGCTGTACCAGAGATCGAAATAGCGCATGAGCTCCAGACAACTCCACTTTTAGAACTGACGAGCGAGAAGAGCGTGGTGGCCAAAGATGTAAGCGCGGTCAGGCCCGCTAAGGACTTTCGTCTGCCAAACGTCGTTTCGACGAGGTATGCCCCAATCTGGAAAAAAAGGGGAGATCTCAGACAATAAGTCTCCTCTCGCAAGAGGATAAAATGGTCAGGGTATGAAACGGAAAGCGACAAACCAAAGCGCCTGGACAGCCAGCTAGGGTGTATAGCACCAGTTCCTGCAACGCTTCAATCCTTCCACCTTTCGCCGAGTCTTCTGGTACTCTATCTTCTAGAAGGATTGGTAAGAATGCGTTGAACATAGTGTACGCTGAGAGGGTCGCCCGATCATCGATGGGTACCATGATTAGAGTCAGTTGAGAAAGAGAAGACTTGTTAACTGAGAGAACCATGTGAAGAAGCTACACACCGAGAGACATTGCTCCCCAGATGACACACATCAATCCAGTCGTCAACCTCCACTCTGGCTTCCAGATCTCTTTCAACTTCTTCACCGTCTTTCTCCAACCTACTCTCCAATCCACACCACTACCTCTGCCATTTTTCGGTGGTTCACTCGGCTGCCTTAGAGGAGATCGACTTCCTAAGCGAACGATCATCCCTGGTCTGTTTAGCCTATCAGACGGGCGTAATTGCCCTCTTTCTGGGTGTTCGATCGAGGTCCGTCCGGCTTCTTGTCCTTCAGGGTCCCCGGCAGGTTTGTGAAGTACGTAGTTTGCTTCTCTTCTCCCAACCTCCTCCTGATCTCTCGAGGCTGTCCTATTCAATCCTGTCTGACCATCATTGCTTGAGCGCCCCTCGGAGGTTTCTAGATGGATGATGAGATCCGGACGACCGTTCACCGAAATGATGTGACAGAGAGCTTGAACGCATGATGGTTTCCGATGTGTGGCGAGTAAGTATCGAGGAGACTCGTACAGTCTGAAAGCAAAAAGGCGGAGAAGAAACATAATTATTGTCTGAATAGACAGTAGGAAGAAGAAGAAGAAGAAGAAGAAGAAGAAGAAGAAGATGATGGTTCGAATCAAGTCAGTAAAAGCTAACGAATGTTGATTAGGCAAACCGAAGAAAGTGATCATACGATTGCACCCAGAGTGCGGAGCATATATCTCCAACCAAGGTTATCTGTCTCGACTGAACATTCATATGAGGAACTCGGACTATGTTCGGGACAACTCGAGCCAGGTAGGATCCAGAGACCTATCAAGGAGGAGATCACAGCGCCGAGAGAGAAAAATACAGACAATCCAGTGAGTAGGTACTGTGATTTTCTTGGCATGTTTTCTAAAAAGATTGTGCCGTCTGAAAGAAAAGATTGAAAGGTGAGTGTGTGGTTTTTTCTTTCTTTTCGGAGTACCAATCGATTCAGAGGAAGCGAGATTTGATTAAGAAAAAAGACCATACCGGTGGGCATAGATCCTCCAACAGCTGAGCCCAGTAGGAGCACGGATATCCTGAGTTCTGTGAATCCTCGAGCATAACTACTCAGAAGACCAAAGAGCCCGGTGAGCGCTAGTGTTGCGTTGAACGGAATCGTTCGGCCCCAGATATCAGCTGCTGAGCCCCAGGCGACAGCACCCTGACAGAAATCATGAACCACAGTAACCGAACGAGATTATCTGAGAAACGAAGCTCAAAAGAGCCGCGAAGCAGAGGATGGACATACGATCATCATGCCGACCATCATACACGCCGTCAGAGTCCCGATCTGAGAGGCAGGCACGTCAAAGTGATCCTGAACACGAGGAAGGATGATGGCTATGGTATTTTAGTCAGGACGGGTAAGCAAATGCCGACGAGAGTGGGCTAATGTCAAGCAGTATACCAAACAAGGAAGCTGCACCTAAACACTAATGATGTACAAATCAGATATCTTCACTGGAGAGCAGCCATCAACTGATACAGTGTGAATCTGCTTTACTTACTTGGAGATACATGTTCTGTCGCGAGCGTTTACACCGCGAGACAATTTATTGTAGAAACAATGAGGGCACACAGTAAGAGTCTGCTTAGAACTCGTTATATTCTTTGATTACTGAACGACACCAGAGCTCAAACGTACGTCACAAAGCCTACATATCGGAACAAAACACGCCGGTTAGTGCGATTCATGATAAGACCACTCTATTTCAAACACCAGAACTTACCATCCCATACCACATAGTATCTGTTGTGAATATAGACGTACGTATCAGAGAGATCAGGAACCAAGGTAGAAGGTTAGGATAGGAAAGATGGGAATGGCTCACGAGAAGTTTCCATTCTTTTACAAATGAAAGACGAGTGTCACTTTAGAGAATACATGTCTCTACTAGAAATGAGTGAACACGATGTTCTCACGATAAGATCCTATCCCAATCTCATCAAGTGTTTGCTCTAGGGCGGTCAAGTCACCTTCTGAAGATTTATCGGTTGTGATATCAACGTCCTGCTCGTCCTCACTGGAATCAAATTCGGCCTGGAGATGGTGACCCTGTTGATTGCTCTCTGTGTGCCAATCGGTGAGCGCATAAAAGGGAGTATGGTCTGACTGATCCGGACGAGATGATCTGCCTATTGATGAGAATAATGAAGATGGCCTCTTGACCAGCGCAGGCGTTGAGCCGGACATTGTTGGCTGGAAGAGTGACACCAAAGTGAGCAGCGTCATTCAAGAGGAAAGGCGGGGGTAAAGAGACGCCAGCGCGAGGTGTTACATGAGCTTGCACGGTAAGATATCAGCATACTTTGCCTATTAATATCCTACTGTTATATGCAGTGCAAATTCTCATGTCGTTCGAGACACGTGCTCTGCGTCGTGGCCCAAATCATGACGTCTGATGTCAGCCGTCTATAGCATACACAAGAGAAGCCACGGATGTCTGTACAATGCGCCATTCAGCGTAAGTTTCAGCCGGGCTTGGATAAGATCCTCCTTTGGCACCTAGGTGTTCTTACTCTGGGAGGACCACCATTCGAGAGATGAAGCCCCAGGGGAACGAAGGGAGAGCTAGAAGATGGACAACGTAACGGCTATTACTGTTGAGGTAACCACGATCACCAATATTCTGGCTGTGCAAATTGCATTCTTATCAGATTACATTTTTCCCTTCCGATCGATCTCGTTCCCTTCGCTCGCTCCACTCATCGTCTCCTTGTCCCTCGTCTACGAGCAACCAACGTACCTACCAATACAACATCGACAACCATCACCATGCTAGTTAGCACCAGAATCGGATGTTGTAATCTGAGTGGAAGACATAAAGTGCTCTCATACTCAGGAACTTATTCTCTTTCTACCACTCTATCCAGGCAATCTCGCTCACCAGCCGGTATACGAACATATGCCTTGCCCTCGAACTCTTCAGCGGTCTGTAGAAAAGATAACATCAAGCTTTCAGAAAATTCACGGTCGAAACAGATAAAGAAAACAACCGATCTTATCGAAATCTACCGAGATAAAGTCCACAGAGGAGAACTCCAGTGGGATGATCACCAAGTTCGGATCTTGTTACAGGTAACGTCATGTTATAGATCTCATCCCTATACTAGGTTTCTGTGCTGATTTTTTCTCTCTAACAATCTTGACAGCTTCGATCGCTATGCCGGAGACTGGCAACATATAAACCTCCAGCATATCTACTGGATGACCTTCCTCCTCTTCCTCCTCTCAAAAATCCTCCTTCAAATGAATCTTGGTGGCCGTTCAGTCCCCGGGCGCAACCGCAACCTGAAGAATCTCTAGACCTCACTCGAATATTATCTATCGAAGAAGAACTCGCTGCGTTAAGTACCCCAACCGGAGTTCTACTTACTGGTCCTCCTGGAAGTGGAAAAACGTTCCTTCTTGATCTCGCGTTTGAGCACCTCAGCTTACTCCCAGGAGAGAAAAAGACAAGAAGGCATTATCATGCGTTCCTGTTGAATGTCTACCGACTCCTACATCTCGAAGGCAAAGCCATGAATGAGGGAACCACCGAACAGGCTAGAAAAATTGTGGCAGAGAAAGCTTTGAAGGGAGGCTGGAGGACTGTCTTCGCCGGCGGGAAGTTCCAGGACGGGCAGGAGGAGAAAGTAGGAAGCTTGGTGGAGCGAGCCAGAAGAGATGACGAGTTAGCATTCAGAGTAGCAAAGAGATTGATCGTCGAGGAGGGGTGGCTCATCCTGTTTGTATTGAATCTATCAGACAACAATCCCTTCTCTTCGCTCATATATCAGTAATTGACTTGTAAATCGTGTCCCAACAGATTCGACGAACTTCAGATCCTCGACCCAGCGACCGCCTCTCTGTTTACCTCAATCATTACTCACTTCTGGCGCCTAGGTGGTGTCATACTCGCCACATCCAATCGGATTCCAGATGATATATACACTATGGGTGTCCAAAGAAGGCGGATCGAAAGCTTTCTCAGTTGTCTCAAGAGCAGATGCGACGTTCTTGAGGTCGACGGAGGAAAGGATTACAGAGAGGTTGAACAGACTAAACAGCTATTAGATCAGCAGGCAAATGATAACAGAGGTGGAAGTTGGAACATCGGAGACGCAGGAAGGAAAGCGTGGGAAGACAAATGGGAACGACTTGTCCAGGGGCGCCAGGGTACGTTTGATCAGTGCTTTTCTCCGAGATATTACTTTTCTTTTCTCTAACCGGATAGACACCACTCTTCATTCCTTAGTCACACCTGCGACACTGTTGGTGTACAATCGGCCGATTCTTGTTCCTGCCCAAGTATCACCAGATCTCTCATCAGGCTCAACGACACTGGAGGATTGTCCCACTGTGGGAGGCATTGCTCGATTCACTTTCTCCGAGATCTGTGAAACAGTTAGTCGAATCCTTGATCGTCGCATTTCATTTCTTTCATCACAATGTTCGCTGATTTGCGCATTTATCTTTGCGCGTAGGCCCTCGGTCCGGCAGACTACATCTCGATTGCCTCAACATACTCTACGATCTTTGTCTCAGACATTCCACCTATCAAGACATCGATGAAGAATGAAGCACGTCGATTGATCAACCTGCTCGATGCTCTCGTCAGTTTCATCTGTTTGACATCCTTCAATCAAAGATGTACAACCAAAGCTTAACCACCATCTATCTCCTTTGGAAACCTTGGCGAACAGTACGAATCAAGATCAAGACTTCACATTCATTCTTTGACATCCTTACACGGTCTTTTCTTCCCAGACGCATCTTCTATCACTCCTGATGAACTTTTCCTTAGAGATTCTCTCGAACAGGAAGCGTTGAGCGAGATGCAGAAGGAGATGGAGGAGCCCACAAGACCCAATATCTCTCTTTACAATCAAAATCACCAGCCTGAGTCTACCATTAGCGAGCCAGTGATTACAAGAGAAGGGAGTTCATCAACTGCGATCGATGAAGAGCAAACGAAGGGCTTGAAATCAGGACTGAAGGGAGGGGCTTTTGCGAATTTAGCAATCTTCACAGGGGAGGATGAACGGTTTGCCTTTGTTCGTCTCTTTTTCCTGCTTATTCTCTTAATCGATGAGCCTGTCCTTCATTCCTCTGTTCTCTGACACTTCTCTCTCGCCCCTTCACTGACAACTCTTTCTTATCGACTTAAAATAAAACACACAGAAACGAGCACTCTCAAGACTAACGGAACTCACAAACCCTCTCCTTCCCGCCAGACGTTGGACGCCTATACCTATCTCCCTCCGCACATGGGAGTCTCTCTCTCCATCACGTTTCTCTTCTCAGGCACCAAAAGTTTCTTTGCTCGATTCCGTCCCTGCTTCACTATCGCCTTCGCCTTCACCTCGGGCTTCATTTTCGTCATCCTCTTCTTCGTCGGACCTTGTCACCCCCCTTCCGCGCTCTTCCCTCCCAAATCCGGTCCCTCACCAAGTTCATCCAGACGACTTTGCTCATGAAGCATCATACGACACGCCTCTTCGGACACGCAAACAACCTCGTACTGACATCTCAAAAGATGACCCTCCTCGGATGAAAGAGAAACATTTTTGGGGAGTTGCCAGGTGGGGACCTAAAGCTGGAAAATGGGGCACTGGATTTGGAGATGATAAGTGAATTTTGGGGTTTCTATCTCATGAAGTCGGAGGAAAAGGTGGATGAATGAGCATGTATATCACTACAAAGAGAGAGAAAAGATGGTTGATGTTGCTCCCATATATGATATAATAGAATAGTAGAACAGACTAGAAAGGACGTATATGCTAAGATTGGATTTTTAATAGGGATTGATCAAAAAAAGAAAGTTTAACAAGTTGACGCGCAGACATCAGAACAGTCACCGAGAACCAAATTGAAGCAAAAGGAAGAGACACGTAAGGGAGGAATCTTTAAAAAGATAAAGAGAAGAAAAAAAATACAACTTTGATGTATACCGATTGATCGTACGATCAAGGGCTAGAAGGCAAAGGAACCATCTCAGGCGCTATCATTTTGACTGGCCGAACAAGTCGTTCCCTACTAGCCGAACGGGCAGGCAGAGGCGGCGGCGGTGAGTGAGGTCGAGCAAGTAACGTTAACTGCTTGAGCGTAGGCTTATACTCGACCTCCGACGTATCTTCTCCAAGCGTGCCTTCAATTTCCTCAGTCACCTGAGAAACCCAATGATGACGAACAATCAAACGTTAGTCAATACTTTTGTCAGACCAACCATCCAAAACAGATTCAGAATACGAACAGTATCATCAACAAATATTTCTCTGCCAAGATCTTCGATCTGAGGAATGTTTCCATGTACAGCCTGCAAAGGCGATTTTACAGCACAAGACTCGACTGTTGTTGCTACCGATCCGAGTTCTGATCTTTGGGTTGATCGTTCAGAAACAGACGAATGGATAGATCCCTGGGAATCTTCTGATGGGAGTTTCTCCGTTGCTAGACCTTCCCCGTCCTCATCTTCAGCAGGAGTGACAAATGAGACAAAAGATGGAGTGTTTATCTCCTCACTGTTACTCATTTCTTGTTTGGGATCAACTGCAGAATCTTCAGATGGAGCGCAAGGCGGGCTGATCTCAACCTTTGGTAGGACTCCTTCCCACTGCACACTTCCTTCCCTGTCCCTTTCTTGAGTATTCACTGACTGATCCTTCCCGAGAGAAAGTATCTCGGCGATTATCGCCAGGTCCGAGTCGTTCCCTATATCCACAGATGGTTCGTTCCCTGTATCTTCTTCAGCATCTACCGGGAGATCAGATATAGTTGGGCCTAAGATCACCAAACCGGTCCTCGAGTTGAGTCCGACTGGATGAGGAGAGGACGTCCGACCGATATCGACAATTCTACCCTCCTGAGTGTCATCTGTCCAGGAACTTGGGAAAGAAGCCTGCGCCGAAGAAGAGACAGCCGCGAACGTTGTTCTGGTTGGTGTGACATCCTCTTCCTCGTTGTCATCGATAGCGTTCAAGGTATTTTTCCCACCTAGGAAGCTTCTAAGCCGACGAAGAGGCCCTGTCGAGGTTATTTTTTGATCTACGAGTACTGAATCATGTTCTTTAAGCACCGGCTGATCCCTTTCGAGCAAAGGGGATGGCGAAGCAGACGATATGTTTTTACTTCTTCGATCGATCAATCCATCAGTTATGACATAATCGTCTGATACGCTCTTTCTCGATGGTTTAGAAGGAGGTGGCTGGACTGAGGAAACCTCGATGGCTGTCACAGAGAGCTCCGGAGATGGAATGCCAGACCTTCGACCAGGAAGGTCAGCCGGGAGTAAGGAAGGTTTCTCTTCACTAGACGATCGAGCAGAGAGCTTATGACCAAAGAAATTTGGAGTGAGCGATTCGAGGAAGCTTGCTTGTCTTCTGGACTTGGGCGCTGATAGATTCATTATGGCCGAAGTCATAGGAGTAAGAGCTGCTTGATCGGATCGAATCGGAGCCCGGGTACCGATTGAAGGAAGAAGAGAAGAGATGGAAACCATAAGCCATTCTGGGGAGAAAGAGGAAGCCTTGAGCTCATACAGCGCGAAAGTTGGAAACGTCGTTTGAGAAACCGAGCCCGGATCAAGTTGAATGTCCTGAGAGAACTCTACGAAAGCTTCGTCCATGTTCTAAGGATGAGGATAAAAATCAACAAATTCCAAGTTCAGGTCAATCCCAGGCTCTAGTTTGGATCCTAGGGAAAAGAGGCGGCCATATACTAACCAACATGGACGCTCCAGCCACTTCCATCGCTCCGTTCCATCCCTCGTCATCCAACTTCAGAAGATTCGTCCTAGCTGTCTCAACCGACTCGTCTCTCATGATCCTCTCCATGTCTAAGCTCCGCGCACTGATCCTCTTCGAGCCTTCCTCTTCCTCTCCTAAGGTCTCCTCCCACGGTAAATTGGTACTTGCGTCTTGAAATAGACCTTGATGCATCTCTCCTTTTAAGGGAACACCAGGTGAGTCTCCAAATCCAGCTAGAGAGAAATCCGTCCATGTCTCCGCCTTCAGCTCTGGTCGTTTTATGGAGGGCGTAGACTTCAAGTGATCGAGAGTTACTAAAGGAGAAGCATTCTTCTGATGACTTTTCACGCTATCCTGTAATGCAAACGAGGATCTACTAGCCCCGAAGGGTCTGTATAGTTCGTGTGTTTCACATTCTACTTTTTTCTGTCCGGTCTCCTTCGTGGATAGAGTATCACTACTGTCCTTGGAAATCTGCACCTTGTCCGAAGTTATTCCTAAGATACGGATCGTCTCCCCGGTAAAGATCCCTTCCAAACTCATCTCCTTCTCTTCCCTCGCCTGCCGTCTCATCTCAATCCAGATCCCCATGGCCTCTTCTTCTTCCCTCCGCTGCGGGCCTGCCTTTGCATTCGACCATGAAGAGCCTTCTACCCTAGCTTCTACTGCCCAATTGATTAATTGGACAGGACTTGTCCGGACTTCCTTCTCAAGGAGGGGCACGGTCCGACAAGGCGCAGCTCTGATCCGAAGATGCAACACTCGCTTGAGTCGGTGACTAGTTAAGAATAAACCAGAGACAGAAGGGGCAGCATCCGGCTGGCGATGGGAAGCTGGTTTTGGCGAGGAGGTCTGAGTCAAATGGGACTGAGCGAGACGTGAGCTATTTGGGTAGGATTGAATCAGAGGCAGAAGTCGGGTTTGAATTTGCATTCGGGAAGCTTGATCTCTATGAACGACCAAAAGACCAAGATTAATGATCAGCAATTCTTCAAACAATCAGAAACCTCACAAAAGCGAGAGGAGGCTGACCTGATGTAAGCCAGAAGGAGATGCTCCAGTCTTCTTCCCCAAATTTCCCACTCTTTAAACAACTCCTCGACACCTCTTGCCTCTCTTTCTCCGACAGCCCAACCTCTACTTCGAAACACCCAAAACCCTATGATCATCGACAGTTTCCCGATACTGACCCCACTTGTGTCGACCACTGATGCTGCGGACATCAGGACCTCCAAGACTGAACGAATCAGTTCTTTATCTTCTCCTTCTGGCACAAATGTCGACCAGCTCTGAGAGGGAAATCCAGCCTCTCGCTCAGAAACCGCGAATGTATCATACAAAGCACGTCTTGACATTCCCTTGGATGAATCGAGATGGCGGAGCGAGAACCGGATGACGGAAGCAAGATCATGGACATTAAGCGCATATTTGAGCTCAGTGAGGAAGAGATATTGAGGACTAGGCTGACTAAGTGACAATGAAGATGACCTGAGAGAAAAGAGACTTGGCCTATGCGTTTGAGCAAAATAAATCAAGAGCGCATGTTGGATGGAAGGAGACTGAGAGGGTCTGTGTGGTAAAAATAACCCAGGGGTCGCGATTCCTGACAAGGGAAAAATGTAAACAAAACAACAACGGTGCCTGAGTCAACTCTGCAACAGAAATAGTATATCGAACCGAAAGGAACTTGTAGACTTGGAGAACATACCTTTTCCTTTCATTGCCTTCCCTACGATATCGAAGAACTCTCTGACTTCTTCTTCTCTGAACCAAATATTCTCAAGGATCCTTTCCTCCCGCTTTTGTTTCTCTCCCGGATCTTCTTCTTCTTCTACCGGTGATTCTTCGGTATGTCCATCTCGAGGATGACCATTGATCAAATCGGTGAAATTCAGCTCGAGCTGAGGAGCGTTACTTAGAGACGATCTTGGTCTTGCTTTCGATTCTTCCAAAGGGGTACGCGCCGATAACGACCTTCGCCTTGAAAAGAGCTTCAGGGCATTGGAGAACGTTCCTGTGGGCGTCGAAGAGGCGAAGGGGGAGGATGAGGGAGGTTGGGTCAACATGGGAAGGAGCATTGATCGAGGTCGAGGATGAGGTGTGGGTGTGGAGGGTTGGCTATGTGGATATGGGTCTTGGTCAGTCTGGCCAGACTTCTTGGCCGACAGGGCAGCCTTTCTTTTTCCAAACAAAGATGTCATAGGTAGTTGTATATTCAGACGAGAGAAGTCAGGAGCCGGCTATCGGATTGGCCTTGCAGACAGATCTATGGGGGAAAATTCGGTAGCGGGCACAGTTGTGAGCTTGATAGTTGATCGATAAGGGTATTCACTAACAGTCAAATGAAAGGCGGTGAGTGTGTGACACAGAAGGATACCGAACGAGAGGATGGATGTTGAGAAGCAACGACAGGAGATATATGGAAAGAGAAAGAGGGACGGGGAGGCTGTAAGGGACCGATATATCCATGTTCCTGTTCCTGTCTATGTTCTGTATCACGATCTGGTCGTACGAAAAAAAGATATTGCAAGCTACTAGAACGTTGCGAAGCTGAAAGTAGAGCTCGCGAGAGTTGGCAACGCGATAAGGACTTGACAAGGGGAGGAAATCAGGATTAACGGACAACAGTAAGCTGGATAAGCGAGCACTCCAAACTGTGTCGCTTGATGAGCATATAGCGGTCTTCTCTAATGCGTCAGTTAGTTAGCCGTTCTCACCCACTAAATGCTTAATCTTCGAAACATGTTGTGTCAACTAAGATGTAACTAGAGCGGAGGGAATCAACCTACCGACCATCACGATGGGATTGACATGGAAAAAATAACTTTTGCACAAGAGATAAGGCAAGAACACAAGGGGACATAGCCCATACAAGAATAAAAGAACAGACACAAAACACTGGCAAAATTGATGATGGAAGAAAGAGGCAACTGTAAGATGAGAACAGAAGAGGATCAACTGGCAGGATCCAATGGGAGCGTGTTCAATTTATTGTTTGTCTGGATGAGGAGGGTTAAAGTTCACTCCAGCCGGCACTGTGGGAGTCTAATGGAAGCGGATGGAGGAAAGGATGGTTGATAACTCGCGATCAGCACACATAGAAAAGGCGATATGCAGAAATGGGAAGACAACCCGAAACGGACATACGTAGGTGGGGTATTCGCCTCTTTCCTTCAATCGTCGCGCAGCCTCTTTCATAGCCCATTCTCGTCTCCTACGAGTGTCAAATGAAATCGGTACCAAAAAAGAAAAAGAGAAAGACGAGTACACATACAAGGTATTAGATATATGGTCAGTCTGAGCTTCTCATTCAAAAGTGAACGATGAGATAGAAGTAGGAAAATGTTTGACTGACTGTCCTCCAAAGTAGTAATTGAGAGTACAGAACGCGGCCGCACCACCTATCATCGGCCAAACTGTTCATATTGCAAAACATTCCAATTATGAGTGATTCAAAAAAAAAAATGCCAGCGGTCTCAGGAGTTGTGGTTATGATGAAAAGAGGAATAGACAGGATGAAGCTCACAAAAGATGTATTCCCATACTAATCATCAACAGGAGAGGTATAAGAGATCACGAAAAGGAGGGTCAATTCAGTAGGGCAGAGCGTTCATTGAAGAACCAGACATGATGAATCCAAGACCTACACTCTTTCTGTCTCTTTTGGCCTTTTGGAAGAGGCTGTCAAACGAAGAAACAATCTCATCAGCAGAGAGCAAACGATACATTATAGTGTAACGAATCAGATTGATAAACCAGAGAAAACAGACCTTTTCACCGAAAAGGTAACCGGTAGGCTCATTGAATCCGTGAGCAAATCTCTTTTGTGAAGCCAAAAGCTGGGGAGAGACTGGAACGAAAAGAACTGGTCTATACATCTTGACGAGAGTGTTTGGTCTAAGCATGACTAGTTGAGAGCTAATGGTGATATCGGTGTCGGTGTCGATGGTGATGGTGATGGTGATGGCGATGGAACAACAGATGAGAGGTAGAAGAGAGACTTGACGGGGCCTCACAAAGTATAAGGTCACTTATATAAAATTCGAATACATTTATGAATTCTTAGTTTTTTCAGTTTTCATAACCACTCAACTTCTCCTCGTCAGACCATCTAGACCATCACCAACAGCAAGCATTGAACGACTAGCCATGGCGACACCTACTCCGACGCCCCCGGTGGTACCCAAGCCACCGGCAAACCAACCACTTCCAGCTTATATCGTGCCGACTCTTCCGTCAAAACTACCTCACAAAGGTTGGTTCATCGCTGCAGCCATCGTCTCCATCCCGACGTACTTTTGGTACGATGACCGTCAAAAGGCAGAGGCCATCAAACAAGAGTATCTTGCCAAAGTCAAATTCCTAGCTGAGAAGCCCTTAGAAGATGGTCATCTTGGTGGAGTCAGGACTTGCACTGTTTATGCGTCCAGATGGCCGGGTGAGGAAGAAGGCAAAGCGGCCGCTTGGTGGAAACGATATGTCAAAGTTGGTTGCTTCCTTCGTTTCTGTGCTTTGTTCATCCTGGCTCGTTGACTCATAGCTCCTCCTAAATCTTTCTCTTAGCCCTACCTAGTGGCTGCTGCAGTGGATTACACGCTTCCTTCTCTCCCTGAGTATACCTCCCTGTCTGAACATCTTGCCAACAAATACCGTACTATTCGATCTACTTCATCCTCTGTGCCGTTTCAACCCCGCACACCAACCCAGCTCTCGCCCGAGCAACTCATTCAGCGCGAACTCGACGGGGGTGTTATGATCATCGGTCGACACACTCTTAAAGAGTATCTTGATGGTCTCAAGAAGGGTTGGTTCGAAGACCGACCAGACGAGAGTTGGATTGATAAGCTTGACCGGTCGATCTACGAGGATCCGGCGTTGAAAGACCAGGAGGGTTCTTCGTCCTCGCTTCCTGAAGTTCCAGAAGCATCTTCGAAACCGCCTTCGTCATTGTTTTCTCCTCTTGGTCCACCTCGGTCGACCTCGCCGATCGCGGTTCAGACGCCGACGTCTGCTGAACTCCCTCCTCTTCAGCCCGCGCCTTCGATGCTTCCTCCGCTCCCACCGACGATTCTGATTCCTTATCATCCCGAACTCGGATTCTCATCGATTCCTCGGTCGATCCTCTCGTTTTTCAACACCCGAGCGGACGTCAAGATGGGTGCTGAGGCAGCCATGGCATTCATCCTTCAAGAGCCTAGTAGAGATTTCCAAGGGCCAACGAATGAGCTAGTAGAACTCGGGAAGGAGCAAGGAGGAGATCTTGATTTTGATTTGGAGGATGGTGAATGGAGAGTACCCGGGAATTTTGAAAAGACGCCAAAACAGGTCGAAGAACGAATGAAGACGTACTACGAAGGTTTACCACCCAAGTTGAAAGCCGTTTGGGAGCTGCGAAAGGGAACTCGAGGTTTGTCTCTTTGCGTCTCTCTGAATGAAAGCTGTGCTCTCTCCATGGGGTTTCACACCTTCTTACCTGTCTCTGAATTTTATTAGAACCCACCGATGCCGAACAACGACACCCTCCGTTCTCTCTGGAAGAGTACCTCGAAGGCCAGATCAAGAGAGAGAGACGAGCGAAAGGAGATCTAGCAGGTTACGAGCTTTTGAAAAAGAACTCACCCTTGACTTGGGACGATAGGTTCAATGCTAAGTGGAAAGTTTGGGATTGGGATCATAAATCCAACAAGGGCGCCTCGGTGTTTTCGTGAGAGGCAAGGATGGCGAATATGTTTCTGGTTTCCAGAGCTTCTCGGTCAAAGTCGACTAAACGAATAAAAAGGGATTACCATGTATATTATACTGGGAATGACTTATCAAGTTGGGGAAGCATCGGACTAACGAAGCGCCCTGAATTGACGCCCTGACCGACCGTTTTCACTTGCGTTGCTCACAGCCTCCTTTCTCTTCCTATCTGTGTTTTTCTTTTTCTTTCTCTTTACGTGAACTGATCGAACAGCCACGTCGTATTTCCTCTCCGTCCGATATTATTTTCGTCTGATGTGTTCCTAATACTGACTGAACCGGAGTAAGTTGAATAAAATATCCAAGTCTAAAGAGAGAAAAAAAACAAGAAGCCCTGTTTGTCTCTTGTTATGTAATGTATTTTGGTATCAGGTATCAAAGTATAAGAGCCGACTGGGACGAAAGTAGATGGATCAACCGATTAACGATTCGATATCGACCTTCTAGAAATCGACTCTGGGAGATCTAAGGGATGTATTTCCGGCCATTCTCGTCCTCGCTCTTCCACCTTCTCTGCGTGATCCAGCTTTTCAGTGTCGGCGTCGCTGACGCCGATGACGTCGGATTCGTCAAAAATCTTGCGAAGCCTGTCGGGCCAAATTACCAAGACGAAACTCGTCTGGCAAGGACACGATACCTAAATGAGAAGAACGGGAAAAAAAGGGCGGAGAGGATGGAGAAGAGGATCAAAGGATGGCATTATGGATCTTATGATGGTTCTGGGGAACAGGAGTTCAAAAAAACAAAGGTGGGAGACGATAAATCATTCCTCTTTCTTAACTATTTTACCCTCCTTATCTCCCTTCAAGGTTCTTTTGAAACCCTTATCGCTCAGTTGATTGACCCGCGCATCTATGAGGGATTTAAACAGGAATAAATCCAGACAGAAACTTCTAGATTTACCGTTGTCATTGTAGGACCGCTCATGTTTCTTTTAAAGGTTCATTGAGGATCTACTTCTTTTGAAGGAAGAACCACATTGACTTTCTGCGACTCTTTTCTGTTTGCCTCGCTCTTCTTCTCTTTCATCGTTTTTTCTATATTTATTCGGGACACAGTTTCTAGTTTCCAAACTCTATCTTCTCTTCTATTGGGACGCTTTTCCCCATCTATGCCCCTATCCTTGTCGTCTTTCCCTCTTTGTCATTATTCTGTCTCTGGATTATCGATCCTTATTATCTCGATTGGATGTCCCCTTCGATTCATTCCTTCATCCGATCCTCCACCCAGTGTCATATCTGTTATTCACCCTCTTTTTGTTATTTATTTTGATAATCGAACACTCAACAGATGCAAAATCTATGATGACCTGAATTGTTTGTATTTCGAAACCCAACTTAATAGACAATGGATAAGGCAAGACGATGATGTAATGCGGACCCCTCTCCTAACTTGCCTCGACTACTCATCAAAAAAAGAACAGAATAAGATTCATACAGAGAAAGAACAATACGACAGTGGAAGACAGAAGGGTTCTGCTCGAGGATCGGTTGATCCTCGAGCAGAGAGGGAGCCTAGTGTTTTTCTCAATGGAAGACGATGTCCCAGAATCTGACGGTGGCGTCGGATCCGGCACTAGCGAGTCGCGATGGGTTAACCCATTCCACACCTGTCGCTCCGCCTGCATGTGCATTCTGTTGCGTGTTTCCAGTGAGTTGAATTGTACCAGCCGGTCAGTCGACTGAGGAGAAGATCAACAAACCAAGTGCGAAAAGAGAAACCAATCATACAGGTATTTTGATAGACCTCAATGGTCTTTCCACGCTCCAAACGAAAACATTCGTGTCCAAGCTCGAACTCGCACAATGTTTACCGTCAGTTGTCCATCGAAGAGAAGTGATTCGACCTGTATGCGAACCCCATCTGCCTGAGATCTTGATCTACGTGTCCTCGACCCATGAATATCAGAAACTCTTTCCAAATGAGGGATAGACAGATAAGGAGGTGGGGACACATACTTTACGTCCGGTTATGTCGTACACCTGGATCTTTCCTCCTGACTGAACAAAGAGAGTGTGTGTGTAACAGCCGGACGTGTTGAACAGCATTGATGAGCTTCTCAAATGTCAGAACCGCTCGAAAAGAGAGCTGACGATGACCTACTTCTCCAGCAGCGAGTAGAGTTCCCTCAGGATTAAAAGAGACGACATAGACCGGGTTCCTGTTATCTGTGAACGTCGTCGTTGGGTTTGCAGAACTGAGTTTCTCAGGGGCTTCCTTTGAAAACTCGAAGACATAAACTTTGTTTGCCTACCAGCCGCGCGGGAAGCGATAGAACGAATGAAAGATTCATGCGCCACCAAACCGAAAACTCCATCAGTATGAAAAAGAAAAAGAAAGAGAAAGAGAAAGAGGAAAGGGGAAGCGAAAACGAAAAGACAAACCTCTGTACCGACGGCCAAGAGGCCGTCTGCTAGATCGACGCTTAGTACGCGCTCGCCCTCAAAAGACCTGGAAGCGACCTTCTTGCCGCTGACGAGCACATCGACCGCCTGACCTGTGCTGACTGCGACGAGATCCTTTGCTGAGAGGGAGGCGATGGAAGTAGGCTGAGCGCCTGTCGGGAGAGTATTTGATCTATAACCAAAACATAATGATATGTTATTATCATCCGGAGAAAAGGGCAAGAGAGAGAGAAGAAAAGAGCGAACGAGTATTCTCCTTGCTTGACCTCTCTGACAGAATCGTCCCAGCCGGCAGACCAAACGCCATCGACTCCGTTAGCAAATCCGACGAGCTGTCCGCCATGGCCAACTCCGACAACGTCCTTCCATGTGTTCTCTTCGAGCCGTTTGACTCCGCCGTCGAACCCTCCTGCCCAAAAGGTTCCTTCGGTCTCACCGGTGACGAAACCAGTAGCGGTGATTCCTCTGGTTGGGCCTAAGAGAGACGTCCTTCTGTCAGGCTCTCGTGTATCGAGGATGTGTAGTGCACCTGAGAGCGAGACAGATGCTAAGGTTTGAGGAGTCAGGTAGGTTAATCCAAGCTGCTGGCTGGAAGGATCTGAAGAGGAAGAGAAAGACAGGTTGAACGAGGTGGTAGCGGAGAGCGTTGAGGGGTCATAAAGTTGGATGATGGACGACGCTGAGGAGGTCGCCAAAGAAGCAGAGTCTGGGGAGAATGCAAGGCCATACTGAGTCGTGTTGAAATTAAAGGAGGAGAGAAATGGGAGAAAGAAACATCATAAAGTATCAGCAAGATGAACTACAAATGACAAAAACCGAGAGAAAACTCACCAGGGAAGACGAGGACGCTCCTGCGCTCAGCTCTCCTTTGATATCTCCCTCGGCGCCTTCATAGAGGAAAACTTTGCCGTCGGCACCAACGGAAGCAAAGACGTCTCCGGAGGGTGCATATTGAACATCGTTGATGAAGGATGAGTGAGATTTGATAATCTGTCATGAAAGGCGTCCGTATAGCTTAGGGTGTAAGCTGATGGGATGACAGTATTGCGCATGATGAACGACCTTATGAAGGAAAGACCAACCTTGGAGAATTTATAGGGAACTCCGTTAAGAAGTACGATGTTTCCATCATCACCGCAGGTGACCGCCCTGAATGGACGCTTAGGACGCAGGGTGACGGCGTTGATGGCTTTGGAATGACCACTAATCTCACCGCAAGAAGTGCCTCCGTCGACAAGGATGGCCTTGCCGAAGGATTCTCTACCCTCACCGACGACTACAAGACGTTTGCTCTCCGAATCCCAGGCGAGATCGTTTGCCCTTCCTCCGAGAAGCGACTTGGATTCGAGTTTGAGGATCTGATCGGACCCGGCGACATCCCAAACGCGGACGGTACCGGATGCATCGGCGCTCGCGCAGTAGTAGCCTGAGGGAGAGAGTCTTGCGATAGTCGGAGGGGTAAGGTGTTGAGTGTACGTGATCGACTGTGCTAGGTTCTGGGATGGTATTTATGTTTTATGAGGAGCTAATAAGGTTAGGACTGAGGCAACTCATGGAATGTCCGTCGGAGGAAAAGAACGCACGCGGATGTCTCGAATCTAGGACGTTCGGTCGGAAAGGGAATGAGCGAAGAAGATGAGATATCTAGTTTCAGAACCCAACATCGACGATTGCAAGGTTGTATACTCACCACGACGGCCTTTTCGTTAACGTACACGAGCTTTTCACCTTTACCATCCGAGCTGATCTTACAGGCCCGGCCTCTGTTTTTGTTTGTAGGTCACTCGGTTATCAGTCATGAGTATAGGGAAACCTTCACGATTTTATCGAACGAACCTTGTAGTAACCGGATTGGGTGGATAAACGCCTGCTTTATTGTAGGACATGACTGTCTATATGTTCAAGTGTGTTAAGTAAGAATGACTGAAGAGAGAGAGAGAGCGGGGTCGAGATGGAGGCTGAAAGAGATATAGATGGATAGAGATCAGAAAGAACACGTGTGGTCATCTGTATGGTTACAATCCATAATACGATGTAATTACGCTAAAATTATGAATTATATCGTAGGCGAAAACGTAATCGCCTCTCTCACACGTGATGTACAGCTGGTACGAGATTTAACTTGGAGACACGACAGGGCGGTAGAGACTAGAATGGTTAGGGAAAGAAATAGACGCGACAACACGACTAGGATGTACCTAAGAACATCAGACATATTGATGGAAAAATACTCTGCAGATGAGATGTGAGTACTTGGAGAGATTCGGCAGAGTCGAAACATCCTTGGACAGGATGAGATTGGCGATAGAGAGAGAGAGAGAGGCAAAGCAGAGTGTCTGTTTGAAGAACTGGAAGAGAATCCCATCAAGAGACTTTCAGCCCGGACTATAACGCGTACCACGACAAAGCTGGATAGAGAATAGAGTTGAACTTAATAGATATCTGCAAGACACTGTCAAAGATGATGCACCATACCTCCTTCAGGAGTCACAACAAAATACAAGACGTCTATGACGAGGTTCCATAAAGAACTACAACAAGATCTTATGAATGACAACAACGATGCTACAAGGTGATGCAAAGAACCGCACAGAAACACAACGGACCTGTACAGAGATTTCAGGTGTACCACGTCAAAAAAACAGTTGAGAAAAATTACTAGAAAGATGACTAGGTCAGATTACAGACGACAATAAGGAAAATTCGTAGCCCTGAGCTGTATGCGCATACAGCCACGCCTCTGATTTCCATCTCTCGTCTTCGTTCCATCCGTCCCCGTTGAGTTTGTTCCCTTTCTTACCCACCCGACTACCTTCCTTCCTCCGTTTATCCCGTTCCTATAACTCTTGTCCAGGAGGAGGAAACCAAGAGTAAACTCTTCCATACGTACACTCATATCGACATATTTCTTTCCTAGAAGAGGAACAGCAAGAGAGAACGTCAGCCTATACCCCATCCATCCTCATCGTCCAAGCGTTTCTTTCCGATTCCTCCCTCTTGTTCCTTGGCTGCTGCTTCTATAATCAACACCAACAGTCACTCGCTCCTCTTTTCTTGCCTTCCTTCGGTTTGTCTTCAGGCCGTCTTATCGTTTCCATCAGCAAACGATCGTCCTGCTGTTAAAACAATTCATTCAACAGGCCGAGATCCCATCTACTCTGGACGGTCGTGTCTTTTGCTCATTTGGTTCAGTCACCCCTGTGCCTTTGCTTCCGTGACCCGTGTTGGTCTCTGAGCTCTTTGCATAAACACTCTTCTTGCACTCCTTTGCTCTCTCTTCTTGTCTGGACTGTCAGGTCGTCCTCTCGTATCCCATCGTTCAGTCCGTATACGTCCTCCTCTTCTCTTCTCCGTTCGATTCACGTCCTTGGGTTGACTTACTCTTCTATCCACCTTCCCCACCTCAGTTCATTCGCGTTTATTGTACAACTTTTTTCTTGGAAGGATCTTATACCCCCTTCCTCTTGTGCCCTTTCACGTCGCATTTCTTCCCGTTGTCTTTCTAAATTTCACTTATCCCTCATCACTCTTCTTGAATCCTACTCAACATGGATCTCTTTACTACATCCTTCTTCCTCTCATCCCCACCACTCATCCCGTTTTCGGCCAATCTACCGGATGGCAGCTCACAAACACCTACAGAAGCTCTTCAACGACTCGCTTCAGAGATTGGCTCCAGAGAGGGCTGCTTGCTCACTGTCACTCCAGCCTCCAGAGTGACGAATCCGACAACAACTACGACGACTTACAACAGCAGTAATAGTAACAGCAACAATCCTCCAGCCTCAACATCTCCCCCGTCCTCTGCTAGTCCGACTACAGTAGCATCGACCTCGCCTTCCCTGCTTCATTATCCTAGCTTTCAGCAATCTCATCTCCGTCAGCCCGCAGGCCATGCGTATGCTCAGCCTCAGCCCCAAACACAATTTTCATATCCGTTTCCTAATCAGCCCCGCTCGCCCCGTCGGTCCGCGGACGAGTCTTATCATCAGACTAGAGGGTACAACATCCTCATATCTGGAACTCACGCTCAGGTCCTCCATGCCAAGGGCGCCTTCCTCAGAGACTGCCAACGATCGATTGTCCACCGGATCAAAGTGCCTCGATCAGACGTTTTAGACTCCCCGTCGGCAGCAATCATCAACCAGGATAGTTTCAAGCCAGGCGTTCAGGCCAGGCTAGATGATATCTCCACACTTACAGGTGCCTCGGTCACCGTTTCATTTGACCAGACGGCCTCTTCAGCCCTCGGCAACTCAGCCAGAGCACAGGGTATGTCAGAGGACAGCAGAGAAAAACAGGCTTTTGGACTTGAAACCGAACGCACTTGTGGCATCATCGTCGAGGGCGAGTCGAGCTCGGTTGACGCGGCCAAAGTTAGGGTGCTAGTTTTTCTGGACGAATTGGCAAGTTTTGTTTCCGTCTAGCACCTTTACTTATCATGAGTTTCTTAATAGCGTCCTGATTTTCTTTTGATCTCGCACATTTACAGACTGGACTTCATTCGGCCTCTTGTGAGATCGACTACAAGCTTCATTCAATCATCGCCGGTCGGAAACGACAGGTCATTCAGACCATCCAGGAGGAAACAGGGACGAACATTTATTTCCCGACCGCCTCGCTCTCTTTACTACCTTCTTCGATGCCACCGTCCTCGCCTCTCTCGGCGCTTCCGCCTAGTCCATCGATGCCCTCTCCTCTGCTCGTCCGTCCGTTCGGTGGACCTGGTGGCCCTATCCCTCTTCCTCCGCCCGGACAACAATCAAACGTGAGGCCATTCCAACCGGGACACAATCGGACCAATCTGCCGTATCTGCCTCCTCCCCCTCTCTCAATGCCTCCGCAGCCGTCGGCATCTTCCTCGCCGGCATCGTCGTCGTTACACCCTCACGCTCATTCACAGCCTATGAATGCTTTTACCCCTCCGCACAGAAACATGCTGCCTTATCCCCAATCCCAGCTCCAGCAGGCCCCAGGATCGTCTTATCCTGCGTATTCTGTGTATTCAAACCCTTACGGGCCGTCTCCACAGCAGCAGCAGCAGCAGCAGCAAGGAGGATACACTGGCTTCCCTGGAGCAGTCAGTGCCGGTGCCGGTGCCGGTGTCGGTATTAGCATCGGTCCAGGGCCGGTTGGAGGAAGAGCCCCAGGAGGCGGAATTGAGAAAGCGCTTCGGCTGAATGGGAATGGCCCGTGGGAATCTAATCAGTCCGCTCAGATGACCGGTCCCGGATCTGGATCAGGAGAAGCAAAGAATACGATCTGGATCACGGGCGAGTTCTTTGGTGTTCAGAGAGCTAGGGACATGATCTACCAGATCGCTGGTGGAAAGATCAGAGTACGTTTTAGGGTTTTTCCTTGTTTTGTCATCGATTCTCATCACCTCTCTTTTTACTCAATTACAGAGCAAATGCATCATTTCGAGAGACACTCCGATCTTGCCTCGAAAGTTGGACTGGCTGGCGACCGAACGAGTGGATGAAGTCCGAGGGATCATGATTGACAACGGAACGTTCATTCAATTTCCAACCCTTGGCAGTCAAGGTAGCTTGATCACCGTATTTGGTGACTCCAGAGTCGTGATCGAACGGACGATCCG
Source organism: Phaffia rhodozyma (assembly GCA_014706385.1). Taxonomy (NCBI): domain Eukaryota; kingdom Fungi; phylum Basidiomycota; class Tremellomycetes; order Cystofilobasidiales; family Mrakiaceae; genus Phaffia; species Phaffia rhodozyma. The sequence continues at coordinate 1,734,523 of JACGZH010000006.1, forward strand.
ATCCGTCATGGCACTTGCCTGTCAATTCTTAGATGCTTCTTTCTGGCTTCTTCCACTTTCGTTTGATGTGCTCATGCCTTCAAACTCGATCAACCCGATAGGCATCCAACCGGCGTTGTTGCACATCGCAAACGCTTCAGGTGCAGAGGTCGTTTGGAAGAGTAATTGTTTTGAGTTCCACGGCTTGGAAGGTCCCGTCAGGTTAGCCGTGGGGATGGCACTCGATCTAGAAGAAGTCAAGGTACTCTTTTCGTCTTGATTTTCTCCTCTTTTTTTCCTTGTGGACATATAGAAAAGCTTCGTCCTAATCTTTTTTCTCCTCTTCTTCGTGGCATCAGAACTTTCATCGAGAGATTCGGTTTCAGATCGAGCTTGCAAACGAGCATCGCGAATTCATCTCTGGAAAGAAGAACGGAAAGATCAACAAGATCATGAAGATGGAGAACGTCAAGATCAAGTTTGAGACGTTTAACGACTACAACTTCTTGATGGACCTCGCTGGAAATGATACGGATGCGCTTTCTGGATTGTCGATGCTTCAGGAGGAGCTGCCGGCAGAAGTATCGTTCCATGTACCCGAGAGTTATCACAAGCGGATCATCGGTGTTGGAGGAAAGAATATTCAGCGAATTATGAAGAAGTATGGAGGTTAGTCCGGAGAAGTTTATCGTCTTCTTGTACTTCTCTCACCTTCTCTATTCGAAGGGCCACTTACTGATCGTGCCCTATCTCTGCTGGTCCCTCTCTCAGTCTACGTCAAGTTCTCGAACGCAGAGGAATTCGCGTTGTTGGGTGGCTATGAGGACAACACGGACAATGTCGTGGCTCGGACACCGGCGAAGAACGCGATGAATCTCGAGCAGCTCAAACAGTCTGTCATGGAGCTCGTCAGCCCCAAGGATAAAGATTACATTGTAGAGACGGTATCGATCCCGAGAAGATATCATCGGACGCTCCTTGGCGAAAAATCAATTTTCATTCACGACATCGAAAGCAAGACAAACTCGACCATCCGTTTTCCCCACAAGGAGACCGCGTCTGATGTGGTAACGATCTATGGACCTGAATCCCAGGCTCACATCGCTGCTGCTATGTTGCTCGACCATGTCCCTTTCGAAGCCGATCTACACGTCCCGTTCAGTATGGAATTAGCCTCTGTGCTGGGAACCCCAGAGTTTGTCCAACTAATTGAGAGGATCAACAGAGAAGCTCAAGTGGCGATTGTGCCACCTGCGAGGATCTACCAACAGGAACAAGGAGAGGACTCGGTATTCAAGTTCAAATGTCAACGATCAAACCTCGATTTCCTGGGACCAGCCAAAGATGCATTGGAAGAGTATCTGCTCGCTAGGAAGGTCAGTTCTCTCTTCCTCTCTTTGTATTCAGACTTTTATCGCTGACGCAGATTACTTAAATCTCAACCTCTTGTCAATCTTTGCTATAGATTTTGATCTATCCTTCAGACTCACACGCTGCACCAGATTCATATGCCGATGCGTTCTCCCACTTCAATTCTGCTCTTCTTCCTTCTAAATTTAACATTGGTGAGTCTCGATTCTGTCGTTCCCTCAAATTGATTTGCTCGGATGTGTCTTGGTTGACTCATCGTGAGCCGTCGATTGTTGGCGTTCTATCCTCTAGCCGAAACAGAAGTGCCGACTCAAGGCGAGTCTTTAGTTCAACGGCGACTCCGGCCAGCAGCTTCTGCCCAAGACGTCAAAGCACTCTTCAACTCTACTCAGACGTTCTATACAGAGTCTTCTTTCCAAAATCAGTCAACCTCGGATGACCGAGAAATCAGACACAGTCCAGAACGACCAAGTAGGCATATTCCTTCAGTCTCTCTCGGTGGAAGTGGTGGAGGCTCGAACTCGCTCTTTAGCGGTTCGACGCCTTACGAGCCACCGAGAACACAAGGTCGGAACGGGTTGGGGCATCGTCAACAGCTGTCGGACCTCTGGATTCCTACTCAATCGCAAACGTCTCAGACCAGGGCTTCTAATATGGGCCATGAACGATCACAATCGTCTCAACCTACATTATCCACCATCCTCTCTTCGATGCCTCCGCCTCCTGTACCAACGTCTGCTCCCCGATCGCCTGTGGAAGAGATTTCGAAGCGAGACTCCGACTCGACGTTGGCTGCAAAGATGAGGGAAATCGGTTCGGTCAACCGATCTGGCTCAAATAGAGCACAGTCGCTAGATATGACATCTTTGACTTATGCTGGATACAATAAAGGACACCAACAGAATCACCAGAACAACCAACATACCCATAATCACCGCAACAGCTTCCATCATAATCACCAGGGGCATGGACAGAGTGTGTACTCTGTTGGCTCGTTTCCTGGTAGCTCAAACGCTAGGGTCAACGGATCAGGTGGGTTTTCCCCACCCGGATCGGCTCGATCAAGTTTGTTCCCCGGGACGCTCGAAGAACAGTTCTACCATGGTAGGTTTTTTCTTTGTGTGAGGAGAGACAAGCTAGAAGTATTATAGAGTTTGACGAAATTCCTTTTGTTGGTAGGCAATGATCCGACGGATGAGCTCGACCGGGTGATCTCTTCGTTGCATCTCTCATAGAGTAGAGTAAATGTTATTTGTTTTTTCTTTGCTTTCTCTTCCTCTTCACTTTCTTTCCTTTTCTCTCTCAAGTTCTCTTCTCGTCTTCTGTGCCTGTATGTTTGTGTGATTCTCCCCAAGCTTTTATTGATTCCACCCATTCTTCTTTATTCCCAATCAAACGCCTTTTTACCATGCTGTCAGACTCTTTCTTTCACAGATTCTACTCCTTTCTCTACCGGCATAACCATTCACGTTTCCTCTACCAGAGTCCTTAGTCCTATAATACGTTCCATACATTCATTCTTTATATCCAACATTCACTATTCGCCTTTACCCTCATTCTGTCTCTCGCTTCTTGTTTTCATCATGTTTATCGTCTCATATCTTTCATTCCTTTCTTTTGACTCATCAAGTCTGAAGAGATATGCTATGATGCCCTGCTCATATCCTGGTTCCCTTCTTTCTCTTCCTTTCTCAATCCTCTGCTTTGGTTTATAAGCGACGTAAACACCGTTTCTTCATGTCACAGTCAATCTCGATCTGTTCTGCTATTCTTCTTTTCCATCTCTGTCTTTCTAAGTTCGAGGAAGAATCGAAGTTAAACAAGAAGAAGATTGAGCGAAGTTCAATCCTTGTTTCAGGCATCCTGATTCCGTTCTGTCGTTTTAGTTCTGACGATTGGACTCTTTGATGATTCGTTTCTTTTTCTTTTTCTTTGCGTCTCCTTTTCTCTCTCCTCCTCTTCTTTGTTTCCTTCCTCTCCGTTCTGTTCAAGATTGATGTAAACTCAGTTCGAATCATAGGAGATGACCAAGATAAGACAAGATGAAAGCGAAACATCAAGAATGTAAAGACATTTTCTTACGTTCCCCGTCAGATACGAAGAGTACAGATATGGATTGATCCAAACGAATCTCCGTCTCATTCCATTTCACCTCATTCCTAATTTGAGTCTTTTTCCTTCTCTGTTTGTACCACCGCCGCCGCCGCTGCCATTGAAGCTCTTCTCTCGACTCTCGCCTCGACTCGGCCCCTCAGAGCATGTAGGAGACGTTCTTCCGACACTCTTCCTTTTCGAGCGGCTTGGAGGTGATCGGATATGAGGAACGCCACATCCAGAGATTGTTCGTAGTTCAACTTTTGAAAGCGACGTATATGTTTTTTAAAATGTTAATTAGTGGTTCGTTTGATTTTATTGAGATCGACACGGACACGTCGGATCGAAGAGTTTGACAAGCAAGAAAGGAAAAGAAAGATGAGAACGTACTCGGGGATCGCAGAACGTCTGGTAGTTGGTCGATAGATCTTTATCGGCAAGTTCCATCGAGCCACCCACGCACTCGGTGACAGAGAACCCTTCCTCATTGACCTCTCCAGTAAGCTCGAGATGAACGCCACCGAGGTTCGATCCTTTCTCTGAATGAATCTTCATTGATCGAGTGATCTCATGAATGATGTCTGAGAAAGCTCTCGTCTTGAGCGATGAATTCTCAGCCGTCTTGGTGTTACCGTGCATCGGATCACAGACCCAGACCACTCGATGACCGGATGATTCGACTTCATCTATATGAGCCGGAAGGAACTGGTCAATCTTGCTCGCCCCGTACCGAGTGATGAGTGAAATCTTTCCATCTTGCTTCTCTGGATCCAGGATGGACAACAACCTAGTAAGTTCACCAGCAGGCATAGACGGTCCGACTTTGATCCCTACTGGGTTTTCTAGGCCTCGGAAGTATTCGACGTGACCGCCGTCGATCTGTCTAGTTCGGTCTCCGATCCAGAGATAATGGGACCCTGCGTTAAAGTATGCTTTCTTTTCCTCCACTGGATTTCTTACCGGGCTGATCGAACCTTCTCTTCTTCTCCTCACTTTTTCCTCCAAATCTTTTCTCTTTCTGTCCTCCGCCGACATCGGAATTTTGAGAGACCTGGTGAGACATTCTTCGTATTCAAGGCTCAAACCCTCATGAGAAGTGAATATCTCGACTCCTTCGATCGATCCGCCCAGGTCTGCTCCGATGGTCTGCATGAAACCAAGCGCGTCCGACAAACGGTCCATTACGTCGGAGAATTCTGCCTGAAGCGTAGGTGACCGTACGTGAGAGAACGACCAAGATGTAGGTGTCGATAGGGAGGCAAACGAAGAGGAGAGAAGGGATCGGATGTAATTGAGCGTGGCAGCAGAATGGAAGTAGGCTCTATAAATGGCGAAGGTATGTCGATGTCTTACAGTCAGATAGTATGAACGGATGATAGATAGAAGGAAGAGACGGGAAACGCACCCTAGAAGTCGGTCTGGATCAGGCGCTCGATCTTTTGGTTCATACCCGTTCACGTTATCTCCTCTGATCGGGCAGATAAGTTGTACAGACGCCATCGGTCAGTAATGAGTTCGTGACGGCAACTTGTCTATGATCGATGGTATTGACAAAACAAAAGATAAGCTAAGATAGAATGAACCTACCGGAAGCTCATGATCTCTCCATAGCCCTCAACAAACTCTGTGGCCTTACTTCTTGGCTTGGCATATTGTCCAGCGATCCTTGCGATTCGTACCACCGGCAGTCTGCCTCCCCAGATGATGATGAGCGACATGAGCAGAATCAGTGAGAGTTTGTGCTCGATCGGGTCCTGGTGAAATACACGCAAACGGATTCGCATAAATAGGGTTCAACAGATCAGAACGACGGCATTATGAGCGAATTCAATGGAAGGCATGGCTTGCCTGAGAGCAATAGTCGAACAGCTCCGCACAGTCTCCTCCCTGCAGTAAAAAGCTCTCTCCTCTCGATACACTGGCCAGATGAGCACGAAGGCGAAGGATCTCGGTTGGGGTGACTAAAGGTGGAAGGTGCTTAAGCTTGTTGAGCACACTAAAGATGAAAAGGTCTCAGTTGGCGAATGACAAGAAAAAGAAAAAGAAAAGAAAAAAGAAGAACGGGAGTGAAAGCAAACCTATCGAGTTTTGACTGATCAGGGTAAACGACATCCTAGAGAGGTTAAAGAACATGATTGTGAGCTAGATCTCATCATACCCAGACAGAAACGGGCGCTCACCTGAGCGACTGTCTTTGACCTCCATGAGGAGGGCGACCAAGTGGAAGTGCTACTCATGGGCGATGATGGTGGCGATGGTTATGGTGAAGGCAAGAAAGACGGAAATAAAATATGGAAAGTGACTCGGCATTTGCCGCTTCAGTCGATCACCTCCATCAGCTAACCCAGACACCGAGATAGTGGCATAACAGCATATCAGAGTACCATCGACCGCTTTCAGACAGATCTTATCCCATTCTAAATGGAGCCAACGCCCACACAGCTTATATCAGACGCACTGGAGAGAGAGGATGTGCTCGCTCTCCGTCAGTTTGCAGCTCGAGAAGGAGGCTTTCTCACTGATGACATTCGCAAACGTGTCTGGTTTGTCCAAGTCTGCTCTTGCTCCTCCTTTGATTTCTACCGTCCCTCTGGGATGCTCTCGGTTGACCATCAATGGATAGACCCTCATCATAACAATCTCGTCCTTGCTCCAGGCCGTTTCTCCTAGGTGTTTATCCAGATGTTTCTTCTATTGGTTCGTCTGAAGTAGAGCCGTCCGTCGCTTTGGCCTCGCGTCCTGCCTCGCCTGTCGATATTCAATCCGATCTGGCTTCTACTTCGAGCGCACTATCCAATCCGCCATCCTGTCTAGGAGAGAGCTGGATTCACTCTTCTGAATCTACGATGACTTCGTTGGCAGACTCTATCAGTCAGGAGTCTAACCGTGGTTGCTTGGATAGCGGTGGTGACGATAGCTGTGAAGATGCTGTTGCAGATGACAGCTCAGAGTTCATACAGCTGGGGACGTCTATCCTAGCATCACCGATCGTCGATTCGGCATCTCTTGACACCCATGCGACAACTCCAATCACACTCAATGAGCTCGACGGCTCCCCCTTGGATGAAACTCCATCTTCTTCGCCGGTTGAAGGCTCGGTTGACATATCAGAGGCCCTTCCTTCGTCCTCCCTTCAGCCCTTAACTCAGGAACCAGGCGTATGTTCGCCAAAGACATTCTCATCTTCAAAGACACCTACGCCAGTCACATGGGGACATTTCGCCTCTCAGCACGGCGAGTCGTTAGAACCCCACCCAGACGAAGGTCAGGTCAAGCTCGACACTCGGAGAGGCTTCGTTGTATATCCCCCAGTGGAAGCCAACGACCGAGAGATTCTCCAGACAGAGCTTCACGCGTTGATCGTGACAGTTCTCAGACGCCATCGGCCTTTGCGATACTTTCAGGTCAGCACGTTACTCTTGTAGTGAGAACCCCCCTGATGGTTGGCCTGCTGACTTGAATGTCACATGTTGCTCACAATGATCTTAGGGCTACCACGATATCGCTTCGGTATTTCTCCTAACTTTCATTCCTTTACGATGCCTTGTTCCTGCGCGCCGCCAATTGTGTTCACGATCCTCTTCCCAAGCTCGGTGTGCCCGCTCTGCATCCAAACCTGATGGCACTCAGACTTCATCAGATCCAGTTTCTACATTCGACGTCCGTCTTTGTGAGCCAGCAGAAACCGCAGAGACGCCATTAGACCCTACCTCAATCAAAACTCTAGTAGACTGTTTAGAAAGAGTCAGCTTGTTCAGAATCAGAGATGGCATGGGATCAGGCCTTGAGCCGGTCATGGGTTTGCTTCGGTATGTTCTTTTAGTTTCAGACGGGCCAGCCAGAGGTCTCTCATATGATGTGTTCTTCTCGTGGACGACTTTCTGAATCTGTTCCTAACTTTACAGAGTGATGAAACGACTCCTCAAACTGGCTGATCCAGAGTTATATAGAATTGTGAACCAGTACGTTGTCTACGCTCCTCTTATCTTGCTTATTTTCTTGGAGCCATTTTTGAGTCGTTCTTTGAACCTTCACTTATTCTTGCCCCTCTCCTTCTTACCCTCTACTTTTAGGGCAACACCCCTCCCGTTCTTTGCCCTGTCTTGGCTTCTTACGCTTTTCTCCCATGACGTCGACTCGTTCCCCCACATACAATTATTATTTGATTTCCTTCTTGCTAACAACCCGGTGGTTGTCGTTTACCTCTCAGTAGCTGTTAGTATTTTTTTTCTCACTCTTACCTCAACTTATCGATCGATCGATCAATCAATCAATCAGCAAGTTTCTGACAACATCAGGTTTCCTCGGAATGTGGTGTTTTCTTAGATTATCCTGTCGAAAAAAGAGTTGATTCTCTCAATGAAAGAACTTTTGGCTGAAGACCCCGGAATCCTTCACTCGACATTGTCCGAACTGCCCCCTTTCATCTCTTCTACACCCTCTTCCAACCCTCTTCCAGCTACATCACCACTATCCACGCCCACAGAGAAATCAACGGTGTTGCCTATCTCTCTTCCAGATTTGTTTGACCGAACGATTCGACTTCAAACACGGTTCCCTGTTCTGGGTCCTGACCTTCAGCTAGACACTTTCATGGGCCCTCAATCTGTTGTGTTCACCTACGAGGCCGAATGGGCCAGAAAGATGGCGCACGCGGGATCCGACAAGGCTGGTGTTGCCGATAGTGTCCAAAGCTCTGACGCCAACGACGACGACGACGACGACGACGACAAACCCGGGCACGAAAACACAGATGAGGTTCAAGAGGCCGAGCAAATCCTTCTGGGCCCTCTCGAGTGTATCGTCTGTTCCTCCTCCTCACTTTCCTTGTCCGATTCGGAAGACGAAGATACAGCACTTGGATCGGAGAAACGAACGGTCGGTCATCGAAACCGGTCGGCAGGTAACCCTGGAGCTGGTGGCGGTGGCTCTATAGCAGGCCGTTTAGGAACCCGATGGCGTGAATTCTTGCCTCGTTTGCTTCTCGCTCAAGCACGACGTCTTGGAGTAGTACGAGGGACAGGAGGAAGAAGCATCAGGCTGGCTATCGTCGTTTTGGTATTCGCCGTTGGCTTTAGTTTCTTAGGCAGTGCCGGAGGAGGCGGTCTAAGCGGTGTCTGGACGAGAACAACGATGATAGGCACAGAGTGGGTTGGACTTGGGTTGATTCAACAGAGATTGGGATTCGGATCACGGTCAGAATGAGGTTACGGATGGAGGAAAGCTGAGTAGATATGCCTTCGTATCGATGTGACGTTACGACTCTGCACCTTGACAAATACAAGCTCAAGCAAGAGAGATCACATTCAATCTACAGACACAATGGATAGCTAGACAACAAAAAGATGTACTGAATGAGGAAAAAAAGCCATGACGATACAGATAATAAGAAGGATGTGGATGAAGCTCGCACAAACACAAGAACGCAAGATCGTTTGATCTTGCGGTTTAATCCGCTAGAGCATCCAAGATCGTTCCCACCCCACCGAGAACTCCACCTGCGGCATGGGCAGCCGTCTCGGCCGCCGAAGCCTGAGCTGCTTCTTCAGCTGCAATCTCTTCCGGGGTCTTGTCATTGTGGATGGCAGAATCGGTCTTGGAGAGCAAAGCGGGTTGGAGCAGAGGGGCGATAGCTTCAGTCAACTGTCGAGGCCTTTTTTTGTGTTTGACAAATACAGAGGGAATTTGTTTTAGCAGAAGAACATCAAGATGTAAAATATAAAGAAGAGATGAGACGAACTTGACACCAAGGGAGTCAGCCAGTCGGATGATTTGGTCCTCGACACCGATTTGGCCGGAAGGAGCTCGAGAGTCGGATCCGGCAGAGCCTGTAGAGAAATGTTGAAGGGCAGCTGCTGAGGCAGCGGCTTTCTGCTACCAAAGGCAGATGACAAACCAAGAGGAGATCATAAGTACGTATGCACACAAGTCAGCGAAAGGGCACAAACATGCAAGAAAGGGAAAGTATTGAATGGATACCAACAGCAGCGATGGGTGTGTTTACCGGCCTATGTCCAGTGATCAAGTTCCACCAACCACCAACCTCAGCGGACTGAACAGAGAATCGCCTGAAGATACGGTATCACCCGAGAGAAGGATCTATCAGTCAGTCACCACGATTCGAAAGACTCGAGAACAAACAGGTTAGTGTTGATGGACAAACCATGCGTAGAAGGATGTGACAGCGATGGCAACCAAGATGAGCTTGCTTGTGACTGCAAGACATAAATACGCTCAACACCATCAGCATCTAATCAACAAAGAAGCACAGAACATAAAAAGGAACCGTACAAGATGTCACAGGCTGCTGCTTGATCCGCTTTCCCTGGGGAGCATCGGTAGTGTGATCGACACCGTCAGAATCCTGACCTGCCAAGAGGGAGGATGAGTTGCGCTGACGAGTGGAAGAAGCTTGAGCTGAGGACGACATTCGACTATGAGTGATGAAACAGTTGGAAGGTTAGGATGTGGAGAGAGAAAGGAAGAGAAAGAAGTTGAACGCTCATCTGATGTTTTTTTTTTCATCTCTTCTGGCCGGGTTACGACATTGGATGACGTCAGTTGATCGATCACGCACAGCATTTGGCTTTCGTCCAAACACTCTCACGTGACCCGTAATGAACAGGTCTCTTCTATCGGTGTACCTCTCGACAGCTATTCCTCTGTGAGTGAGAGAGATCGTTCCCATGTACATGTTTCTTAGTCTGCGTGTGTATTAGTATGCTTAGTTCAGAATAATCTGACAAACGAATGAATCCGCGGACGATCATATCTGTATCAACGGCTAACAGCGCAAGGTCTGTCTTGTGAATGTAAGTATGGGAGTTTAATTTCATGGAGTTATGTAAACGAATCATTCAGAACATCCTGTATGATGGAAGAAACTCATCGGTTTCAAACATATTGCGCTCTCGTCTCTTGTCACTCACTTGAGCTGTCATGAGGTCGGTCCTTGTTAGAGTTCACTCTGACTCTCTCTGTTCGCCCAGAGTAGGTAGAATACACTATCGAAGGAGAAAATGAATGACGAATAGGACACGGCCAGTCTCACGTGACCCAAATGCTGTGCTACCGCCCAAATCCGTCTCCGCTCCATTAGCGCGTCCGCCTAATTTCCCTAAGTTCTTTCCTTCTTCATACGGATAACTCCTTCGGCTCTCCTTGTGCTTTTGCTTTTATCTCTGCTTCACATACATAATACATATCATCCCACACACGCAAGAGTCGGAACGCACGAGAACATAATACCCTTCTTTTCGCCAGACGATGGCTACCCCTCTTCTCGACCAGCACCTGCTCGAAATCGATCCCCACACCGCCCACACCCCGTTTCCGTCAGAGATTTCTCCCTCCCCACCCGATGATCGTGTACCCCAAAAAGGGTTGATGGCCAAGATAGGAGCAAAAGGAACAGGTGCCATGACCGGAGCGGTCGCTACTTCTTTGCTCAGTTGCGTACTTGTCTTTCGTTCTTCTCCATCTCTTATCTACTTATCCCTAACGCTTGGCCTGTATTGTATTCTATTTGCCGATTCGATCGTTATTTGTTGCATACCAAAAACAAAAAAAAAAAGTGACGCCGTTCGATGTCCTCAAGACTCGTCTTCAATCACGGCCGCCACCTGCATCTGCATCATCTCTACCCTCATTCTCACCCACGTCATCATCTTCGTGTTGTCAGCATACACTCTTGTCTTCCTCATCGTCCTCATCTTCATCCTCTCTCCGTTCATACCACCAGATCCACTGCGCCACCGCTCCGCTTCCAACATCGGTCTCGTCAGCCGCCATGACGGCCTCAATACGAGCTCAAGGCAATACTTTGGTCTTGGATCGGGAGCCAGTTGGATGTGCCAGTCCTTCTGGGTGGAGAGCGTTGGTAGAGGAGTTCAAGGCTAGTGGTAGGGTTGCCCATGGATTTAGAGATGAACTCGTCAGCGTCTGGAGAGAAAGTGGAGTTCGTGGGTTCTGGAGAGGTGTGGGAACCACGATGTGAGTTGGTTTTTGCCCTTGTCTTCTTCCTATCTGGTCTTTATGTTCGTGCTGGCTAACGTTACAACTCTTGACGTTTGACAGAACAATGGGCGTGCCATCCTCCGCAATCTATATGGTTGGATATGATCACCTTCGAACGTATCTGATCCAGCAGCCCTCTATTCAGAACTCTTCCTTCTTGGCCACGTCGACCCCCCTTTTTGCTGGCTCGCTTGCTAGGACGTTCTCCGCTACTATAATCTCTCCTGTCGAACTTTTTAGGACTCGTCTCCAGGCGCATCCACCTCCAGGCCGACCTCAGCCAACAGTTAAGTCGACTGTGATCGATCTTCGAAAGATGGTTGGCGAGTCTGGCGTCCGAAGTTTGTGGAGAGGCATCGGCGCGACATTATGGAGGGATGTCCCATTCAGTGGAATTTACTGGGGAGGGTATGAATGGTTGAAAGGAAGAGTTCTAACCGGACCAAGGTGGGAGAAGGCAGGGTCTGGTGAGGGTGAATGGGGCAGAGCGATGGTGGCTGGAGCTGGGAGTGGAATGGTTCGTTTATTTTATTTTATTGCTCATCAGAGGTATCTTCTCTCTCTGATCTTGTCTTGCGGGTTCAACACTCTCCTTTAGTTTGCTGCATTAGTTACGACCCCGTTCGACGTTCTCAAGACTCGGCGTCAAATCACCTCCAACCCGACCTCCTCCTCACTTCTATCGACCAGCCCTCGACCGCCATCGTCGACAATTCCTCTGCTTCGCGAGATCATCAAGAACGAGGGCTTCACCGCTCTTTTTGCCGGACTTGTTCCTAGGCTGGCAAAGGTCGCGCCTGCTTGTGCCATCATGGTCAGTTGTTACGAGGTCGTAGGATCATACATGAGCGGAGATTAGAGAAAGCTCCTTCCTTTTTTGCTTCCATGCGTATTTTGCATTCCAAGGTTTCTATCCTTTACTCTCCGATCCTTTCTTTTTCTCCTTCTTCTTCATCTCCTCTTCATACACCAGAAACCAAACTTAGTCATTTGTTAATTTCCAAAACTAGAACGATATAGAGCGGTTTCCTAATCTCTTGACCCCTCGAAGGTCAACACAACAATACACTGCATTCATACGAATCCAGACACTCTCCTCCTTTGTTGTTCTTCTCTCCTTTTCCTCTCTCTCTCTTGCTTTTTTTTTCTTTTTTGGTTCTCGTAGTGTTCTGTGCTCCATCATCTTCATCTTCATCTTCATACAAACAACATTGTATTCAATCTCTTATAGAAATCTTATGTCAATCAGCTGAGAGCGAAACCCTTTCTTGGAATTTCTAAACTTGATTTAACTTGACGGATCTGTGCAACCCTAACAATTCTCAATCCACCTCTGTTTCCCTCCACGTGAAGCGAGCTTGCCTTCTTTTCTTCTTTTCTTCTCTTCTCTTTAGACCTTCAACAAATTCAAAGGAATCATACAGCAACCATGGCCGACCTCAACGCCGTCGCTACCAGCTTCACCCGTTCGTATCTATCTCTCCTCTATTGTTGTTGTTATCGTCTTGTTCTTATCCGCTCCTCAAAAGTCACCTCTTGGAGATTCAGAGAGACAAAAGAAAATTCCATCATCTAATCGACTATCGCTGAATTACCCTTTTTTTGCCTTGTTATTTCCGTCGTTTTCGTTGTCTCGCTCAACTGTTGGGCATGGCTTTCGTCTGAACAGAGTACTACTACTCTCTGTTCGCTACCAACCGACCTGCTTTGAAGGATCTCTACGTTAGTCCCTCTACTTCTCCCTTATGTTGATCATGACTAGAAAGAATTCTGGAGACTAATCCCAGATCGGTCTCCGCTATCAAACATGGCTTTTGTGTAATTTCTTCTTTTCTTCTTCTTCTGCTTCTCTTTAAAAGCGAGATGTCTCTATGCTTACCTGGGAGGAGAAGCAGTTCTTGAGTGGAGATGCTATTGTCAAGCACCTTGTGGTTCGTTGATCCATTCGTCTCTTTCCTATGTCGTTCTCCTCAATAGATCTTCCAGCTAGCCAAACTCACCCTACGCATACATATTTTCCTTGTTCTTTGGAACTCTCAATTCTCTTGTCGCTTGTTTGTCGCATACAGGAGCTTCCCTTCGGAAAGGTCCAGCACAAGATTGTTACCACTGACGCTCAGCCGTCTCAGCCTGGACAGGAGCACCTGATGGTTCTTGTGACCGGTCAGCTCATCGTACGTGCATCTTTCACTCCATCTCGATCGTCTTTGCGATTTACTGACTCTTTTTTTTTAATTTATTTATCATTTGCCTGTCGGGTACAATAATCTATCTTGATGGATGTGACGATGTTTGAACCTGAATAGATCGACGACTCTCCCCCGCTCCAGTTCTCCCAGGTGTTTCAGCTCATCAAGGAGGGAGCAACCTACTGGGTGTAAGTTTGAGTTGTGTTACAATTGGGTGTAAGCTATCCTTGCTGACCTGACAATTCATCTCCCTTCTGCTGGCGCTCGACTCTGAATATTATAGATTCAACGACGTTTTCCGATTGTAAGCTTCCTTTCCTCTGGACACTCGCACAGGCTCAGAGTCTAACAATGCCTTCTTCTGGTTCTTCTTTCGTCATGTACTTCAGGGTGTACGGTTAAAACCATTGTTTATTCATGCCTTTCTTCCTCTTCTCGCTCTTCTTGCTCTCTTCCATCTTGTCTTCTGTCATCGTCTGAAGCACACACATCCAAGAGAGATCAATACACATATACATATACGCATATACCTGTATGCTCTTCTTTCCTAAGCAAACGAAGCCATATTACGTAATCACACCGATGGTTACGATGCGTCATCAGTCATGGTTACATCCCCCTCGGTCGGTGTTCTCATTCCTCCTCGCCTTCCAAAGGAAATCGATTTGACCGAGCGACGACCATCCCGACTCTGAACACTATAAGCTCGACATCTCAATGCCTAGCTTGTCATCATCACCTCCTCCTAAGACTTCTAATTCTCCATCTGCAGGGCTGACGCTTCCGTCAGGTAGAAGCATGAACACTTCTCACCATCGGGAGAGACAGCGGGCGCAGGACCTGGACTCGGCCATGGCACTCTGTGGGTGTCCATCCTTTTTCCTTCTTCTCTTGGTTCTCTAAAAGCCTGGTACAAGACGAGATCAGTTCCTCCTTCCTCTTGCTTAGCCTGCTCTATCCACTCACTTGAATATGTGGCTGGAGGTCTTCGGGTGTGCGAATGAGCGTTGGCATCGGAAGGGTCTTGCGGGAAGAAAGATGAAGGGGAAAGCGATTGGCTATCCGATTCTCTAATCGAAGGCTACCTATCATCACAGCATGGCTCCCTTTAGCAATCTTTTCCCGACCATCTGTTCAGGATACCATTCTGATGCTTACCCACCATGCTTCGTTCACTCTTATGTGTGATGTGTAAACAGTCCGAGCTCGTTCAGAGTCTATCTCTGCCAACGTCTCAACCTCGCCCACACTCAGCAGCTCACTCGGCCCAAACATCCCTTCGCTCGTATCTTATCCATCTCATACGTCTGGTCATTCTTCCGATGGCAGCAGCGGTCTGAACCAATCAAACACCAACAACACCGGTCTGCGAGCTCGACATTCTTCCTCCCACCAGGGTGCTGGCCGATCGCCATTGAAGCATCTGGACGCCACCCAGTTTCCTATCCTATCCGAGGCAAAGGAGGACGAGGAGAGTCACCTGGAAAGTGGAACGTACATCCCCGAAGCTGCCATCACGGACGAGTCCGACGGAAGACACATCCAACCGGTCGAGGTGGACTATGCTCATCGGGTTCCTTCATCCCATGATGAGCGTGATCGTTCGCCTCCGTCGCCGTTTGGCGATGAGGATGAGACTCGGTCAATCGGTGGGGGTAGTACCGTCAACGGTGGTGGCACCTTGGGAGGTGGCATGACGATGAACAACGGGATGAACGACTACACCATACGAAGGGCCGGCATGAACGGTGGCTTTGTCGGTCGGAATGTCTTTGACTTTTCCCAGTTTGAAAACTGGGCCTCCAAGGAAAGGCTCGAGCTCGAACGGGAGGCATTGAAGAGCCAGCCTCGGTCTGGAGGGCTTCACTCGAGAAGAAAGAGAAACGTCGTGGCAAATGAGGATGAACCCTATAGAGATGACCCAGACAAGATTGAGGAGGAAGATGAGGATGAGGACGAGATCGATGGGTTTGGACGACGTCAACCGCAGCAAATCCCCGAGTCAATCTTGACATCGTCGCCTGACTCAAAGCCAGCTTCAATCCCCCATGTGTCTCTTATCGACATCGGACCCAAATCTCCTCCGAAAGAAAGTCAGGCATTCACACGTCGGCGCCAACGAAAGCTTTCTCAGTCTGACCCGTCTCCACATGCCCGTCGACAGGGAAAGCTCGCTCTCTTCGAAGGATCTGCTCCGGTTCCTCATCAGTCGCCTTTGCTGAAGGGTCCTTACCAAGACAACCAACGACACGGAAGCACGTCTTCGTTTGATTCCCACCTCCCGGCCAACGGAGACCTACCATCCTGGGTGCCTCAGCCCGTTCAGAGGGAGGAACGACCGTTCAGATTCTCATTCTATTCGAACGCGCTGCCTGCAACGATCCACGCGAGGTCCATCTCAGAGTTGCCTGCGGAGGGCCAGTCGTTTGAGGATTTGTTCACCGGCAGGGAAACCAAGGCGGACGAAGAAAGTGTGAGAGGCGACGCATCAGAGAATGTGAGCCCGTTTGGGACGGCCCCCACCAACACTACAGGTGGCAGTAGCCAGGGTCTGTTACACAAGGCGTTGCAAGGAGCCGCTGCCGCCGGTCAAGGACAAACAGCAGGTTCAAATGGGGGAGGAGGATTCTCTCATGGCTACAGCCCAAAAAATGAAGGCTCGATTCTGGGAGACGTCGACGGGGACCCGGAGGCGAGTACTTGGTGGTTGGACGTGCTTTGCCCGACGGACGATGAGATGAAGATGCTGAGCAAGGTACGTTACATCGTTCAGACCTATTTTATGCGGGACATGGTCGATCAGATATGCTAAAAAGTTTATCATGCCGTCTGTTTATTTGGCCATGATCAGGTCTTTGGAATCCATCCGCTTACTACGGAAGATATCCAAATGGAAGAGACGAGAGAAAAGATTGAACTGTTCCGAAACTATTATCTGGTCTGTTTCAGGTCGTTCGACCAGGACTTTTACAGCTCTACTCATCTAGAGTAAGTATCTTGCGTAGTCTTTTGTTGTCATCTTGGAAGATTTGATCTCTGGAAACTAAGAAAAACCCCTCTCCACCAACAGGCCTCTCAACTTGTATCTCCTCGTTTTCAGGGAGGGAGTCATCTCTGTAGGTTTCGTCTGTGTTTATCCTAGAATGCACCCGTTACTGACGTTTGTTTGTTTGTTTGGGCAATCAAAGTTCCACTTCCGAGCAACTCCCCATCCGCAAAATGTGCGACGTCGAATCAAGCAGCTAAAGGATTACATTACTGTGACTTCGGACTGGATCTCGTACGCGCTTATCGATGACGTGACTGATGCGTTCGGTCCGTTGATCCAGAGTATTGAGTACGAGGTCGATTCGGTGGATGAGGTGAGTTTGTTGATGTCGCTCAATGATGAATCTTTTGCAATGAGGGTTACTAATTGTTGGCTATGTTTTGTGAACCCCTTTGTGTTTTTCGTCTTGTAGTTGGTACTTATCATCAAGGAGACCGAACAAAGTGATATGCTTCGAAGGTGCGTCCCTGTCGATCTGGGTGCTCACCAAAAAAAAGGACAATAAGACTGCATCACTGAATACTCTGGAATTTATGGGATAAATCAGAATCGGAACCTGTCGAAAGAAGGTGATGGGTTTGCTCCGATTGATGGGTAACAAGGCGGATGTCGTTAAGGGTCTAGCAAAGCGATGCAATGAGAATTGGTAAGTCCTTGGGTTGTCTGTGCTAGGATACAAATCTGGTTGTTGACCCGTAGACCATCTGGCTTGCTCATTGGGATCGATAGGAGTGTGGCTCCTCGATCAGACATAGGACTCTATCTATCGGATATTCAGGTACCTTTTTCCGCTCTAGATCGTCTAGATGCAGATTGCCATGCACCACAGCTAACTTGATCGGTTGTGCGTCTTGTGTGTGATAGGACCATTTGATCACGATGACGAGCTCGCTCAACGTGTTTGAAAAGATTCTATCGAGAGCGCATAGTAACTACTTGGCTCAGATCTCGATCGAGATGACAGGTTCGTCTTTGGATGCCTCTGGCTCCTTTCTGGCATGGTGTACATGGGTCTGACGCTGCATGGCCTTGTTTGATGTCGCTTTTTTTCCTTCTAAACGTGTAGATGCAAACAACAAGATGAACGATGTGCTTGGAAGGATGACCGCCGTACGTTTCTTCTTCCTTTTTTGTTTTTGTTTGTATTAATCAATCATATCATAACGTATGCTTACGGCCGTTTGACTCGTTCTCTTTAGCTCGGAACGGTTTTAATGTGAAGAACTTTCTCTCTTTTTTTTCTCTTCATATGGCTCTTTCCTTTTCTATCAAATGTTACCTGGCGAGACTAACGATACATCTTTACTCGTGGTTTCTACCAGTCCGATGAACTTGGTGACTGGTCTGTGGGGAATGGTCAGTTCATTTGACCATAAATAAAGACGCCTTTGGGGGGATGTGACACTGACGGTTGGTTTCGCGCTTTCTGTGTGTGTATGGGTGGGTGGGTCGAAAACAGAACGTGATAGTTCCCGGACAGAATGCACCGGGTTTGGCTTGGTTCTGGGGTATCGTCGTACGTGTTTTAGTTCTGAATCGTCTCGGGGTTTCCTTCCTTCCTTCGTTCCTTTGTCGAGCTGAAAATTGACGGTGCGCTCGATTATCCTACAGGGTTGTCTCTTGGCGTTCGCTCTGATGGGAGGATTCCTCACGTACCGACTTTTCAAGCCCTAGGTGGTTTCGATCTAGCCGATGTTGGGCAGTGCGGAGAGATCAAGGTCGCGAGTCTTTTCTTCTGTTCTGTTCTGTTCTGTTGTTGTTATTGTTGTAAACGAAGTATATCAAGAAGAATGAAGAACGAAAAAAGGGGGTACAAAAGTTTTACTGGCTGCTTCTGTTTCTCTTGCCTTTTTTCTTTTGTGTATATGTTTTCTTCTCTGGAAATGACCGGGGGGCGGGGGGGGGGGGGGAATAGTTGTTGATAGGAAAGATGAACGAGTCGAATCGATCGTCCCGGATCGTAGACTCTTCCTTTCCCTTTAAAAAAACATTTTACTTTTCTTCTCTCTCTCTCTCCTCTCGTACTATCTCGATTTGGCCTCTTGCTCTTTTATTCTCTGTTGTTTGTTCGCTTTCTTGGCGTCGCTCTATGAATCTCACATCCGGCTTTTACTCCATTCCTCTCGACGTCCATCAGAACCCTGGCCGCCGCCTTTATTTCATTTCATCTCTTTTCTTTTCTTCCCTTATCTTATTTTACCTTAAAGAACAATGTGTGTGTGTGTGTGGTTATTCGGGTTTGAATTTCCTGAATATCAGATATCCAGAGATCCGAGAGACAAGATGAGTAAAAAACAAAGATGTAAAGTGGGAAAGAAAAGAAAAAAGAGGAGGGGAGGAAAGGATGTTGGAGCATAGGCCCGTTCTAAGGCCGGTGAAGCAGGACAAAACCGAGGCAGACAGACAGACGAGACGGAGAGAATGAATGGATGGATGGATGAATGGATGAAGAACGAAAGGAAAAGATGCGTTCACGCAAAGGACCGATCGACTGACCAGAGCAAACGAGACAAGCAAAAAGTTTTTTTTTAAAAAATAAAGAAGGAAATAAAGGAGGGGAAAAGAAAAAGACGAAGTGTAAACGAAAGGAATGGAGAAAAAAAGAAGAAGAAGTAGAAACAGGCCATCACGCAGACGTCGTCCTGGCGCTATTTCTCGAGTCGGAGTCCGCTACGAAAAACTTTTTGCGCTCGGTCAAGGCGGAAGGCGTCGGTGGGACCGTCCTCGGCGGGGGGGACGTTGCTTTTTATCGATGGGAACGGGCAGGAGGGACGAAACAAAGACGCAAGGAGGATGAGTCTTCGGTGTTATATTGTGAGGACAAGGAGTGGGAGAGAGAGAAAAGGAAAGGAAAGGAAAAAAGGAACATACTGGTGACAGCTTCTAGAGGGACGGCTGGTGCTTCTCTATCAACAGAGATATACCCAAGCGAAGAAAAGAGGAGGGAAAAAAGGGAGAGGGGATCAGCCGTTTTGCGCTTTGGGGGGGGAAGAGAGAAGGCTAGAGACGAACGAAGTATAAAGTTTCTGGTCGTAGATGTATTGGATGACGCTGTTCGGTAGAAGGTACCTAAGGAAAGTTGGAAAGGACAAGGGGAAAAAGGTTCGTTTGGGTGAGTATTCCCGAGAGTGAACAAGAAGAGGGTTGTAGTAGACTAGGTATTGGAAATGAATTTTTGAAGGAAAAAAAGAAAAGGAAACCCACTTGATACTCATCGCTCTTCGGACAAACAAGCGAACTTTTGTACTCGAGATATCGTTATAGATCAACTGCTTGATGACGATGATGTTCCGGCTGTGACGGAAGGTTGGAGAGGACGAGATATGAGTGGGACGATACCAACGAACGAAAAGGCTGAAGGATGAATGAAACACGAACCGATGGTGGTAGAGGATATCATGTGATAGCAAGAACGCCCAGACGTCTGAGCCTGCTCTCTCGACGATGAGACAACCAAACTGACCGAGAATGACGTGTAGCTGTGTGGAGAGGAGAGGAAGGGTGGGGTGAGAATTGTATGTACAGGCCTGAGCACGAAGAGGAGAAGGCACTCACGTCGTCGGGCGCCCAGACTCCGGGATGTCCGAACGACTCGATGAGATCTCCTCCTGCCAAGAGCATGATCTTGATGCGTTGTCGGCCGCCTGGGGAGGAAGAAGAAGAGGATGAAGGGATGGAAAGGAACCTTTGAGAAAGTGTGCGAAACGGGAGAGGAGAGAGAGAGAAAGGAAGGCCTTTTAGGAACGTACCGTTTCGGGTACGAACTCCACCGTTGGGACCACCGTTGAGTTCTTCCTCAAAGTGTTGGAGGACGACGGCTGTCCGCTGGTAAGATTCCTGACCGGCCTCCCAGGGATCGACCATGAGCCAGGTCGACGTGCTCTCGACCGCTAGCTCACACATCTTGACTCTGTCTTGTGCGGGTGCGAGTCCTGCTTTCTTGTAGTGGTCCGATCTGGAATTGGGAGGGAAGGGGGGGGGGGGACGCGTCGAGAGGGAGAGTGAGAGAAGGTGAAGGTGAGGAAGAAAGAGGACGAGCACCAAAACGAGACAGATGGACTCGCGCGTCAAGAGGAGGAAAAAATTCGAGTGATCCAACCGAGACAAGGGAGGGCTTACACGGGGGAGTAGTAGCCACCTAGGATCTCGTATTGATCACTTTCCAAGATTTGATCTTTGGCCATCTCGAACATTCGGCTGGAGGAAGAGAGAGAGAGAGAGAGAGTGTGTGTGTGTGTGTGTGTGTGTGTGTGTGTCAGAAAGAGGGAAAGGAGGAATGGTTCGTGAGAATAGAACATAGGATTACGAACAGATGAAGGTATGTTGGAGGAGAGAACGATCCACAGGCGACGATCACCAACGGCGTCTTTTCTTGGTCTGGTGATGGTGGTGGTGGTTGTTGAGAGGAAGGGTAAAGGTAAGTCCAAGAAGAGAGAGAGTGTGTTAAAAGAAAAGAAAGAAAAAAGAAGAAAAAAAAGGGTAAACACTGGACTGACCATCCCAGACAGATTTGAGACGATGCTTGGGAAAGAGGTAGTCTCCTTCACCTCGGAGATACTTTCCAGAGTCACCCAGGCTGGGCAACAGGCGTTCTGCGCCGACGAGACTGAGGGCGTCTGCTTCTCCATCGCCGTCACCGTCAACGTCGATGTCTGGTTCACCATCGTAGGCGCTGATGAAGGAAGGGGCGGGGGTATGTCTGACGGCGGCCGGGCCGGGTACCGGGTCTCCGTGGTTGTAGGGTGGGACGATCGTCTGTGAGGACGTGAGCGGCGGGTAGGCTGAGGATGGGCTGGGTAGGGTGTCGGAGTGGTACGGTCTGATCGGTTTGATCGTCCTGGTTGAGGCCGAGGGGGAAGGAGGGAGGACGGGTTGGCTGTGTCTGGTGCGTAGAGGGGGAGCTTGTTGTTGTTGGTGGTGGTGGTGGTTTAACGAGCCGTTGATCTGTGTGATCTGGTGGGTGGGTGGACTGGAGTAGTTGCGGAAGTGGGAGTTTGTGGTTGGATCAGAGTGATGGTTGGTGTCGTGAAGGGATGATGGTGGGAGGGGTGGTTGTACTGCTGAGGATGATGACGACGAGGCGGCGGAGGATGAGGATGATGATGATGATGATGGGTTGGGTGCGGGCGAGGCCGTGGTCGTGCCGGGGTGATGGTGATTGTTGTTATTATTGCTGCTGCTGCCGCTGATGGAGGAAGCGGACTCTAGTGCTTGGGACAAATCGAGGTATGACGGCTGGCCGTGAGGCGGGGGGGAATCTGCCGAGCCGGTGAAGGGAGGAGAGTCGTTGTGGAACTGTTGTGTGTGTGTGTGTGTGTGTGTGAGAGAGAGAAAGAGAGAGAGATTGCTCGATCAGTGTTGGATGACGAGAGGAGAGCGGAGAAGGAAGGAAGAGTAAAAGAGGACATTACAGATTGAATGCTTAGTGAGCTGATTGGCACTGGTTTCGTGCCCGAGCCGTTCATCTTTGCGATCAAGTTGTGCTGAAAGAGTGAGGAGAGCATCGGTTAGTGGGTGGGTGGGTGTCAGTGAGTATGTGTGTGTGTGTGTGTGTGTGTGTGTATATGAGTGCGAAAGAGAGAACACAAGAACACAAGAACACGATAGGAGAAGAAGGAAAGAAGGAAGGAAGGAAGAAAGGAAAGAGAAACGGCCGACGTACTCTTTGGACCGCTCTTTCTTTTGACCCGCCGGATGGAATGGAGAGCGAATAGATCGAGGCAACAGCTAGGACGAGCCGGGACGATGTGTGATGACCAGAGCTGAGCTGTGGATGACCTGGGATGACCTGGGACGAGCTGGGGATGAGCAAAGAGAACACCAACCGAGCGACCGAGCGACCTAAACGACGACGACACCGGGCCAGACGAGCGGAAAACAAGGTAAAAGTCGGGTGGGAGGGAAAGTCGGAGAGAAAGAAAAAAAGAATCAAATATAATCAAATACTTTCCCGTTCAGGCGTCAGACGAGGAGGCCGGGCGGGGGGGGGGTTGAAAATCTAATGAAATAAGATGAAATAACGTAGAATAACGTAAGATAGTTCGGGGGAATTCGTTCTCGCGGCCAGACGAGAGAAGGCGCCAGGGCATCAGGGCATCAGGGCATCAGGGCATCAGGGCATCAGGGCAGTAGGCACCAGGCCGTGGGAGGCAGGGAGGCAGAAAGGCAGGGAGGAAGATGGCGAGAGTGCCCAGAGTGACATCGCACAGTCCAGGGCACACACACACACACACACACACACACACACACACACACACACACACACACACACACACACACACACACACACACACACACACACACACACACACACACACACACACACACACACACACACACACACACACACACACACACACACACACACACACACACACACACACACACACACACACACACACACACACACACACACACACACACACACACACACACACACACACACACACACACACACACACACACACACACACACACACACACACACACACACACACACACACACACACACACACACGCACCAGTAACACATCCCTCCCATTCACTCGGCACGCCCTGACCCGCTCACTCAGACACCTCGTCCTCGCGCCCGCCCGTCCCTCGATCGGATCAGCAGGCAAAAGAGCGGCCGGCAAGAATCGGAACGATCACCAAATGAGCAAGTGAGTGAGCAAGCAAGTCAGCAACCAACCAAGCCATCAACCATGCTGGTCACCAATCGGGCTAGCGAGCGATCAACCAAGCTAGCAAGCAGCCAAGCAACAGAACCCCCAGACTCTCCCTGGTTTCAACACAAGCGCGCATTCTATCTATCGTCATCCGCTTACCATAACATCATCAGTCATGGCCTGCCTCAGGTAAGATCTCTCGGTGTGTCTACCTGTTCTAAACACCATGTAGTCAACCCAGTCCAGGTCAGGAGCACTATCCTCTTCTGCGCCGTCCTCCCAATACACACTCCTCATCATCCCCGGTATGCTGCTGGCTCCAGACTGATCGGGTGATTACGTCAGACGAGCCCAAGCCCAGACTCACGCCGACGCCCACTCTTAAAGGCACAGGCACAGGCACAGGCACACCCAGGCTGTGCGCTGGCACACGTGTTAACCCTAACCGACAGAACATACCCCCCCTCTCTCCATCCGTTCGCTTCACCTTCCTTTCTCTCCCCTCGGTCTTCCATCTCGCTTGTCACTGTTAGCGTGTACATCCCTCGCATTGACACCCACGCACCCACACACAACAACCACACACACTCCCATGGAAGCAAGCCCTGTGGTGGGAAACCCCCAGCCGGGTGCACCCCCGGAAGGCCCGTCACCAGACGAACAGAGAATAATGATGGCACAACATCTCGAGCAACAACGTCTGTTGAACCTACAAAAGGCAGAATCCCTCGTCGGTCAAGACGCCGAGGTAAGTGTCCCGTCGCCTTCCTTCCTGCTGTCCTGCTCTCTGTCTGCTCTCTTGTACTCTCTCTGCTGTTTCGCACTCTGTCTTTGCCTTCCTCCTACTGACCCAACCTCCGTCCCTCTCTTTCTCTCTCTCTCTCTCTCTCACACACACACACACACACACAGCCGGTCAACATCCTGCCCCTCTCGTTCCACCCGGAACACCCGTTCATCCTCGGCCCACCCTCCTTCCCCGCCTCACCAGCCTCCCCGTTCGTCTCCGGTCCGGCCTCCACCCAGTCCCCATACGGTCTCTCTCCCATCAACGCCGACGTCCAGCCGGTCGACCTGTTCAACACCGTCAACCTACTCGCCAACGTCTTTTCCAAAGCACCAGACGGAGCGATCCCTCCTCCGCCAAACCCAAACAACGTGGACAGAGGACGATCCGTCCAGGTCGCAAAGCTCAAAGAGGAAGGCAACGTACGTCCTTCTTTTCTCGTGCCCCCACACATCTCTCCCATCTTGTTGCCCTTGTTCTGCAACTGACTCTGTACTACCTTTCACCACTTCTCACCACCGCACTCCTGCCCACACAGACAAAATTCAAGGCAAAACAGTACCCACCCTCGGTCAACACATACTCGCTCGCACTCAAAGTAGCAGCCGAACGTCTGCCCTGGGAGCCGTCAGGCTTGGTCAAAGAAGAGATAAGTGTGTTGCTCTGTAACCGAAGTGCCGCTTGGGCCGCCCTAGGCGAGGTTAGTTCTCTCTTCTCGCCTTCTCTCAAAGATGCCTCTGTCTCTTGCTGTCAATCGACTGACAAAGTCGAACAAATCACCTTTCTTTCTCTCTCTCTCTTTTCGCCCTTTCTCCCAGTGGACCCACTCTTACGCAGACGCAGAGAGCGTGATCAGACTGAAGAGACCGTGGTCCAAAGGTCACTTCCGAAAAGCAAAGTGAGTCCTCTGAGACCATGTTTCTCTCTCTTTTTCAGCAAACCGGTCTTGATTCCTAAACATATCCTTTGCCTTTAAACCTTATCAAAAGAGCACTCTTGGCACTCGATCAGCCATATCTTGCCAAAGAGTACGTCCATTCAGTGTTCCTTTTCCTTTTCCTTTCTCTCTTCCCCTCTCGCAACCTAGGATTACGAACTCATCTTCAGGATCCCTCCTCCTCCTCTTCCCTCCCTCTACGTCCATCTTTCACAGAGCTCTCGTCCTCGGCCTCTCTTACGATCCGTCCTCGACCGAGCTCCTGGCGTTCCAACAAGAAATCGATCAGGCCATCAGCGCATTGGAGGACGAAGCAGATGATTTTTAAAGAACGAGGAGATTACAAAAATAAGAGAACCAAATACTTTAAAAGCCCAAAGAAAGCCCGAGGATGATTCCATAGACATGCGAAAATGTATTCTTCAGGGGATCTTTCCTTTTCCCTTCCCCCCTTGTTCTTTCTCACTTTCTCCTTGTAGACAAGTCCTTTCTCCCTCTCGGGTCGATACCATACATGTCGAACTTTTCTTGATATCTTTTTCTTTCAATCTATCTATCTGTCTGTCTATCGATACAACGGTTTATTCCCCCAAGTCACACACATACACACACTACAGGGCCTCGACTCAATCTTCGTCTTCAGACTCAATCAACGACTCCCTCTCTCGTGGTTCTCCTTGTTCCCTACCGATCTCTCGGACGCTTTCTCCTGTCCCTTCGGATAGATCCCATACGAGCACTCCAAACGAGGTACATACCAACAGACCGCCCGTCAGGATCGTCAGCGTTAGCTTTCAGAGAAACAATAATTCGATAATGAGAAAGAGAGAGAGAGAGAGTGCGTGCGTGTGTGTGCGCGTGTGTGTCAGTCGATGGAGGAAAACAAAACGAAAACAAAACTAGAGCCAAAAACAGCAGACAGTGGCGTCTTGGTAGAACCAAGCCAAGCCAAGCCTGCCACCGCCGCCGCCACCGCTGCTGCACCACGACTCACCGGATAGGAACCATCGGAAAAGATAGACTCAGACAGAGCGACGAGGATGATCGTCAGCAGGTTTCCTACCGAGGCTGTTTATCGTTCACACATCCCGATCCATCCCCCCCCCCCCCCAAAAAAAAAAAAGGCACACAGAAAGATGGAATGCGGCAAAGACGCGTTCGTCAACCAATCGATACACACGCAGAGAAGACAGGCAGAACCGACGGTTGGGGCCGTTCTGACGTACCTACGATCGGACCCCATAAACCCAAGAGGATCTGATCAGAAAGAAAGAGAGGGAAAGGAAAAAGAAGAAGAAAGAGAAAAAGCAAAGATGGACATCAGCAACTTTCTATCCAGGTCGAGGACGCTTTCCTTCTCACACAAGAAAGCAAGACAACACAAAACAACAATAACAACAACTACTAACCATGAAAGATCCGTTGAAACCTATACCACCGAGGACGATCCCGACCAAGGTGAGCGAGGTGATCCAATCGGACGGAAGCTCGAATGGTTCCCACCCGAGCGCGTCAAACACGTAGAGGGGGATGGCGAGCACGGTAAGCGTCGTCAATCCGATCACCGACGTCAATAGGTTCGCATGTAGGGCGAACGGCAGACCGACCGTCCGCGGTCGACTGGACAGAGATGGAGGCGGGTCAGGCAGCGAACAGTATCTCTTGTAGAGGACCTGTCAAGAACAAAGAGGGAGAGGGAGAGAGAAAGGAAGAAGCAAGCAGGACCGACGGATTGTGCATATATCAGACATCCTTGTTTTCATATGATAGTAATAACAAAGACAGATAGAAGACCGACCTCGTAGAGTCCATAGCTCGCCGCTCCTCCTAGCGCCAGGAGGTCTCCCAAGAAACTAGCACCCAATTTTCTGTCCTTCGACCGTTCGTCCTCCTCTTGTCCGTCAGGCGAGGCCGCTCCGCCATAAGCGACCAGCGCGACACCCACGGTCGCCACCCCTACAGCCGTCACCTTCTTCAACTCCAGTGGCACAGCGAGAAAGAGCACGGAGAACGCGTAGGCAAACAGAGCCGAGGTGTTGTAGATCGTGGTGATGCTAGTCATGCTAATTGGCCGTGGTAAGGAGTCGTTTGGAAAAGAAAAGAAAAGAAAAGAAAAGGTGTGAGCGCAACAGGCGCGACGTAGTCTGGACCAACCCACAGCCCCCCTTCACTCACCTAGTCAAGGGTACACTCGCATACCAACAACCGGCAGGGATCGTCATCCCAGCGGTCAAACCGATAGAACTGATGGCCGCTTTAGCCCATGGCCAGCCCACACGTTTGGCAGCAAGCTCGGTCGAGGCCGACGTCCCATCCAGTTGATGTCTCACCTGAAACTTGAGCTCTCTCAAGATCAATCTTATCGGCACGGTCTCACCCGGCCACACATATAGAAAGGCCAGGTGAAGAGGGAGAAGCAGGAGAAAGGACGAATGTGCACAGTAGAGTATAAAGTACGAC
This sequence comes from Phaffia rhodozyma, assembly GCA_014706385.1. NCBI lineage: Eukaryota > Fungi > Basidiomycota > Tremellomycetes > Cystofilobasidiales > Mrakiaceae > Phaffia > Phaffia rhodozyma. The sequence continues at coordinate 1,762,073 of JACGZH010000006.1, forward strand.
TTCTGGTATTCTGTTCATCAAAAACACATAGTTAAAAGAACACCGAAACAGAAGTCATATAAGATTCACAAACAGCCAGCGTAGACTCTACAGGTTGAAAGGACTGACCGAGCGTCGTCTGGAGGTACTGGGCGAGTTGCGACTGGGCCGTGAACGAAACGAGGGAGACGACGAACAAAACAAGAGCTACCGTTCCACCCGGGATGACATGCGACGGTCTGTGTTGCAGCATTGTCCCGATGATGGTCGAGAGCAGAGGACCATGGGGTGCGCATTCGGTACAAGATGTCCCAAAGGAGGATGGAGAGGATGGGCTCGGAGACGAGGACTGCACAGCCACACAGACACGTGGCTCCTGGCAGCTCACGTGACCGACGCGTCAGCCACCTTTGTTGTTGTTTTTCCATTCCTCCCTCCTCCTTCTTCTGAGTTCTCTTACATCACCTCGACCTTCTTCTTGCTCTCCAGTGTTTCCGGCACAAGTCTTTATCAGTTCGCTTCCAGTCCAACTCACTCCGCTCTTTCTCCGTTGTTGTTCCCCGACTTTTGGCCGTTTTAATCTTCCTTGGCTTGCCCAATCCGCTCACTTATTCCTCCTCTTTCTTCAGTCCTTCTTTAATAATCCTCACCAATCGTCAATCTTTTCGTTCTCTCGCTCTCTCCATCTAAATTATCATCAAGATCTACTAATCGTGTGCCTAATCGAATAATCCATGTCATCCGTCATCTCGTCTACCTTGGCGTCTACTCGCCTGTCAACACTCGATCAGGTTCTTGCCAGTCTCGACGAATCAGACGCGCTCGATGAATCGTCCCTCATGATGAAGAAACGATCATTGACTAAGAGAGGTAGGCCACAGACACTTTCCATGTCTTTTGTCCATATCTCCCTACAGCATCCTTGCTCTCATATACACGCACGCGTGTCCGTGCTGCTTCGAGAAGGAAAGCTCTGAAACTATATCCGCAGAGGCAGAGGCAGAGGCAGATGAAAGGAGATCGCGTTCATCGTCGTCACACCGTCCTTCTGTCTCTTCGAGGGTCTCCTTCGTCGTCCTTCTTTATGTCACGTGTCCGACGCGTACTGACGATTGTTTCTCTTGTTTTCTTTGTTCTCTTCTCAACTCCTTCCTTCAAAGGTTGCACGACCGCTCAACTTTACCTCTCGCCTGAATCGTTATCTACGTTCGATGCTTCAAGCGGTCCGATAACTTTCAAATGGGACAAGACCTGCATCTCGAGTTCCAAGATCAATCTCAAACTTTTCGCGCCCAACTCTGCAGACCCCACCATCAAAGTACGTGCTATCTTTTCATTAAGCTGCAGACATCTCGTCCAGAGTGAAACTCAATCAGTTTGCATTCAAATCGACCTTTACATTGTGTTTCACAAGATTTGGGAATCGATCGATGCCTCCACCGGCTCGCTCTCCGAGGAACTCCTTCCTAGGTGGTACGTCGTGAACTGCCTGTTTTGACAAATAGAAAGCTGAGCACATGAGCCAAACCTACGTGTCCGGGACACTTACCAGCTCTTTTACTGTTCAATCTCTGTCCAAAACACACACACACAGGTGGAATTCGACTACGTCCATTGGCATGCAGATCATCATCTCGCCCTCCGGCTCGCTGATCGACAGTGTCTTTAGTTCCTTACCTGTTGGTCCGCAATTCACTGTGACCTACCCAGAATCAGCACTGGTGACTACAACGGTTGGAGGAAGTACCGTGGCTGCCCCAGCGGCTAACACTGGTTAGTTTCATGACTTACATTTTCACCAAAATGAATACTCCGTTACTCATGTACTTTTCTTTTCTTTTCTTTTCTTTTGTAATTCAATCTTCTATTCCCTCTCTCCAGCCATCTCGGATCCAGTCGTCGTTAAGATCGGCACTGGCTCGGGTTCCCTTCCTGCCGGTAGTATCTTTGCGGCTGTGTTCTTCCCCATCGTGGTCATTGTGGCCGGTATCTTTATCTACGTCAGATGGACGAGGGCGAAACAAGCAAAGAAGAGACAGAGATGGTCTCAAGCAATCGGTTCGTACATAGTTTCTCTAGCTTCTTCTCCTCTTGCGCCTCGTATTCCATCACTGACCGGAGGGCACCTGATCGTCTATCCTCTTCTTTTCCTGCCTTTCCTCGCGTCTCATCTCTTAAAAAAACAGACAACAGGATGGTAAGTCAACTCTGCCTTTGTTACCTTTCCAATACACTACTAGGCAGATCTGACCGTCTTAAACTCATGGCATACGCTTCTTGTAGTCGGTTCTTTCCAACGCATGGCAACCTGGGACCGGACAGGGCGAGTCTCCTCGAAAATCCGAAGCATTCTCTCAAAACAGACGGACAGTCATGTCGACCTACTCCAACCATGCCGGGTTCGGTACCCACCAGGCCGGTCAACCGGATATGTCCGAGATCGATCCTGCTTCCTTCGCCCGACCACGAACAATGTTCACCGACGCCGAACGAAATAGTCGAGCCGTGTCGTTTGCCGAGCCGGGGGCTCGTTCGTCAACCGATCAAAACCGGGCGACGCACTACTCGAGCCGAACCCAAGGTTCGATATATTCCCGTCGATCAGACCCACATGAAGTCCCCACGCAAGCACACCATGCCTCTGGACATGCCAAATCAAAGTCCTCGCTCTCGGGTATTCTCCGACCAAGAGTCGACATGGGCAACCACTCGGAAGCTAGACGAGGGAACAGTCTGGAACTCTCGACCAGCCCGAGTCAAACGTCCGGTCCCTGGGTCCTCGGCGTCGACGAGGTCGACCGGTTCGGACAACAAAGAGGACAGGATGTTATTTCAGAGGATCAAGAAAATCTGCGGGACGTGCCCGAGTCAAATGTGAACCCGTCGAAGAACCAGCTGCCAAGGCTTCAGATCCCTTCCAAAGCAGCCAACCCTACTATCCTGTCGCCTTCACTCACTCCGACAAGCGCTTGTTTCCCTGGGCCCCCTCCGGCGGTGTCGATCGACCCATCGTCGGCATCACCAATGTCGCCAGATGATATGCTCAAGGCCTATGCCGCCGCCAGGAACCGATCTGCCAGTGTCAGCCAAGGCCAACCGAGCGTAGGCCAGGCATGGGAAGAAGCTGACAGGAGGAGCGTCGTCGGAGAGAACAACCCGTTCAGAGCTAGTATGGTTGGGTCGGATTCAGAGTTCGGATCAAAGTAACGTGGGCGGCATCTGGACTCCCTCTTCCTTTTTTTCTTTTCTGGTCTCAACGATTTGTCTATCGTACCTCACAAGTCACTCACAGCCTTATCGCTCTAACCTGTAAATTCTTTCCCTTTATACCCCCCCCCCCCCCTTTTCCTTCGCTTCAATCATTAAGTTCGATCCCCTTGTCAAACCATGGCGAGTTTCGTGAGGACACTCTGTCTTTCGCTTCCTCTGTGTTCTCAAACCACTCGTCTTCTCTTTCTTCCTTCGTTCCATCCCTCGTGTTTTATAATTAAACCTATTCGCCATGTGCCCGATCTCCCTTTTCTTTTGCTGCCAGGGATTCTGCTTGATCCTCGTCCAGAACTCGTCTGTTCTTTAATTTACATATACCCTTGCGATCCGTTCTTGTCATTATCACTGTCTGTACTGTTTCGATTTTTTTCCTCCCTCTTTCGCTCGTCGCATCACAATAACATGAAGCTTGTTCAATCCTTCTTGTCTTGAAAGAAAACGAGAAAGACAGAACAGGAACTTTTGACTCGTTGATCCCTCTCTTTCGCCCATGTTGAAGAATGGCAAAACACTAGTCTGCACACTGAGACCCTCCAATGGCTGAAGTCTTAAGACGAACGAGGCTATGTCGACCAACCCCAGCCGAGAGCAGAAGACAAGATCAACCCTAATATGAAGCAACGAAAAAGGGTATATTCATCGAAAGGAACAAAAGAATGACCGTAGGGTGAATTGAACACCCGTCGTCCGCGACTCTGCGTTTCGGTTGAAGAACCACAAGCGGAAGTACTAACCACTATACTATACGATCTTGATGTTCCATTGCCAAGGTTGATTGGATATGTTGCAAACGTTGAGCAATTTTTCATTAATTCTTGATTTTGGAATTTTTAGCCGTGATTTGCCTTTTCCTTTAAGGCAACACCCTCAGATTTCCTTTTTACGCGGAGTCCCAAGATTGTCTCTCCGAAAAGCTACAAAACTCATAGGTATCTAGCGCTTCTCTTTTATTTCTCAATCTATCGAATACCTGACTTGCTAAATTTCGTTCTTCTCTAGTCGACTTCGCTGGCTCAGTTCCGCCGAGAAATGAATATAGAGATGAACATAAGTCTGAGAGTAGAGATTGATACAAAAGATCGAGTTTTATGGATAAAGTAAAGTAATGAATTAATTAGTCAAACGAATCCCCGTCAACAGCCAGCCGCTCTTTACGAAGAGGGGGCAAGACCGTTGTAGTCAACACCAGCCGTGGCGGTGTAGTTTCCGTGGCAAGCATGGGTGAAGTCAATCTCCTCGATTCGGTTCTTGAGGGAGGTCAAGACAGTGTCGAAAGCACAGAGACCGTCAGCGTTGTACTCGCATCCGGCGTAGGTTCCGTTGAGAGGAAGGACGGCGTCGTTACTGTCGACGAAAAGAAATATTAAACATCGGTGAGCTGAGGAATTCTTAAGAAACGCTCGAGACCAGACAAGAACAAAGCTGAACTTACACCATGAACCTGATCTGTTTCGAGGGGGTAAGGTCGGAGCATTCCAAGACTTGGATGGTGAAGTGAGTTCCGAAGGGGACAACCTGACTGGCCTTGAACTGACTCTTGGTCGACCTCTCGGTCAGGGGGAGAGGACCACCAGCGAACAAGGCAGAAAGGTTGAAAGCGGTGAGGGTGTCGAGAACGACGACCTCGTGAGTAGCATCAGCGTAGATGGACTGGTGAAGGGGGAAAGTCTCGGGGTTAAGGTCAAGGGTGGTGTTGACAGTGGAATCGGCGTTGGCGAGCAAGTCAGACGAGGCCTCGAATCGGGCGACGAACTCCTGGAGGTAACCGAGACCCTGGGCGGCAGCGACAGGGGATCCGACTCCGTTGTTGTAGTAGAAAGAAAGATCGTAGTAGTACTCGTAGTTCTTGAAGTCCTCAGCGGTGAAGAGCTTGCAGAATGAAGAGTAACCCAAGGCATCAGTCTCGTAGGAGCAAAGCTGCAACATGGAGAGGATGGTGGTGGGGGTGATAGTCAAGCCGGTGACGAGCTTCTGGACTCGGGCGGCGGTGGCATTGAAGGCAGTGGTGGCGAAGGCATTGGCAGCGGTGGAGCCGATGGAACCATACTTGGCAAGGTTGGCGTTAGGACACATCTATGGGATGCGTGAACGACCAAGAAGGATATGAGTAAAATGTAGCAAAGAACAAAGGGTAAAGTCAAGATACTCGCACTAACCTCGTAAGGAGCACCGGTGTTGTTGAAACCAAGGGCCTCAACGACGATCTCAATGTTCACCTCCTCGAGGTACTCGGGAACTCCGAAGAATCCGGCGGCGAAGCTGGCGAGAAGTTGAACCTATCAGCATGGATCGTTTGTTAATAAGAATAGATAGATACCACCTACTTCTCGGCGGTCTTGACCATTCGATCCTGTGACTGCGTTCGGAAAACGGGCAAAGTACCCTGCTCGGTGAAGTTGTTGAGCAGGTGTCCGTACTGCTGCCTCATGGCGACACCGAGCTCGAAGTTCTGAAGTCGGCCGAAGGGGGTGAGAAGTTCGGCACCAAGCTTGTAGGTCCAGGTGTTAAGGAACTCAAGATCACCAGTGGCGGAGAACCCACCGTGAGCGGTCTGGTTGGCCACGGTGGCGGCAAAGGCGTAAGGGAGGGCTCCAGTGGTCGGGTACCTGGCACCGTGTCGGTAGAGAAGGTGAACCTGAGTGACCGAGCAGCTCTCGGGCATCAACGGGTTGGCCTCTGGGAGACCGTACGCGCTGGACTGAACAGAGTACCAGGGAGCGAGGTTACCCCAGTACTTGAAGATGTCGAACTCGGTCGTTTGGTTGACATCAGAGGGCTTGTCCGCCACGAGGGGGTAGTGATGAGTCTGCTGGTCGTTGTAGGCGTAAGCAGCAGCGGTCTGGATCGCGGCGGGCTCAACTCCGGTAGCAGTCACTCCAGGGAAGCCAATAACAGGCTCGGAGGGGAACAAGGTCGGGTTGACAGTGGCTGTTGGGCCGAAAGCAGGATGAGTATGTTATCGACGCGTTCGTGCGTTAACAGCTGATGAAGAGAAGCTCACCAGAAGGAGGAGGGAAGATATCCGAGGTGTGGGAGCCGACGAAGGATGCAGCAACGGTGGCAGAGGGAGCCACAGAGGCTCTCTGACCCAAAGGTCCGGCAGCGGCGAGGATGGGAAGAAGGGAGGCGAGAACGACAGCGTTCATGTCTGTAGTTTTTGTTGTAAGAAAGACTTGCGACGGAAGATGAGCAGAGTGAGGAAAGAGAAACGGATAGCAGGAATGGAATTAACTAAAGGGTTTTTATAATACTCACCTGAGCGGTCGATCAAGAATATTGCAAGGGATTGAATTTTTTCCTTTCTGTTCGGAAAGGCTCAAACATGATCATCGTCCGTCCGATAGTCTTTGCTCAAACAACGTTCGTCTGAGCGAGATCATAGATCTCGGAGGGGCGAGGGAGACTGAGAGATGTGATCGGTGTGATCGGAAGATGAAGAGACGTTTGGGGTAAGCTGAAAGCTGATCCGGAGAAATGGTCGCTCGACAGGATCGGAGACGTCCGTGAAGTCGAACGTGCCGGGGAAGGCACAAACCGGCGGGGCACTCTAAAATATCTTGCGATCACCCCCTCACGAACATATATTGGTTTATTATTAGACATGGTGATTAATCCAACGTGAAGAATCCCGCAGTTACAGCTCTACCACGCGCCAGAGGTTGTAAAAATAGACACAGGCATGAGGAATTCCACATTCGTCAGGTGAGCCCAAGGTTCACGTTCGTGCTCTGTGTGTGTGTGTGTGTGTGTGCCATAGTCTACTCATATCTGATACCATCAATCGGTGGTGGGTGACCTGGATAGATGAGAACGAAGGAGGGTTTGTATGCTTTCATATGTGTGTATCTATGTGCATATGTGTATGTATACTAGGAACTTGAAACATGTTTAAACCTTTCCTCTTCTTCAGCCGAATTTACCGGCTCAATTCTGCCAAGCATTCTGAATAGGAATGAATATGACATGTAGATTCTTGAGAACAGACTACATACGGTCCAACGTTCCCCAAGGCCGGCAAAGTTTCCGTCATTGATTGCTGTTACAGTGTCTACCTTCTCTTGGCAAACATCGAGGCCTTCCCCTGCATCGATCTCTTTCGGTAAGTGTACGTCTCGGGGATGTCCAGACTCTGGATATCGTCGGCAGTGGTGGTGAAGTTTGCCTGTGGCGCGATTCCTTCGAGATAGAGATCGTCCCACTCCTGAATGATGCTGTCGATCACCGGCTTACCGGCAACGTAGATATGCTCCAGCGCAATCTCGAACCCGCCCTGATCGGCAGTGAAGCTGGTGTACTCGTCTACACCGGGAGGTGCTCGGTCAAGGTCGGAGGCAGTTCGCATGATGATGATTCGAGAAAAGTCAACAAGTCCAGCCCGAGCGGCTCGGATAAGAGACTCGAGTGTCGCATTATCCTCCTGGGCAGTCGTGCAATAATCGGATCCCGCTCCCTTTCCGCCAGTAAAGATCTTTGTGACGTTCGCAAAGACCTCGCCGAGGAGCGAGCCGAAGAAGTAGACGTCACTCGTGGTGACAGTTCCTTGGACAACCTGTCACAATCATCACAGGTTAGTCGATTTTCTTGCGATTCATTTCCACTCTCGTTCAACCTGGTCCCTTCACTTACCGAAGGAGGTTCGCTGACAGGCGCGTAACCATAGAGAGCTCTGTAGGCAGCGACGTCGGTACTGTCGTTCAGCACGACGTTTTTCGTGACGTTCAACACCTTATCAAGCAGGTTGGTATTGACTTCAAACACCTCGGTTCCATAGATATTTCCTGCAGGCTCGCCCGGCGCAGAAGAACCCTGTAAAGAGAAGCGATGCAAACGAAGAGAACTGTTAGACTTGAAACATACACAGTCTGATCCGAAGACTAGAAATTATATATACCTGCAAGAAGTATCCGGTAGAGAAGTTTTCGGGCTTCTGTTTGGCGTCGACCTCATAGGACAGGGCAACCTGGACGGTAAACCTGGCAAAGTTGACACTTCCCAACGTACCACAATGAGGTGTGATACCGGCAATGCCACCGATAAAGAAGTACGTGGTTTTCAAGTCGAACATTGGGTTCAGCACCAAGGCCATAATCGTCGACGCAGCGTTAATCTCGGATTCGCCGGTAGTGATATGGCTTATGGGTTAGGGTCTTAGATTCATAGATAGTTCTTTTAGCAAGGTCTGGTTGTAGCGAGCAGGAAGAAGAAAGAAAGAGGACCGACAGGTGTAGGAGGTGTACGCTAAGGGGAGGTAGGAGGAAGAGGGGAAGAAGTAGAAATGGAAGTAGAAGTAAAGGAAGAAATAGAGAAAGAGGTAAAGAATAAAGTAGGATAAAATGAAGAAGAAGGAAGTAAAGAGATCGAAACAGAAGTAGAAACAGAAGTAGAAGTAGAAAGAGAGAAATAGAGTAAGATGGAAGGAAACAAGATAAGACGAAAAGAAAACGAGATAAGATGGAAAGGAAAGAAGATAAGATAGAAAGAAAGAAAAGAAAAGAAAAGAAAAGAAAAGAAGATGGTAGGAATAAAGCAGAGTAAAAGTAAAAGTGAAATAAAGTAAAATGAAGAAGCGAGGAATAAAGAAGATAGAAATAAAGAAGCGAAAAGAAACAAAGTCAAGTGAAACAAAGTGGAATAAAGTAAAGTAAAGGCAAGTAAAGTAAAGGCAAGTAAAGTAAAGGCAAGTAAAGTAAAGGCAAGTAAAGTAAAGGCAAGTAAAGTAAAGGCAAGTAAAGTAAAGGCAAGTAAAGTAAAGGCAAGTAAAGTAAAGGCAAGTAGAGTCAAATGAAGTAAGAAGGAAAGAAAGAAGAAGGAAAGAAGAAAGAGAAAGAGATGCAAACTGCAAGTTGATCATCGACCACCATCATCATGAAGTAAATCTCACAACGAAACACGCAACAGAACGACTCCTTCTCGCTTCCATCCATTCTCTGTCACTTCCGTCCTCTTCCGTCCACCTCGACTTTGTTCAGAACTGCCAGTGGGCAGCCCTGGCAGACAACAGGACGACAGCAAGATGACTGAGAAGACGGCCAGCGGCAGACGGACCGAGGTGCTTGGTCCACCGGTCGATCAGCTCGTTCGCCCGGCAGTCGATCGCCCCGCCGGTGGTGAGGATGAAGGGCTCGAAGGGAAGATAGATCCGGTTCGCATAGGTCTGTACCTTTTCTTTTGCTTTCCCGTCCAGGATCGCGACGACCGCTTGGTGGGCTGGGTCGAGCTGGACACCGGGCGGGTCGTTCCGTCTGGCGAACCGAGTGGCAAAGGCTGATCTGTTTTGTTTGGCGGCCTGTGGGTACAGATGGGTCCGTCTGGCGATCTCTCGTGCGGCGTCGGATGCGATCGAGACTACAGCGACGTCGATCTCGACGACACCGTCGGGCGAAGTGATCCGGAGATCGGTCCGCATGGAGGTGCCAGGGACAAGTGGTTCGTTCTCTACGTTGAACATGCTGTTCGCAGCGAGCGACTTGTGTACTAACCGCTTGATGTTGCCGTGTCTAGCGAGGGTGTCTGGGTTGCGGCCGTGGCAGACCTCGTCGTGTCCGTAGTGGTTCTGGTGGTGGCAGCTGTTGCAGAGGTCGGACCGGCCGGGGCAGAAGGTGAGGAAGTGGAGACCGGCGGCGATGTGGACGTCTCTGAGGGAGAGCGAGGAGGTGAAGGGGATGATGTTGAGCCATCTGCGGCCGAGGAACGTCGCGTTTTCAGCCAGTGAGTCCTGTTGATGCTGTGAGAGCTGAGAAAGGAGAATGCTCAGCTTGTGTTCGACCATGCTGTTTGTTCTAGCCCTTTGGGACATTGGCTGGACGTCCGACATGTCAAAGCCGCCGAGGATGGGTGCGATGATGGTGTCTGCTGCCTCGTTTGCGGCCTGATAGGCGAGTGGGGCGACGTCGGCGAACGAGAGCACACCGAGGCCGCCGAACCGGGTGGGGAGCTGGATGATGGCTCTGTCGGTGTCGAGTCGACGGGGAGAGTTCCGGATGAGGAGAACCGCCTCGGTGAGTGCGTCGTCTAGTGCAGTCCATGGGTGATCGAGATCTGACGTGTCTAGTGTTCGTTGGAGGTGCCGCAGGTTCATCTGGACGCATCGACGGAGAAGCAAGAGACCGTGCTGGTAGTGGAGGCTGGGCAGTTTCCGGATGATGGCAAGCTCGTGGTGGATCTTGCGTTGGAGGAAGGCCGCTCGGAACTGTGTGCTGCCGATGGCGGTGCCGAGAAGCTCGAGGCCATGGGACTCGATAGAAAACAGGTCATGTATCTTTGACTTTGATTTGTTTAGTGATAAAGATGTGCTACTTGCTTCTACGAACGCGATGACTTTCTCGAGTGCTCCAGAGTCATTTGTCAGGATGAACACATCATCTAGATAGCTGACGACCAGACCGTCGAGGCCTACAAACTGACGAAGCTGAGACATGAACCGTCTGATGGCAAGAGAAAAGAAGAGAGGCCCGAACGGATCGCCCTGTCTGACCCCCTGCTGGGAAGCCATCGTGACGACCTGGCCGTCTGATCCGGTACAGACCAGAGTGGTATGCTCACCGTATGCCCACCGACCGGCCCGATAGAGCTCGGGAGCCCAGTCCTTGAGTCCGTCGGCGAGGTCTCGTCTGCTGACAGTGTTGAACGCGTTAGAAAAGTCCAGACTGACGAGGTGGTTGTAAGTGCCACGGAGATCACCTCTCGTTGCCTCGTCAACCAGTCTGACGATCGGCTCGACTCCGCCCTTGGAGCCGACGCCAAGCTGACAGTCTAGGAGCATGGTCTGTCTGAGTCTGGCCTTGAGAAGGATCTTGCTTACCAGCCGATAGAGCAGCTCGCCCACCGCGATCGGTCTGACCCCGCCGCCTGTCTTTTCGAGAGGAGTCAGTCTGGAAACACAGAGAAGCTGGATGCCGGGTGCTGTACCCTGAGAGATCTGACCGGTAAGCACACGGACCATCTCACGGACAGGCTGCCGGGCGAGGGCAAGGGAAAGCAGAGGCTGAGTCCAGCCAGAGATACCGGGAGAGGTCTCTCTGGAGAACTTGGCAAACGCAGGGAGAACGGCTTGCTCTTCCGGGCTGTCGCCAGGATGAGGGCCAGCACGAGACGAAAACGGAGAGGGGTCACCGGATGGATGTTTTGCATGCAACCTCGCCATCACATCCTCACTCAGAGGAAGGACAGGAGACCGGTCGGAAAGCAGACTGGCAGCACGAGAGAGATAGCCAGAAGAGACCTGTCTGCCGACGGCATGCTTGAGATCACCAGGCCGACGATCGCCAGCAGAGCGAGAGGAGTGCTCCGGCCAAGACACAGCAGGGTATGCTCGCAGCCTGGCAGCCGAGTTGACGCCAGGAGCAAAGCCAGGGACAAGGCCGGCTTTTGGGAGACAGAGAAAGTCAAACAGAGTGTGCTCACTGGGCTTTGAGACATAGGCGAACGCCATCCGCTCTGCTGCATCTTGGAAGGCCTTGAGCTGGCGACCGTGGAGAGGCTTGCTCGCGGTGGGCAGTCTGACGAGGGAGAGGAAGCGGTCAAGGAGGGATGTGTGGGATGTGTGGAAGGATGCGAGGTCGATGGCCTGGTCGATCTGGTCGAGGGCAGCGGTGTCGGACGCGGTGTCTGCAGGAGAAGGCGGAAGGGAGGGAGACCGGGGAGGCAAGGGAGAGGGAGGAAGAGATGGAGAGGCAGGGCATCAGGCACGGCGACAAGTGGAGAAGCAGGTGCAGGAGCGAGTGCAGAGACAGGCACGAGATCAGGACCAGGAGAAAGCGACTCGGCTGGGTGGATGGAAGAAAAAGAGTCGATGGAGGACGACGGAGGGCTAGAAAAGGGTTAGGGGAGGGGGGTCTGGGGGGAGGGGTGTGCTTTTTTTTGTGCTTTTTTTGTAGGTTTTTGTGGGTTTTTGTGGGTTTGTGTGGGCCAACGGGGCAAGATGCATGCATAGGGCAGATAGTATGGTAGTGCAGTATGTACAACATGGAACGACGCGAAAAAGATGGCAGATACAAAGCAAAGACACGTCGAAAACACAAGAAACCACAGAAAGAACACGTCACCTTTTGTGGTCTTTTTTCGGTATTTCTCGGGGTGCACGCGGCCGATCGGGGCAAACACGGTGTCGTTCGGTCGGGCTGGACGATGTGCATCGAACGGTGGGCGGCTTGGGTGGGACTGACTGTGGGGGATGCGGCGAAAAACGCGGAAAACGAGTGAAAAAGACGATCTCGCGAACGGGCCATCCGTTCTGGCTGCCGTCAACGGGGGCACTGTTTGTTTTCGATGCTCCACACAGATGGCCATCGAGCGTGGCAAACTGGGAGTGCTCGATTTTTTGTGTTCCGAGGTGTATTGGCCGAGGAGGGTGGAAAAAACGGGGTGGGCACGGTCTGTGGCGGGTGGTGTGGGCGGTGTTTGTGGAAATGGGCAAAAATGGGGATGGGTGTGGGCAAAGGTGGTGGTTAGGGTTGTTTGTGGGTTGGTAGGATAGGAGGGGGTAGGGTCTACTAGGGAATACTAGGATGCATTAGGAAATGATGGGAAACGATTAGGGAAATTACGTAACGGCCGGTGCCGCGAGTCGTGTGGTTGACAAGGGTGGCATGGGGGGGTGTAACATGGGTTAGGGAAATGTGATGTGTATTAGGGAATGTGTAACATGGGTTAGGGAAATGTGATGTGTATTAGGAAAATG